>CAHIKZ030002445.1:5287500-5628025 GCA_903632075.3 Acanthosepion pharaonis
TTACAGTTATTCCGGCATAACATAATCAAATACAAACTCTTTCAGTTTCAAGCCTTACTGAAGTAAGGAGAATATACCACATGATGACCTTCAAATATATTCTGGATGAGCTACACAGATATGTCTGACAGATTTCAGGATCTTTTTCTGCTTGATACCAGATTGGGTGATCAATCCATTCCTAGATATAAGCAACAAGGAGAAAGGGATTATGGAAGAAGAACTGATTTCAATCCAAAATGATATTGACCTGAGCCAAAATTTTAAAAATCATAAAGAATTTTGGTTACAAAAATACATTTCTGACACTATCTAGCATTAAGGAACAAAAAGATGCATTTTATTGCTACTCAACATCATATTTAGTGGAATGAGGTTTCAGTGCTGTCACCCAGTTACTTTCCAAACAAAACAACAGACTGAAAAAAATCACTGAACATGGAGATTTCCGACTTCTTAGTGCCTTCAAGCCTGATGTTGAGAAACTGACATACATGCATCAGACACATCCTTTACATTAAAACAGAAAACAAAGTTACAGAAAATATATAAATTTCCCCTTATAGATAACTAAACAAGTTAAAATAATTTGGTTTACTATATATGGTCTCCAGAAACAAAAACCAATGTGTATACTGTGTGGGCCTCCTCAAATATTGCAATGAAACTTCCTGTCCTGTTATATATTTGAAATACATGATATATATGTGTGAATACAGAATTAGATTACTTGTTTTTAATTTGCAGTATACCTAAGACTATCAATTAGGAGTCTTAATGTGAGAGAGCGCAAGGTGGTGGCACCCCCAAAAAGTTTTGGAACCACTGTTATATAACAATGGTGTATAAGCACAGGTAGGCTAATAAAGACATAAATGGGTCAAGATTCAATGAATCAAGTTACACCAGATGTGTTTAACCAACTTACAATACTACTAATTAAAGGTGTCTATCTGAGTAATGAGTGAATACCCAATGGCTGAACCTGGGTCTAAGATGGCTAGACTTTGTTTATGATCTTCAATGTCTTGGTATGAATGTTTAATGTATACAATAGAAATATCTGATTAATTTTCTCTGGATACCTTAGCAGCCGATTCTGTTGTCTTTGTACCTTTGCCAGTGTTTATCTGACCCAAAAAGCAGATTGTGTGAAGATGTTACCATAAAATGGAACAAATTCTATTTCATTAAGGTTTAGGCACATAAGAACAATAGTGAAATTCACATACTTTAGATCAGTTCAGTGCATTCAATAAGGTGAATCATTGCTCTCAAGTTTTGCCAATGACCAGATATTTTGTACCTGGATTCATTATCTATGTGTGTTCTCCAGAGATGTGCCCAAAGTGAAGAGGGTAATATAAAACCCTTTTACACTGTTTCACTCAATTCATCAGGGTTGTTTGCTTTTACCAATGTCTGTATCCTTGCATTAGAATTCCTTTTGAGAGAGAGGGTAATAGCAAACCTAGTCCTATTTGATCCAATCTGCTGGTTCCAACGCTGACATTTCTTTGTTTGTAATGTGCTAAGATAAAGGCAGAAGCCAAGGAAATTAGAATGTCCAAGATGGTAAAGGCACCAAAGTTAATCACAACAAATCAGTTGAGCCATAGTACAGGTTGTTCTCTTTACTTGGATGGAACATGAAAGATACTCATAGATACAGATGGGTCTACCTGGGTGTGCTCACTGCAGTGAATGCAACTTTCTTTTCTCTACTCAACCATTTTTTTTTTTAAACAAATTAACTTGTTTTCTGTTGTAGACCTACACTAACTACAAGTATATATTTTTCATTATATGGAATTACTTCATATTTTACCAGTGACTCAGTTCAACACATTATATTTGTCATGGAGAATGAATCTTTAAACCTTTAGCATTCAACACAATGGACTGCAAAGTGGACATATGGATTTTTTACAACTTTTTCAAAATGATTTGAGACCTAAAAGTTTCAAAAGTTAATTCTCTGAGGTGTCCAAAAATGGTCTCATTTGTCTTCTAACTCCAAATACTTTCCAAGATAGGGCCATTTGAAGTTTGTGAATTCCAGATTTTAACATGAAAGGATTTTATGTTCTGGCCCTTTGGAAAATTATGGCCTAAGTAAAGATTTGATCAGTAATTTTCTGAAATGTCTTCAATACCTCCATTTTAAGGCATTTTGACATCTACAGACACACAAGATAGAAATATCTACATCGATTAGGATCATTTCTTCTAGGTTTTAGTGATTTTTGCAGAAATTAACCTGAACAATACACATTTTTGGTCCAAATTTGAGTCCGGAGGTCTACATTTAAGGAATGATTGCAAAAAAAACCCGGGATTAATTTTTTTTAAGGTTCACAATTTAAAATTGAGAGTTGGCAACATTTCTGAAAATGTCTGGTTGAAAAAAATTTACTCTTGGAAACATTACTAAAATCTATTCCATAGAAAAATTTTGCTTGTAAAATTTTATCCCTTTCCCGGTATGAAATGGTGGAGGGTCTCAGATATACAAAAACATAATTCATCTAATTTTGGGCCAAATGTAATGACCAAGACCTCTATCTATATGTTTTTGAAGATGCTGAATCCATTTTTAGTACCCATGAGTTGATATCTGGTCATCTAGGATATGAATATGCCAGATTTTAGCCCTCAAAACTGGCTTCTGGGGTCCCCGCAATCTCAATTTCACAATAAAAAGTGTACATTCAAGTATTCCTGTCCACAACAGGAAGTTGAGAAACTGGAATGATGAATTGAAGGGCCATCCCTGTTTCATGAGCAAACAGGAAGTTAAGTACTTCCTCAGGAGATTGATATTGTTTAGTACTTCTGCGGTGAATTTGCAAAGACAAGAAGTTCTTGGTGAGTTTTTGTGAAGTGACAAAAATGCTGAAGAAAGTTGCATGGTGCTTTTAATACAGGCCTACCAGTTATGCAATAGTTTAAGAAAACTAGGGGGGGGGGGTTGTCATACATTGCCCAAACACTGGAATTATGATGTTATGAAATTTTATTTCAACTCCGTCATGAAAAGAAAGATTATGCATGTGTCACAAACTGCACCTGTTTATTTTATAGTTTCTTGAAGTAAGCAAAAACACTTGTTCTCATACCGAGGAATTAATAAGAATGGAGTTGGTCATGAATGTTATTTTCATTTAAAGATGAGCTACATGAGGGCTACATGAGTTAGTATACATGATATAGTACCATAGTACTTTGACCGCAAAGGGAAGTTCTATTGCTTTAAAATAGTGTCTTCATTCTGTAGACCCAATTCAGACATAAGAGTAGTTTTTATTTAACGGTACAGGTCTAACCATTTTGTACTCTACCTATCTCTATTGCATACTATTTCAGATACAAGATGAACCACAATACTCAACTCTGACATCTTCAAAGAATGCAAGAAAACTAGATTCAACAAAGAACTAAACTTTAATGAAGTCTTAAAACAAGTGTGCAACAAATTAAATGTCTCTCTCAAGTGACAAACTTTGATATCAAAGGTGCATTTCAGGAATACAAAAACAGCAAAGCCAAATATCGCTCTGTGGTTAACTCAAGTATGGCAACATAGGAGAATGCTGGTCTCCTTCACCAGAACTATTTCAAAAAGCCAAAGTGACCTCTTGATGAAGTTGGTTATCGGCAGAAACGTTGGCATCTCAGTGACTATGTTGAAGCCACCACTGACAAAGCAAAGGAGGACAATGTTTCACCTACAAAGCTTTATGAATATGGATTGAAAAACAAGTACTTGAATGACATGAAAGTTTCTAAAATTGGCAAGGTTGTATTTCAGAATGAAGAATCAATGTCTACATCTTCTCATATATCCCTTCTAGTTGCTTCAGACATTTTTGAGAGTGGTAAGATGTCAAAGCATATCTAGACAGACATTTGTCTTCTTCTGAAAGGTGCTGGTTCAGATGTTCTATCCATATCACAAACTTGATGAATTCCAGAGGTGAAGAAGCTCAAGGAACCACAGTTTGGTATGAAATATGATTATGTGGAATGTTGGAAGCTTATAACAACTCAGTTACTGAAGTCCCTTGAGTTACCAAATTTTCAGGAGTTGAATGAAATTCATTTGACATTACATGAAGGTCTTGATGGGAGTGGAGGTCATTCAATATTCAACCAAAAGGAATGTGTTGAAACAAACAAAATTATCATGTACATGTTCCATGTAGAAAATTTGAAAATCGAATGGTGAAATGATTTGGGAAGATCCTTCCCACACATCTTCATCCTGTCACCCCATTATGTGACTGATGGGAAAAGAAAGTAGAGAAAATTGTGAAATTGTAGCAGATATCCAGCAATAAAGAAGGAACAGCCAGTTTGTTGTTCAACATTTCAACAAATCAATGATTGTCAAAGTGAATGCAACCATGTCCATGGTTGATGGTAAGTTGCACAGTCTTGTCACTGGTTTGGGAGGTGCATTTTGTTGTCTATGTACATATAGTAATGAACAATGTAACAATGCTGACTGCATCTCATCTGGTTTCAAAACTGATCACTCTTTGGAACAGACACTTGCCATTTGTTAAACAGAGATTAATCATCCAGAAAATCATAAAATTGGTGATTACAATGTTTGTAAAGATGTCACCCAGGATCCTATTACCACTGAAGATATTAACAACCTTCATCCTCTACATAATCTATTGAGATGTTTTGGTTGGATCTTTAAAATATGCTATCATGCAACTGTAGCACATTATTCTTGGTCTGAAGCAAAACTCGATGTATCAAACCATGTTTCCAGACCCTTGAAGTTTTTGAAACAGGCGAAAATGCAAATCCAGGCCAAAGTGAAAGAAGAAACCGATCACTTTGGAGAAACCTGATCCAACAGGTCATGGAGGCACCTCTACAACAGGTAACATTGTAAAAGTCATGCTTAACACCAGCAATAAGACTTTGTTGACACACACAATTGATAACACTCAATTGAAGCCCAAAATTGACCAAATTATTCTCAACATGGCAGTCATTCTCACCTTGATTAACACCAGTAAGAAGGTAAAGGCTGCAGACTACAAAGAATTTTGTCATACTACATCCCTTTTGGTCAAATCAGTTCCATGAATAGAGATTAATCCCAGTGCTCATATTGTACTTGCTCACAGTCCTGAACTTATTGAAGAGAATGACAACACTGGAATGCTGAATTTTACAGGATGTGACACAGACTTTGGGACACAAGTGACTCCAAGATGTTGAAAGCATGTGACCATTTACAGTGCTCCCATTGCAAAGCAAAAGGTCATACAATGAGAAGTTGTGAAGCGTTGAAGGATGCACT
The DNA here is from genome assembly GCA_903632075.3 of Acanthosepion pharaonis. Classification (NCBI taxonomy): domain Eukaryota; kingdom Metazoa; phylum Mollusca; class Cephalopoda; order Sepiida; family Sepiidae; genus Acanthosepion; species Acanthosepion pharaonis. The sequence continues at coordinate 5,292,827 of CAHIKZ030002445.1, forward strand.
TCATAGATATAACAATGAATAAAAGGCATTGGTGACCTTGTCAATGATTTCATGAAGTGTCATATTTGTGATGTACTGAAAAAATTTTGTGTTCTCAAATATCTATTCCATGATTGTATTAAGGATTTTGGCCAAATATCCCAAAATTAAGGTTTTGGCTTAGGTATATTTTTGAATATTTCAATCAAATTTGATTATGTTGCGTTGACTTCCTCCTATGCTTCCAATGAGGTCCCAACCATCATTATACCATTATTATTTATCTAGATATGACTAAAAATGTGTTTTGGGGATTTTGGCCCAATATCCCCAAGAGTTTTGGGTATTTTCAATAAAATTGATGTCTTGGTATTTCACTTCCTTATATGCTTCCAATGAGGACTCAACCATCATCATACCATTATTATTTATCGAGATATGCCTACAAACATGTTTTCAGGATTTGGGCCCAATATCCCTAAGTTGTGGTTTTTGGGCCCCAGAACCCAAAAATTTTGGATCTTTCTTAATCAAATTACTTTCTCTGTATTCCACTCCCTCAAATGCTTCCAACAAGCACTTAATCACCATAAACAGATGAGGTGTTCCCAAAATGTCTGCTTGACCCCCAATATGAGCCCACTGTGTTCAACCTGCCCAAACCTACCTCATAAATATCAGTTCTTAATGTTCAGTCTGCCATAATCCACCTTATGTATACTCTGCCATAATATATGATGATACCGTCACAAATAACACAGGAAGTCATGCAAACAGTGAGATTTTGAGAGCTGGTATTTACAGGGGAGGTTTGAGCTCTGTCATGAATGGATATGGGCAATGTTTTCAATCAATATGGAGGAGAGGGAGAGCTTCTCTATAAAAAGTTACTTTACTAATTATCAGCTTAATTGCCTCATCATTGTGCAATAGTTGTTCTATACCTGTAGCCTTATATCAAAACTCAGTTATGCTTCAAAAATAAATATTCAATAGTTTAAAATAATTTTGTGGAATTGAATATTTATTTACTATCATTTCAAAAGTCAATTTCCTATCTTTTGTCTTGTAGTGCTACAAAAATGCTCTTTTTCTGGTTGTAAGCAGTAATTTCTTTCTCACAAACTCAGTCCATGGTATTTTCAATGTTCATTAATACAGGTTGTGTCAGAAATACCTCCCACATAATGGTAAAACATTAACTAGATGAAGACACCATTGCCACTTCTGCACCCAGTAGAACTACACCTTTTCTTCAAATTTTCTAACATGCATTAACACTTAGATTAGATATTACAGAGCAATCTAATACTTTTTTCTTTATTTCTAAGGACATTTTTCAATCCCTTAATATCTTTTTGAAAAGCAGATTTCACGATTATATGTGCTTTCTGATTTTAGTGTCACACTTTCTGTCAACTGTGACTATACTACACAAATAGATAAATTTTCATACTTGCTTGATTTTGATGTTCCCGACAGGAAAATCACATCATGGGCTGCCCCTTTTGTTGACAACCATGCATTGTATCATCTTACAGTTAAAGTTTAATCTTTTCTACTTGCTTTCATTACCTAACTCATCTATTCTTTCAGCTTGTATTCTGAATTTGCCATCAACAGTGTTGTCAGTATAGTGTATATTATTAAGGCTACAATTGCCAATAATAAATACTGGTAAATCTTCTAAACCTCTTAAAATAATCTCACTGTTCTCCTCTATCTATTTTAGGGTATTCACTTAACTCATTCTATATCCACATGAAAGAAGTTTTTTCTCAATAAAAGTCAGATTATTTGAATATCTTTTCCATTTAGGTCAAGCTTCCTTAATGTTTCAAGTTCTTGCCATACTTTATATAAAGGTATTGGATAATCTATAAAACATAGGGATAGATCTTTTTGTACCTTTATTGCTCACTATGAGAGTATTCTGATCATGAAGATTACATTTATTGTTCCAGTGTCTTGAATATAGTTACATTGTAAACCCTATTCATTAAAATCTTAATTATTAGTTTTCTTATGTGATTAATGAAGTAGATTGTTGAAAGGCATTAGCATTCTTTAACATCTAGCATTGTTATAAAGATTGATCTACTGAGATCAGCCATTGTCATATTTTCATTTATCACCTTGGTAACCTTATCAATTTCAAAACCATCTAAGGATGTCAGCATCTTTATTGCAATCTCATTGGGCCCTGCTACTTTGTTAATTTTCATTATCTTGACCAGCGCTATTCTAAACTCAGATTTTAGTTTAATACCATGGATCCTTCCATGCTTTATATATTGTAGGTTTCTCTTCTCTGTTGTCAGAGAAGAGAGTGCCAGTGTACTCATTCCACTATAGTTACCAGTTACCTTGTATTTTTTATTTTTCCTTTGCACTTGCTCCCTTTTTAAATTTTGTACATCCTGCCAAAGTGCACGTTTTGTCTTTCACATCGTTTTTTTTTCTCTTTCTTCATAAAAAGCCATTCCTCTTTTTTGTTCGATTGCTCGCGTTTCTGACCTTTTTTTCGCCCGTGTCATTGGCATTATATTGCTATCTCTTTAAAATTGAAAATTTCATTTGTCACCCACACTTCTTTTTTTATCTTCCTTCCTCGGGAGGATTTCTGATGTTGTCAATAGTGTTCTTCCCTTTAGTGTTCCACTTCGAACCCAGAATTCCCACTTAATCAGCAAGTAATTGGGCAAAATTACATAAACAATTAATTTTTCTTTTTTAAAAGTGAGCCATCAGACTTAATTTTTCAAGTACAGACACACTAACAGATTTTTACAACCTAAACTAAGCTCATGTGTCAAGACCGCTTCGCTTGTCCTATCTGAGGCAGGTCGATGTCATACACTGAGGTCCCATAACTGCTACTGGTTACGTTAAAATAAAAAATAAAAGCAAAAGTGTAACACTCTCTATTAACTAATAAATGCAATGACGAAGTGTAGGTCACTAGAATGAACATAAAGAAAGATAAGTCAACTCAAATCATTACCGAAGTATTTTTAAGGCTAAAAAACTAGAAAAATATGTATCAAATTTACAATTCAAGGACAAATTTATGTAAATTTTGTTTTTTGTTTCAGCTTTCTGATTTATAAGCAGAATAAGACAAGAAAACGATAAGAAGACTAATAAATAGAGACATGGTAAAAAAAAAAAAAAAAAAAAAAATGTAGAAGCTGTCATTTCTCTTTTAAAAAGTAATTGTTTCCAAAAACTACACGACTGCATTAATTCATTCTAAAGACACAATTTGTCATTAAAAAGGAAGGAGAGAGATAACAAAATATTTTGATAAATTGATCGACTTTTAGTTTTATTTTAGTTAAGCGAAAAAAGAAAAGAAAAAAAAAGAAAAAGAAAGAAAGAAGCGGACTAAATAGCACTTCTGAAGGTCAGTTATTCATACGAATTTGCTACTACCTCCACTACCCTATTAGTATTAGTAAAGTGCAATTCAAAAACCATTTTGCTTTTGGAAGACTATGATTGATATGGAAAGACTTGTAACTCAGATGGAATCAATCTTTAAAAAGAGCCACAGAAAACCTTACATTTTAAAATTTAGATAGTACGTGTCTGCACGCATACAATCATCTTCAGGATGAAGATAAAGTTTTTAGTTTCGATTTTAATCTGGCAGAGGTAAGTTGAGTTTGTTTCTGTAAATTTAAAACTCATTTAGAGATTGAAAGGAAAAACAATTAAGTGAACTGAAAAAATAACGACAAAAATTTACCGAAAACATTTCAGGTATTTAGTTGTAGAAGTGAAAACAATTGCCGAGAAATAGGACACTTTTTGATCACTATGATGAACAAGTTACAAATAAATTAATGTACCTAACCTACCTAAAGAACTTTAATTTATTCACGGGACAATTTTTTTTTTTTTAGTTTATACTTACAAAAAAAATTTAAATAAGTAACTAAGTAAAAAAAAAAAAACATCTAAAAAATAAAGAAATTTATAATAAAATTGTTATTATTTTCTTTATTTTTACCTCAATCAACTGGATAATCGGTGAATCACATTGTGGTTGATAATCAAATGAATAAATTAAATTTGATTTGAGTGAAGGAATATGAATTTTCATTGACGAAAAAGGAAAAATAAAATTCAATAACTAAACTTTTCAACCCCCATACTCGAAACGAATAGTCATCATAATCATGCACCCTTCTATTACTATTTATTTTTTCGTTAGTTATGCGAGTTTTAAGTAAGAATACATTAAAAAAAAAAATTGTCAGTATTTTTCGCATCGGAAGCTACGTACTTTGTGCATTTCACTTTTTTAACGACCGAAGAAAGTATCGGCTGAAGTGAAAACATTGTCATAAAAAGTAGTTGAGTAGTAATGCGCTAAGAAGCTAGAAAGTCAAAATGAAATAATTTCACAATAATAAAAAAAGCACATTTTGCATAAATTTCCGCAGGTATCGTCACATGGATTCCAGATCTTTATTATTTTATAAAATAAAAAACAAAAAACAAACAAGTAACTAAGGAAAAGACTAAAAAAGATCATCTCTAACTACAAATTAAAGAATTCTTAAATCAGTGAATCAGAATTACATTGATAAGAAAATGAATAAATTTGAAAGAATATGAATAATTCATTGAAAATATGAAATACAAGAAAATTTTCAACCCTTTCTTATTAATTAGAATATATTTTTCTTGGTTATTTAAGATATAAAGAATCAGTTAGTTCTGTTGTTTTAAAAAGGCTGCAGCAACAGGAGATTGATTTTTATTTTTAAAGCTACCATTCAGTTGAGTTAGTAGCAAAGTAAAATAAGTGATCAATGACTCATGAATTTAGGTTTAAAAAAAAACCCCCAAAAAAATGAAATATTTTGGTTAGGAATAACAAAAAGAAAATGTAAATAAAATATTTAATTTCTGTGATTTAAAGACAGCGACAAAAAGATCTCAAATTTAGATTTTAGGAATATGATGGCACAAAATTAAAAATGTATTTCATATCAATTAAATTTTTCGATCACATTGTTTCACATAAGGCGAGTGTGCCTGAAAAATGATTGTTTGATAATCTATAAGCAAAATAAATTAATGTAATGATCTTTTTTTCTTTGTCGTTCAATCAGTACTTCCTTAAAACTAAAACACGATGATTAATCGAGGGTAAGAGTGGGTTGATGTTGTGTTACTTCAATTTGTAGGCTAGGCTGGTTAAAAATGCTAGAGAGTCACTGAAAGAAAGGGACCAACAAGCGAGTTACTTTCGATTTGGCACAAGAAAAGAAATGAATAGAAAAAATACATGACATGTCACATGCATTGAAAATGAAATCATCATGAAAATTTCAAAGTAAAATAAATCATAAAAACAAAAAGAAAAGCAAAAGTGAGTCACAGTGAAGAACTAGACTAGAGGATTAAAATATTTTTTAAACGTCTTTTACCTGGCTGCCGATAACGACAATTTGTGGTAATTGAATAGTTTCCGATCCAACAGTGTTGAAGACATCCTGAAGTTTATTAATAACTGGAATTAAAGTTTCCATAATTTACAGATATACAAGTTTAGGAGTAAGTAGTGTAGTGTAAAAGAATGCGTCGGTAAACGTGATGCGATATGAAATAAATACTTTGATTCTGACAAAAAGAAGAGTGGCGACTGTTTTACCTATGCATAATAGATATAAATGTGAGGGTATATATTACTTATATATTTCTTTCGTCCTCCTTTTTTTCTTCTTTCGATTATTTTTTAAACACTCCTCATCTTTCACGCACCCAAGGCACAGGGCCGCCGCTCTACACCGAAAGGGAGAGAAAGAGAAGAAGACTACTACTATTTAAGATCAATGGGCAGGTCAAAGGAAGAGAGAATGCGTAATCCTTCTTAAATTTGTATTGAAAGTGTTTGGCAACTGGATGTATAAGTTAGTAAATATGAAAAAAAAATCCAAACAGAGTTAAGTGTCGTCCATGAAGCAAAGCGAGTAAGTCCAGAAGCGTCTGTTCGGTCAGAAGGAGTAAGAGGGACAGTGACAGGAATAATTATTACAGAGTGAGAAAGAAATTTATTAAAGAGATATAGTTTGAGTAACATATAATGTTGAAGTAGGAGGAATTCACGTGAGAGTAACTGACAGAAAATAGCGGTCGAAGAATATGGTGTGTATTAAACTTCCGCTTCCGGGTCAACATCAATTTGGGTCACGGTACAAAAATTGATGACGCGAACACATGTATACAAATTTTGGAGTGTAGTGTTGCTGTCGGAATTAAAAACTTCGGAGTTTCAAAATCCAGAAATCCTAGTAAATACGATGAAGGTGTAGTGTAATATAACACAAGTCAAAGAAAATGTCGTATGCACTGACAGATAATGACTAAAAAAATATGCGAAGTGGGGGATAATACTGTGTTCTTGGATTTTTGCTGATTACAGTCAAATTTTTTTAAAAAACTATGAAAGAATTATGACTGAATTGCAAAAATATTAGCGCAACGCAATCCTCCCTCATTCGGCTTTCCAACCTACTAAGCTGAGTAAATATCAGTAACCTGAACCACAAATACAAAAATTTATGCAAATGATAAGATCAAAGTTTTAAAATTTTAAATAATTTTAAACTTGAAGTATAAATGATATTTTCTGTTTGAATTTCTGGGATGAGGAGTTCTCATTATTTATGCTATTTACTGTACATTTCATCTTTTTTGTTGTTATGACAAAGTTTTGGATATTATGCCCTTTGACCTTCATCAAGTATATCTATCCAAGAATCATACAGGGAATTCCAAACTGAACCCTTTATTTAATCTACTAGTGTAGATTGTTCTCATTTCACTGGCCATATTGAGGGATATCTCATCTATTTCTTATTTTTAATAGTGCAAAGTTACTACTTGACCTGTTTCCACTAAACCAATCCCTAGGCTGAGCAGTGTGTACTTAGATAGTGCTTTATGCCTAGGTTATCAAGACAAAGCAAAATTTGCTTCACAGCATCAGACCTCAAAAGAGACAAAGTTCAGACTGCTTACTTAAGTTTCATGCTACCATGATCATCAGTATGTGTAGCTCTGTTATTTAACATTGAGCACTGTTTTTTCTTACACTTTAGAGTGTGTATATATATATATATATATATATATGTATTTATATACAAATGCTTGCTCATACATTTACCTATATTTATCATATATATATATATAAGCACACACACACACAGGTTCCATTAAAGACGACTGATGAGGTACTGCAATTAACCTTTTTATTTAATTTTTTTTATTCATATAGGTGTTTTCTTTTCTGGACATAAAGTGTGTAAAAATTGTCCAAATGTTCTGCATATCTGAACACTTTCGGCTATTCTTTTACCCATTATTAAGGACAATTTTTTATTTTTTTTAACTGAATATATAGATTTTTTTATGTATGTATCTAGAGTTATAGGAATGTTTCATTTTCCAAACATGGTCAGCACATTGTAGCCATATTCATAGTTGATGTTATTGAGTGTTGCCTTTTCTTTTTTATTATTAGTGCATCCATTACTATTCGTCTTTTTTACATGTGGATGAGGCTATTATTCTTGTATTTTCTACATGTGGATGGAGTTTATTTCAAATCTACCTACCAATTATAGCATCATATCAGCTCCTGAATTTCTTCAAATACTCAAAACTACACAACCAAACCAAAGCATTTTAACGTCACTTGACAGAAACTTTATTTACAAACATCCCTGTTGATGAAACCATCAATATAATCTTTAACTCTGTGTATAAAAATAATTCAATTCTACATCCATCCATCAAACCTAATATTCCCAAAAAATTATAGCATGCCGGTATAACTAATGTTTCCTTCTACAACCACAATGACAATATCTACACTCAAACTAATGGTGTTAGCATAGGAAATCCACTCAGCCCATGCTTCTCTAACTACTACATGTTCCACACAGAAAACAAGATATCTAAAAATGTTAATATACCCCAAATATATGTCCACTATATAGATGATATTTTTATTTTAGCTAAAAACAAAAAAGATCATCACAAAACCACATTTGAAAGACCGCTGTCTTTAATTTCACCTATGAGCTGAGTCAAAAAATAAACTCCCATTCTTAGATGTTCTTGTAGAATTCAGTAGTAACACATTCATTACTTCATTATACAAAAAACCCACTAGTAGAAACTCTTGCCACCTAAAATTTATGAGTGAATGCCTTCTTAGATATAAAATAGGCATTATAAAAAATTTCCTCAAGTGTCCACATTAGGATTCATCCTCTTGACCACTTTTCCTTAAAGAATACAATAATGTGAAACAGACGTTAGTTAACAACAGTCTTCTGAATTATCTCATCGGTCACCAAATCAGGCTATTTTTTTCTAAATTAACTAGTAGCAATACTGAACATAGAGATAAAAACAATAACATTAACGTTTTCTATAAAGTCCAAAAACACATTAACTATAAGCAACATGAACATTAAAACATTATAAAGAAATACACAAACCCAGTCAACCAGAACAAGAAAATTAAATTAATTATCTGCTATAAAAAAACTTTAAATAGCTAACCTTATCATAAAAAATGACAACACACCCGCAAGATCTAAATTACAGAGTACCAATATTATTTATGAATTCACATGAACTTTAAGGAATTGTGTTACTGATCAAAATCATGAATAATTATATCAGACATACCACTACAGGCCTATCAAGAAGACTCATGTTACACCCTCTCTGACAGTAGCTCAATTAGTATTCATTTAAACACATATGGGAACATACTGAATTCCATCCACAACATACTTATAAAAAATAGTAGTATAATAGCCTCATCTACATGTAAAAAGACTAAAAATAATGGATGCGCTAATAATAAAAAAGAAAAAACCAACATTCAATAACATCAACTATGAACATGGCTACAATGTGCTGACAGTATTTGGAAAATAAAACATTCCGATAACTCTAGATACATACATAAAAAAAATCTATACATTTAGTTAAAAATAAAAATTGTCCTTAATAATGGCTAAAAGAATAGCCAAAAGTGCTTGGATATGCAGAACATTTGGACAATTTTTACACACTTTATGTCCAGAAAAGAAAACACTTATCTGAATAAAACAAAAAATTAAATAAAAAGGTTAATTGCAGTACCTCATCAGTCATCTTTAATGAAACTTGTATGAAAGAGGGATATATATATATATATATATCAGTGCTTTGCAAAAGTAAGTGAACCCCTAAGATAATATTAAAAAAAATTTTTTTTTTTTTTCAGATAATCAACAAATCTTAATTAAACTTAATTCATTAGGAAAAAATTTATTTAAAGAATTACAGCAACTTTTAAAATTTTTTATCAAGCTGAAATAAAAATATTACTTAAAAATCAAGATGTGCAAAAGTAACTGAACCCTTAGATTTAATATTTGGTGACTCTTCCTATTGAGGACACAATGTTGACCAGTCTTTTTCTATAATTTTTAAGAAGTTTCAGGCAGTAGTGAGTGTCAATTTTTGACCATTCTTCTTGATAAAACTCCCACAAGCTCAAATCAACTATGTCAAGCTCATATTAATAAGCTAGAAACATTCTGGCATTCTGGCTTTCTTGCATGTACTTCCTTCTTTAACCACAGATTTTAAATTGGGTTTAGATCAGTACTCTGACTAGGCCATTTCAAAACCTGAATTTTATTTTCTCAAACCCATTCTTTTGTGGATTTGCTTTGATGCTTCAGATGATTGTCCTACTGGAAGATCCAGTCTCAACCTAAACCCAACTTTCAAACCAAGAGCAGGTTACTTTCATTCAAAAATGCTTGGTATCTTACTAAGTCCATTGAGCCATCAATGCATACTATTTTGCGTGTTCCAGCTGCAGCAAAGCACCCTCAAATCATAATGCTGCTGCTGCCATGTTTAAGTGTTGGCACTAAATTCTTCTCAAAAGATATATTAGAAGCTTGCCAGACATACTGCCTATAAAAAGCTCCCAAAAAGCTTTAGTTTGGTCTCAGTGAACAACCACTTCTTGATTGCAATGTCATGATACCAAAGGCCTTCCATTTATAAATAATTTGTCACATGATTTGTCCAAATCGTTTTGATAGCTTTTTATAGTCTTCTCTATCATTATAGGCTTCAACTATGCAATTTTTTAAATCTTCAGTAAGTTTTTTTGATTTTGGTCTATTTTTTTAAATTTTGTCTCTAACTACACCCTTTTTCATTCACAATGAGTTATATTGGTTGACTGCAGAATACATTACCAAAAATAAAATAAGCACATGTCATCTTAACTTTTACATGTGCACAAAAAATCATTTGCACTGGCAACCATATAAAACAAAAATACATAGTGTAAGGGTTCACTTATTTTTGCACATCTCTTAATTTTTAACTAATATTTTTATTCCAGCTTGATATAAATTTTTAGTGCTTTATTAGCTTTTTCTTAATGAATATATTGTTTAATTGAGATTTGTTGATTATCTGAAAAAAAGACAAATTTCTTAATACTATATTAGGCTTTCATAGTTACTGTGTATATATATATATATATATGGATTTAACATCTAAAGTCACCATGAGTTTGTCATACTTCTAGTTTAGAAGTTAAATCTCTTTATACCAATGTCCTTATTAACAAATGCTTATATATACAGTGGGGGAAAACAAATAGTCATACAAATATAAATTTTTAATTTATTGCATTTCCAACTAATGAATAAACATACTTTTCATATAATTAACAGATGCATAATAATTAAATATTCATAGAAAACAAACAAAATTGATTTAATAGAAATAAATTGCATTTATCCATTTTAATGGGTGAAAAAGTATTCTTACAAATGCAAATTTCAGATTTTAGAACTTTTAAATTACTTTAATACTCTAGTGAAATATTCTAGAATGTTCCAATAATGTTATCAGTAGTTATTTTTAGCCCTCAAAAATACAAACAGAACATTCTGTAATTCATATTTGTGCAAGAAGGTTTTCATCATGTCAAGAAGTAAAGAATTAATAAATTCACAAAAAGAACTGATTGTTAAGCTCTGGAAAGAAGGTAAAAGTTACAAGAAAATCTCAAATAACCTAAATATTCCATTTACTACCATTAGTTCATTCATTGCAAAGTATAAAAAACTCAAAACTGTTGAAAACCAAAAAAGAAATGGTGCTCCACAGATGTTTTCTGCAAGATCTTTCAGGAAATTAATGTGTCAGATTAAAAAAAATCCAATGGTTATTTGTCAAGAGTTTGAGGATGATTTGCTTTCATCTGGAATCTCTGTTACTAAATGAACAATAAGCAATAAAATTCACAGAAACAATCTAAATTCATTCTCCTCTTGGAAAATTCCACTGCTATTGAAAAGACACAGAGATGCCAGGTTGAAATTAAATTGCGAACATAAAGATAAGGAAAAATTGTATTGGGAAAGAGTTTTATGGACAGATGAAACCAAAATTGAGTTGTTTGGACCTAATTCTAGAAATCATGAATGGATGGCGATGCCTTCAAACAAAAGAACACAGTTCCAACAGTGAAATTTAGTGGTAGCAGCAGTATCATTTGGGGATGTTTTTCTGCATAATTACTGACAACATATCAATAATAGATGGTAGAATGAATGCTGCAGTATATCAAAATATTTTGGAAGCAAATTTAATGATTTCAGTTGAAAATCTTGAACTTCATCCTGATTGGATCTTCCAACAAAATAATGATCCTAAGCACACTGCAAAATCTACAAAGAAATGGCTTGCTAAAAATAATGTAAATATCCTGAAATGGCTAAGTCAGTCCCTAGATTTAAACCCAATGGAGACTGTGGCATTATTTAAACATTTAAATCCAATCAAGAGCTCCAACAAACATCCTGGATCTGAAGACCATATGCGAAGAAGAATGGAACAAAATACCAATTAAAATTTGCAAATTATTAATTGAGAATAAGAAGAGGTTGGTTTCCGTAGAAGTGAATAATGGATATTCTACAAAGTATTAAATGATGATTATGTATCCTTTTTTGTATTGTATGAATACTTTTTTCACCCATTAAAATGGATAAATGGGATTTATTTTTATTAAAGCAGAATTTTTTCTATTTTCTATGCATATTCGATTATTATGCATTTGTGTACAGTTAATTATATGAAAAGTATGTTTATTCATTAGTTGGAAATACAATAAATTAAAAATTTGTATGTGTATGAATATTGGTTTCCTACCAACGTGTGTGTGTGTGTGTATATATATATATATATATATATATATATATATATATATATAAAATGATAAAAATATAGTTATATATAGTTATATTTATAGGTAAAAGTGCTTAATATCAGGGATAGTGCATATGTTTCATACCCTGAAGATGGCATTCAAGTATGAAACAGACTATCGTACAATCACCAAAGTGAAGCAAAATCAAGTCTGATCATTACCTAGATTTGTAACTGCTTGGGAATTAACAGGTGCTGTAAGGTTGGATGTGCAGCTGGTGTAATGGATAACAGCTTGGAATTGGAAATTGGAAAGTCGAATTCCAATTCCAGTCAGGTTCGTTAAATACATTTACATGCAAATAACCTTGGGAAAGGTATGAATCCATCTCTTCTCACCCCAGCTATGAGTTAATTAGTAGGACTTGTATCAGTGAATTATTATTATCTCCCAAAAATTGTTATAATGTAAAAATATTTTCTTGGCAAAAGGTTGATAAACTGTAAAAAAACCAAATCAATCAATCAATAAAAACCCATCCATACATAAATATGATCCCTTCAATAAAATCATTATTTAGTCTGAAGAAGTCCTCTTGAAGGATGAAGTGCATTACATAGAATTTTTTTATTTTGTCATTCACTTACCCACACATATGTAGACAAGTTTGAAATAACAAAATACTAATATATTAGTAATATTAAAATATGTATTATTTATGTTATATATTAGCAATATTAAAATATTATGTATTATTGGTGTCATATATTATCAATATTAAAAGGTGTCACCAAGATTGGTAAACCAAATGAATGTCATTATACTGGAGGATAACACCTGCTCTCATGTTTCAAAAATTAAATTAAATTTGAAAATGAAGACATTATTTCAACTTGCCTATTCATTAGACTTCTCTTGTATGCATTAGCATTTTGTCAAATATGCAAGCAAATTCCTTACACGTAAGAAGCTCTCTTATCATAAAAAATAACAACACACCTGCAAGATCTGAGGATTCAGACCAAAAGTGAAGAAACCACTATGATTTTATCTGTTTTTTAAATGATGAATTCTTTAGGAAGGGAACTGATAACTCACTGTCAAGGTTAAATAAATGGACTGAGATTGAGGGAATATTAATTTTTTTTCACTTTGTACATGGTATCATGCAGTTATATATTTTTAACAGCTAATATTTATATTATAAATATAACTTGTAAGAAATTACATTATTGCTCTGGTGTGAACTCTATCCTTCTTCTTCTTCTTCTAGTAAATTGAGTGGTAAGGCTGACTAACCCAGTACCAAATTTGAACCCTTTGACCTGGAAGCTAATATTATTAAACTCTACTAGCATGAACAATTATAGTCCATACATTATTATCATATGATTATCCTATATTATACAATAATAAACTTACTGCTAAAAAATGGTGAGTCATTCCCAATGTTTAAATTTAGTGATTTTTCTTCTAGTAGAAAGATATTGGTTGGCAAAATGTTTGTTCAGTTTATTAAGAACATAAAAGACAAATATTTATTTTTGACATTATTGAACAACATATTTACTATTTTGTTCCTATATCATCTGTCATCTTTCAGGCAAATTCGTAATTCCATCCTCCCAGAATTTATATCTTTCTTAGCAAAGAACTGCTCTGGCTGCCTTTTGCAATACGATGGATAAATCAGCTAAACTTTAGCTAAACTAGCAATTTTTACTTGGCCGCCAAAAATGAATGAATTTCATTATGCTCTTTCTCGTCACTAATTCTAGAGGGATGTTTTTTGTCTTTTGCTAATTTAACTTGATGTAAATGGGTACATTACTCACTTAAATCATTTGTTCATAGTAAAGGACCTCTTTCTAATCCCACCTTATACACAATATCACAATAAAGACCAGGCTTTGGAAAAGTTAGTTGTAGTTCATTCCACTTATTGCATGAGTCTACATTGTTGTAAAGTATCCAGTTTGTTTAAAAACCAGAACATTTTTTATGTTTAGGTAATGAAGCACACATGGGAATTTATATTCATTATTTTTTTGTCTTTATTTTACTTATGTGGAAGACGCACATCAAAGTGACTAACATAACCAAGTTGGTACAAATGATTTTCATATTTTATATTATTGATTATCCTCAGTAAATATCTTGATTTGATTACTAATAACCTCAACTGGTTCACTCAACTATGGAACATCTCCAGCATGAAATTTTGCAAACTATTTTTGTTAATTATTCACAGTACCTTATCAATAAACTGCACAAATAGTTTTTTCAGTTGAGTTGCATTTTTACCAAGCATAATTTCCTTCCATCCATTAATATTAAAACAAATAAGAAAAAATGCACTAATTTTGTTAAAATATTTAAAAAATATATGTTGATATGACAGGTGTCAAAAATTAGTTGAAACTAAATGTTCCTAATAGTATCTACCAACAATTGTGGAATGTACTTTCGGCAAACTTGGACCTTCATGCTTGCAAAAAATGGAGTGTCAAATGATGGATTTTTCATTGGAACCATTATTATTTTAACTACATTCACTCCTTCTTTGTTCTTGAGAATTGACAACAAAATTAATAAACACTATTAAACTATTTATTTATTAGATTGCTTATTTACACTATTTATTATATTTTCTATTGAAATGGTTGGCAAAACATTGATTAAATGCCAATTGATTCAAACTTGTAAAATGGTAATAAGGATTTCCTTATAGTTGGTTCATATATTTTAATAATTTAGTAAATGTTTATAAATTTATGAATTAAAAAATGTTTTATATTTATTTCTTTATAAATTGCTAAATGATAAATATTGCATTACATTAGTTTTTAAAATATTTTATGGTAAGACAACCCGATTACCTCCCCTGCCTTATGATTTGCATAAATAAGTCATGCCATCTTAGCCAAAATGGCAAGACTCTTCAGTTATGTTCAATAAAGGCACATTGAGCCAAACTAGACTCCGAGTTTTCATTATAGTTTTAAATATAAAATTATTCTTGTAAACAAACACTCTAAAACATGTATAAATACACTTTAATATTTTTAGGTTTTATTACAATTCTAATCATCATTTTTTAAAACAATACACATTGCTGAGGAGTGAATGTAGTTAAAATAATAGCAACTTTTGCAGGCACAAAGGTCCAAGTTTGCCGTATAAGCCATTATAATAACCTTTCTAACCAGGATAGATATAACTTCAGAACAAAAATTTATCCATATTCAATAAAAGAATTCAAATTCTGTACATTTTTTCATTGCATATGCAGAGAGTCTGTCATCATATTTTATAATGAAATATTTGGTAATACTTACATATTTTATGCAATATTTTGGTAATATTAACCTTTGACTGATAAAAATAACTACCTATATCACAAATATTTGTTGCTAGGTACTTTTGTTCTCTCCTTCAATTCATTTTTTTTTAACATTTCACCTTAAGTAAAGTTGCTAAGATGCAATTCTGAGTCTGAAAGAATAATAGAAAAAGAAAAACATTATTAAGGAGAGAGAACAATAAAAGAACATTAATTAAGAAGACAAAAGATAATGACTGACATTGCATTTAAGTATTTGAAGATCAAAGTTGATTGAAAAGCAAGAAGTCAGAAGAGAGTTCCACAAGTGAGAAGTGCAAGAGAATAAATTTTTAGCATAGAAATTATGGTTACATCTAGTTATTTCAATTGTAAAATCATAAAACCTAGCTACCAATCTAGTAGTGTGCTTAAATTTAATTTTAATTAAAAAAAACAAAACAAAAACAAACAATTCTATAGTTTAGTAGTATTCTCATCTTAGTTTCATTAAAATGTCCCAGTTGTGTTTTCTAATCTTCCTAATGTATGTTGCATCCAGTAATCTGGGTGTTGTCCAGAATTAGAAATATTTTTCTAAATTTAAAAAATTTACTGTGTCAACATAAAGCATTGATGCTTAGGTTAGTGAATTGATACAGTTAAGAAAATAGTAAAAAAGAAAATAATGAAACTAAAAAAAATAATACTCAACGACTACAATAGGAAAAATACTGAAAACTGAAAAACACATTTCTTTTTAAATGTGATAAAAACAAAAACTAGTCCAAATAATTCATAGAATGTCAAGGCTTCACTCCAGGCAAGCAAAATTTGATTTGTGCAATATAAATGCAGTCTTTTCTATGAATTTGTTCACATTTAAAATATCAACAAATCTATAAGAATTAAATCTTATATATATTTTTCAACCAATAAAATCCCATCAGAAAGTTTGTTTAATAAACAATCATTACAAGGGCAAATACCGCCAAAATACTTGGTGAGCGTAGTTGTAAACCTAACACGTGTTATTTTTGGACCATTTAGAAAATAACAATAATAAATCCTTTTACCATTCCTGCAAATTTGAGAATAAGATCTTTGCAAGCCAGTGTGAAATTATTTTCTACCCAATGACAACTAAGGCCTTATGTACACAACAGAAGGGATTAACCAGCAACTGTCTACTAAGCCATTGTCTATGAACTCACAAATGCATTAAGCTGACCATCATAAAGTAAGCCTGTTCTCACATTTCACACTGCACTATGAACATTCAGTTACTTTATAAAACAAACTCCACTGCAAGGATAATTGAACATTTTATTGTCATTGTATATTTCAACTGATGTTCTGCTTCTACTTTTCCTTCAGAAAATAACCCTTTTATATTTCATTTAAGTGATGTGTTTTTGTTGCTGTTAAATGTTTGGGATCCCAACACTCAGCAACAAAAACCTGGGTAGACGGATCCCAATAAATCTACAAATCAAATCACTCCTAATCTGCAAATTTCATTGAGATTTGTTCTTGAGCTACAAAAATAACACAAAGAGAAACAATAGTAATACTTTTTAGCAATATTTAACCTTTGTGCCCATAAAAAATAATGGCGTATCAAAAGGACAGTTATTCCCTTGTTTTGACTGTTGCCATCAATGGAAATCAGTTACTATTTGATGCATAACACTTCTGTGAAATATGTCATACACTTATGTACTAAATTAAATTCTAATTATTTATTAAATGTTTCCAATATTGTTGAAAAGTGTTTGAATAAAGAATATTTATTGAAATATCTTATTAGCATCCATATATATTAAATATCTCAGAATATATCTCTTAATATATAATTTTGTAGATGGGGAGATATCATTATATACATTATTTACATTTGGACTTTTCTTCCTCTTTGTTATTACCACATTGTTTCAGCCTTCTTCAGATGTCTCTCAATCCAGGTAACCTTCAAGAAAATTTGACCAGAACCCTTTATTTATTTCATAAGTTGAGATTGTTCTTGTTCCACTGTCCCTGTCTTGAGCTATCTCATCTTCTTATTTAGTACTGCTCAGTTATTGCTTGCCCTGTTTCCACAGAGCCTAAGCCTTTACTACCCAGCTCAGGGATTGAAATTATAATTACTGTCACCAACTTCCAGACAATGCTTTAACCCACCAGTACATCTAATGTCCATTATTCTTGCCTGCTGCTGACACACTTGACTGCATTCACTACCAGTTCTCATTTTTCCTGACTAGAAAGCAAGAGGCCAGAAGGGAGTTCAGCAAGTGCAAAATGCAAGAGAAGAAACTTTTAGCATAGAACTTCTGCCATTTCAACTATAAAATGATGAAACCTTACTAACAATTTAGCACTGTGTTTAAATTCATAAAGTGTAGGTGCCAAAGAGGAAAGCTCACCAGAAAAATTACAATGAAAATATTTATAGAAAAGGCACAGGGAAGCTATGTTACAATTGTGAGAAAGTGATTGAAGCTGAAATGCCAGGTCAGAACTAATAGCATTGCAGAATCTTCTTTGGATTTTATGAAGAACCTCTAAATATATAACAGAAACACCAGACCAGATGTGGTAGCAATATCCAATGCATGGATGAATGTGTAAGATAGATTCTGTTGAGAAAAACTGCCTAGCACAATATTGTGAAGTATATGTCTTTATAAAAGGAAGTTTGTATAAACTTCATTTTATAAACGTATACTTCACAGTGTTCTGAAATGTACTGTGCATGTCTTTATATTATGATGCATTGTTTTAATTCTCAATTAACCAAGTTTTAATTTTTTATACAGAAGTAAATTAAGTTTCTGATTGGGTGACCATAATTTTTCAACATCGTTAATATTCTATAATACTCTCCTTGGCAGAGCTAGCATAGAAATGAACACCATATATGAGCCCTTAAGAAAGAAAAAACGTTAGGACTAAGACAAAAAAGAAATCTTACTACTTTATTCTCTTACTTTTAGTTCAACAACCATATATTCTAGTTCAGTTGAAAAGGCAGACAAGTGACATTAGATTTAAGGTTCTAATTTTCTACTATTGGATTATTCCACACATGGCCTTGTTAATAAAACCATTGTTTAAGTAAATTGAGTTATCTGACAGTCATGAGTTCAATCCCTAGGTCAATTAATGGATATTTTTCAGCATGTCCATGTCACTACTGAATATGACACAAAGATGAGATTTAGAGTGGGTTTAACAGCAATACCGTGGCTTTAGGTCAATTAATACAAAGTTATACTCTGGTTCAGTGTAAAAGACAAGAACAAATTAACTGATATGAGATATCCTCTAGAATGGACAGTGGAATGAGAACAATGTACCTCCGTAGATTGAATAAATGGTTCAGTTTGAAATTCCTGAAAGGTCACCAATGACAGACACCTGAAAAAGGCCAAAAAGTATTGTGATGATAACAACCAAGATGAAGAATAGTCTGAATAAATCAGTGTGTAATAAAATAGCATTTAATAAATGTTTTCTACTGAATATACAGATGTGGTGTGTTTATAAAATTTAGTGTTAAACTGGGAAGTACCTTTCTGGAAAGATTTGCAACAATGGTGACAAAATGGAAAAAATTCTGTTACACATTTTGTCCTTTGAAATGACTTCTTCAGGATGAATAATGTTTTTATTAATGGAAACATATATGTAGAGGAATGGAGAATGATGCAATAAATGTTTGTTAAAAATTATACATCGAGGGAAATTTCCAGTGTCCAATGTATCTAGATGCACAACCTTGCCAAACACATTCAACTTTCTACTGTTGTATATATGATTCCTTCAATAAAAATATTAGTCTATAGAAGTCCTTTCAAGAGACAAAACATATAATAGAATTTTTCATTTTGTCATTCAGTTACCCACAATTAGTCTGATATAGATTTTATATAGTATATTTTTCCACTTGCAATAATTCAAGGAGCCTTTGATAGTTAAACTCTCAGTAGAAGCTCTATGTTCATATGTTTTAAAGAATGTTGGGCACTTCCAATGACTTTGGTCTTATCCGAAAACATAGCTGCTGTACAAACAAATGGGGCTTTGAAAATTTTTGTTGCTATATTATATATATATATATATATATTTTTTTTTTTTGTGTATTTAGACAACAATCCTTCTTTCATGCACATTTCATCGAATACGACAGACAAGGTGCTTTGATTTAATTTTTATTCAATTTCTCATGTGATCTTATAATTTTTTTCTTTTTGGAGGATAAATTATATAAAAGCTGTTCAATTGTTCTTTCCTGAGCACTTTCAGCTATACATTTAGCCATTTTCAATATATTAACTGTTAACAAGAAATAGTTTGTTGTTGTATTTATATAATGTTTTCATTTTCAAAACACGGTCAAAATATTGTGCCCATATTTATAGTGGATATTATTGAGTGTAGTTTTTTTTTGTTTTTATTAATAAGGCTTCCATTTTGTTGACAACACAAATATAATAGCATCGTCTACATGTAAAAAAAAAAGCCTAAAAGTAATGAAAAATATTATATAAATACATACATACAACAATTTATTTTGTTGTTAAGTTATTATATCTCTACCCTGAAAATGGTTAAATATATAGTCCCCATCTTTATTGTCATATTCACAACATTTTGATGCATTGTACTAATATCATGAACAGAGCATGAGTTCAAGATATCCGTATACCACAAACCAACTTTCACTGGACAAAATCTCAACTTAGACTCCCACCATCCATATAGTGTAAAGAAAGGGATCATTAGATGTCTACAACATTGAGAAAAAGTCATAAATGGTGACCCAAAGACTTATGAATAAGAAATGATTAATATAAGCAGTAACCTATATCATAACAACTACCCTGAGTACATGACAGCAGCCCCCACAAACTAGGATAGAGAGGTACAAGATGATAACAGCACTCAGAAAACAGCCACAGTTTGCCTACCCTCAGAAAAGATACAAAAGATATGTGGTTCATATAAAATCAGAACCTTCAGGAGTGGTTCAATACACTTTCGAGTACCCACCCCCAGGAGAACATGATTAAGGTCTGCATGCATGCCATCTCATGCAACTGTAGCAAGAAATATAAAGGAGAAACATGCTGCACCCTTAAGATAAGAATGCAGGAAATCCAGAAGGCCATAACACAAGGAGAAATAGAAAAATCAGGCATGGCGGACCACATATGGAGAGAAAAAGGAGATTACCACACTTTTTGGGATGAAGTTGAAATAATAAACAAAGAACATCGGTGGAAAATATGAAAACTTAAGGAATCAATGCATATGATTGGCTACAAAAATCTCTTAAGCTGGCCAAGCATGGAAATGAATATAATATTCAGAGAGCCATAGAAAAACAATAATTGTAATATGAGCTCTGGTTAAAAAAAATTCAACAATTTCATCATCAAGCCAGCTGTTACATTCAAGATCAGTTTGAATTTATGCTGTGAGACTCCTGATATACTTGTGAGCAAGTCTGCAGTGGCTTAAACATTCTTGTAATCAGCACCTTCATGCAATTTAAGGATGGAGTCCTCTTCGTTACCCGCTGCTACAAACAGCCATATTGACTTATGCAATGTGTTCCCTATTTGTCAGACTAGTTACAATGTTATTCTGTCTAAAGCCAACAAAATAATTAGCAGGACTCAAGTGGGAATAAAAGCTGCAGAAGATAGCTCCAATTGAAGAAAATCCAATTTTTTCTACTAAGTCCCAAAGTGCAGCAACTAGCACAGACTTGCAATTCTTATCTATGAACAGTGGAGCAACAACAAACTGTGGGAAAAGAACTTGACCTTTGCCAATCCCTGTCACAATATTTGCAAGAGGTGGATGGAGGAAATGGAACAGATTCTCAATGACTTTACTGAACGACCCAGAAATGTGAAGATTATATATCAGCCCATTTCAGGAAATGTTATTGAACCAATCTTCAGAAACATCAATATACAGACTGATTATTCTGCGTTCGGTTTGAAATTCAAACAAATATCACCTGAAGAAGACCAGAGCATACAATGGCCGAAATATTGTGAATGTGACAATAAGGAGGACAACAGCTCAAACAATGTAAATAGTGTAAACAATATTTAACTATCTTATATCTAATTAATCCCTTTAAATCTCTATAGAAAAAAAAAGAATTTTCTCACCCTCACTATCTCTATACATGTTTCTATCTCACACTAAACATCCTATTCAGTGGTTTCAATCAGACTAGAGTTGAATCAAATTCAAGTTTGCAACACTAGTGAAGAAACCCTTTTGAAACTCATGCATAAGTAATGGAAATAGATGAGTAGAGAGCCAGCATTTCTCTCTCCTCCACTTGAAAAAAAGTGTGTGTAATGGGGAGGTTGAGAAAATCTGATTTCCTATTTTGATGTTAGTCATTGGTGGGATACAAGACTGAAAAAGTAGTTATTTTTTCCAATGCTGCTTTGTTATTGTTGAGTTATAATAAATCTTTTAAAAATATTAAATATTGGGATATCTAAAAAAAAACACATAACCAGGTACTAAAGATATGGCCAGATATAATTCTAAAACTAAATTGAAATCTTTCTTACCTCAAAATATAAAAAGAAACAGTCAACATCTGCTTAACTAATGCTGAAAAATAATACGCACTCTATGTTCGTGATTAAGACATGCCACCTTTGGGATATATTAGTACTTTTGTGCCATTTTTCCACTCAGTCTAAAAATATCCTCTTGCAGCCCATGACTAATTTTCTGGAAGCAATGTGGCCCTTCACATTTTTAGGCCTGATCTTGCACAACAAATAGTTATCTTTAGACATAATCTGCTTTCTTGCCAATCTAACATATTTTTAATCACATAGAAAGAAAAATATATATAGTGTAAATTTCAGATCAAAATTAAGATTATGAACTTATTGATCCATCTTTGTATTTTATATGATTCATGTCAGAAAAAATTTCACTAAAAATTTGATGATGTCTTGTTTTGATGCTACATATTTTCTGCCTATCGTTGAATTACCTCAAAAGGGAACATAATCATTTCCCCCTATGCTTACAAGTTTTGTCCTGATTAGCCTATCAAAACAAAACTTGTAAAGCATTATTACTGGCAATGAAATTATAGTTGCAGATATAAAATCAAAACCAAGATGCAGTCCTCACACACAGAAAGAAAATAAAACAAGCCTAAATGTGTAATTTTATGTCTAAAGAATTGTGTACTGTAAATTTATTTCAACAGGTATAGTAATATAAACTTTTTTGTGGAGGTTTTAAAACATTTGTATGAGAAGATGAAACATAACATTGTTTTGGGCAAAACAAGCTGAGCTGCAACATCAAAATATACTTCTCTATAAATAAATAAAAATAAAACTGATTTGAAATTAATTCAAATCTAAATTCTATAATGATATAGTTAAAGTAAAAATCAAGCATTCAGCTGCTGAACATGAATCAAGCTTTATCTCACCAGGTGGAAGTGATGATGGATAGTGGCTCAGAATGAGAAATCGAAGAGCCGAGTTTGAATTCCACTTGGGGTCATTACATTAGCTTACATGCAGATAGCCTTGGGGAATGTTAAGTTGTTAAATAGCTCAAATGTATATTTACTAGCCAGCACAAGTATTGAACTGATAACCTTCAGCTTTAATATCTATAGCATGGATTGTCCACTTTCTTTGTGCTATAATAAATGAAATACAGAAAACTTCTACTTGTGAAAAGCAATCTCTTAGACTTATTTTATCTATTATAGCACAAAGAAAGTGGACAATCCATGCTATAGATATTAAAGCCGAAGATCATGTTGATCAAGAAAGTGAATCAAAACACAGTTGAAAACAGAAATTGAAAACAAAAGTGAATCGCAAAATTTAATTAATTAGAATAATAATGATAATGAAAATAAATATTGTCCATCAAATACAGATTGTACTAAAAGTAACTTTTTTGATTGGAAGGATTTCATTAGTGAGATTCTGATCACTGATAGCAAATTGTCTTTTGGCCAAAAAAAGAATATAGTTTTAAAACTGCATAAACCTATGGCTTTTCCCACTGGGGAGATATAATTGTATTTGCCTGGTGAAGTTATATCAGATTAGATCAACAGGGAAGATACAAATCCATCTCACACCACCACCAGCTATGGGTTAAATAGTAGAACTTTTATCTGGATAAATCATTGTTATTCTCAAAAAATTATTAATGCAATATTCACTTGCATATAAAATTTAAATAACCCACAAAGCATTGATAAACTGTAAATAAAAAATCATTCTATGAAATTAATTCTCACCAGTGGAGATTTGGAATAAAATTCATTTTCTGACAAAATGTCAAACTGAAGATTTCCAAATTGTCTTATATATTTACCATACTTCTATATGGTATTTACAGCTTTTCCCTCTATTTTAGTAGAAGAATTGTATATTGATATCAATCAAATAAAGGAAAACACAACCAAAAATCTCCTAAGGATAGCAAAATAACACCATCTAACAAACCACAGTGGTTTGTTTGTTTTTTCATGGCCTATCAACTTTTTGCAGGCTATTTAAAGCTATAAAATACTTCTAGATTAAAAGAATAATGATTTACTGATACAAATACTCTTGGGAAAGGTATGAATCTACTTTTTCTCTACCCAGCTATGGGTTAACTGGTAGGATTTGTAAGTGAATATAACAAAACCGACTGAAATTGCAATTCAACTCTCTGATTTCCAAGTTACATTATCCACACATCTAAGCTTATAGCACCTGGTATTCCCAAGTGGTCACCTATCTAGGTACTTACCAGGCTTGACGTTGATTAATTTCAGTGAGCATGAGAACCCATGGCGGTGCAGTAGATAAGAATATTCATGCAATTCACGATAGATGAAAAATAAGTGGTTCAATTTGTAATCAGATTTTAAAATTTCTATTTATGGATAGATATCACAATGTTAGCTAGAGCTGTAACAAACTGATACAAAATCAAAAGCTCGAATCATGTCCTTAAATAGTCTTGTCAGACCAAGACTTTCATATTGATATCATGCATAGTACCAAACTCATTCAGAAACATCTAAACTATCAATCACTTTCTCTGATAAATGGTTAAAAATGAATTTGAGTGAATGAAGTCTTTGAACGTTATGTACTGATGCTACAGGATCATAAAAAACTGTATCAAATAAAAGCTACATTACTTGAAAACATTCAACAGCAGAAAACAACAGAAATGAATAACACATGTAACTCAAAAAGAAAATAATGGGATAATCATATTTAGATTCCATCCTATTTCAAACAAAAGGTTACAAAGGAAACCCCCATCAATACTGAAAAAAGTGATAACAGTTACTGAACTTGAAACTCATTTTCCTGAAAAAATTTTTAATAGAAAGATTTTATAAATTTCAACCAAAAGTAGCACTAGCTTTTTGGTCACTGAATGCCAAATGTTTCCTTATAAGGAAACAGTTAATATTAGCATTATATGTTTAAACCTGATGATGTTACTTCTAAACAAGTAGAAATGGTTTTAACTAATGATGTTAGTAATAATTGTTTTTCCTTATTGTGGCTTTGTCTGCATATATGTATCTATAAAAACAGAATTGGTTTCCCTCAGGTAGAATAAACATTTAACAAAATATTATTTACAGTATATTTTATTTTTGCATTTTTAGTGTTCAACATTTTATGCTTCAAAAATGTATTACAATTTTAGAACCCCATATTTTCAATTATTTAGACCAGCATCCTCATTTTTGTTGTTTTGATCACTACAATTTATCTGATGTTTTCTCTGGCTTCCTCAAGTTTATGCAGTATCCAATATTCATGATCTTATCCAGAATTTCTTTTTTTTTTTTTTTTAAATTTATTTTGCTACAAATCATCTTGGAACATTTGCCAAAGGTTGGTAAACTAAAAAAGAATGTGTAGAATAGAATGAATACAGCATATACTTGTGGAAAACCAAAGAATGCATCAGCTAAAAAAGTATTTACTGAAAATCAACTTTGAGAATACTGATAATTCATGAAATGACTAAGTTGAAAAATATTAAATTCAAAGTCTACTTCTTTACAATGGTATACACTTTTTCCCAATTATATATAATTTACAAATGCACGCTGTATGTCTCACCTGCTGAAACATTTTAAAACATTCATTTTGAAGAGTTGTCACTTCCAAGCTTCCATAATATCCTTAGAGCATTTACCTCCCCTTCATATCATTCTTTAAAAAATTAAAATATCGTTTAAAACCAATTTATAAGTTATTCAGAGGAAATGCTCATTTTAGATTGCTTATTTTATTCATTTGTTTTTTTTTTTTAAATTATAGTTATCGTTTGTTTGGAAACATTAAGTCAAAGCAAAAATTTGTTGTATTTTTGATGTTCCGTACTTATGTAGGGGTAGGGTTTAAAGCGCTTGCTGAAGATGGCTCCACCTTGTCAGCAGCAGACAACAAGACGTCGTGTATGTTATTGTTGATTTTGATCGCAGACTACTTTTCTGCCTTCTGGATATTCTTAAAGTTTAACGGATAATTACAGGCATACAAAATGACCGATACTGATGCACAATTTGACCAGCAAACGGTAAGATTATCAATCCTCTTTTTCTCCACCTGAAAAAAAAGTTGCCCCCACTCTTACGATCAAAGAAAGGAGAAAGAGGTTGTGTTTTATGGAATTATTACAATATTTTGGCATGTAGAGTACAACAAAAAGAATGGGGATTGCGTGTGTTGGGTACAATTTATTTAATGTAAAATTGTAAATTGTATGTTGTGACGAGAAATATATTAATAAAAAAATAAGTTAAAAATGTTAAATAAGTAAGTTTTGTTGTGTGCTTTTATTTATTTTTGCAGTTTTAACATTTAAAAAAAAGGAGGGGAAAGTGAATGTCTATGTAGACAATTTCTTCCCTTTTTAATAGGGATAAACTCGATAAAAATGATCTTGTAAAAATACTTTTCTTTTTTTCAACCTAAAAATAAGGGAGAACGGAAAAAAAAAAATTAAAAAAAAATTTTTAAGCAGAGGAAATTGAAGAATTTTTTTTATTCAAATTTCTCAACGATAAGATTTTTATTATTATCAAACTACTTTTGTTTTTTTAAATCTTAAAAAATAATAGAAATAACAATAAATTAAATACGAAATTTAAAAAAAAAATCTCTCTATTTTTCCTCCAAATCAAGTACTGTTTTTTGCTCTCCCCGAGTGTCTTTTGATGCCGCTTTTTCCACAAAGGAAAAGATGTGTAACCGGTATATAATACTTGAGTTTATTTCATCCATCGAGTAAAAACATACTTCTTAAAAACAAAACAAAAAGACCTTTGGTTTTTATAAGCATTACTAAACTTAAAAGAAAACAATCAAATTGAGTCTCTCTCCTCAACTAATTCAATAAATACAGATTTTTACCTTGTTTCAATAGGTTTTGCATGCATTTATTTACATATAAAATGTAGTAAATGCATAAAAACATTTTTTAAAAAAGTGAGTTAAGTCGGAAAAGCAAATTTAAAAAAAAATAAAGTAAACTAAAAAAAAAAAAAAAAGCAATCAGTTGCGGGGGAAGAGATTGAACATTGACCAGAAAACAGACAATAACGTTAAAACACGAGCAGAGACGATCCAAACGAAGCCAGCCAGATAAATTGTAAATAAAAAAAAGCATTTTATGAAATGATTTTATTTTAGGAAGATATTTGTCTGGCAGCTTTGTTGTTTGAGGGGAAATAAAGGTTTGAATTTATTAATCGGTATTTATTTCCCTTCACCCTACGGGGGGAGGGGGCCCACTATCACCAAAAATAGAAAAAAAAAGAAAAAAAGTTATTCTCTATTATTTTCGTTTTCTGTTGACGTCCAATTTTCGAAACCTTATTCCAAAATTGTAACTAACATTTGAATTTTAAATATCTGACATTATGGGTCAAATTTTCCATAAATTCAAAATAAACTTTTTATTTATGTAAATTGTATTTCACCACTTCTTTTTAAATAATTAAAATTGTTTTTTTTCCTTATGCCTATTTTCTAGTAATTTTTTGAACGTTAAAAATAAAACTAATACTCGTTCAATCGATAACGTATTGTAAATCAAAGTTTAACGTTTAAGGAATTTTTTTATTTTTATTTTATTTCTATTTGAATTAATTTGCTCATTTTCTTTTCTCTTTTAAATTCACCCGGTAGATGTTACTATTGACGACGTACTGTAGCCGGTGTTAAACGATTATTCATAGATCACAAACATACAGATAGATCGGTCTTCTCGTTTATCAAAACATAAAAGTAAACCTAAAAAATCTTTTCTCAGTATATGGCATGTAAATTTAGAAACAATAAATTCAATTGTGAGAGATTAGATAAGAAATCCATTGCAATTTTATCAGTCAGCTGTAGAAGTTTTTATTATCTCCAGGTCATGTGCCACTTTGCATTATCAGCTAATTTTGTCAATAAAAATGTCTTTTTTTTCCAAAAATAAATTAAAGATCTCTTTTCATTGCTGTAAACATTTTGAAGTTGAACTATTACTAATCATTTACTTTTTTTTTTAATAAAATTAAACAACCATTGGCATTAACCTTTCTTTTTATGCATTTTTCTATAACAATCTTAATTAATTTGATTCAAAATCAGAGTAGCTAATAAAAATGACTTAAATTTGGTTGAACATGAACTATTTTGGATTTGGTGACATTACTTTCTGATATTGACTTTTTATCTAGGCAATGCTGTGTACCTTTTTTATGACACTTTCAAAACCCAAGTGATAAAAATCAGAATTTATAGATCTTAAAATTAATGTTTATATGTAAAAAAGGAGGTTATTATAACTTAAAGAATGTATTGTAATTGTACCACTTTTTGTTTCTTCACACCTGGCATTTATGCAACTCATTTTTTCTTTAACAATACTTTTTTTTTTTTTAAATGTCAGTTTGTCAGACAGAAATTTTTTAGGAGTATAATTTTAATTGATTTTGAAACATTTAGCAATTACAGTGTACACTAATCACATGTGTTAGTGTTAGACAATTCGTATTTCCCTTTTCAAATTTACATGCAAAAAGCCTTAAAAGAGGCTTCATTGTTTTTTTGTTTTTTTTTGTGCTGTTGCTAGGATACTGTTATTTTAAAATAGAACATTAAAGAATTTAATTCAAATGACTAATAGAACTACTGGTTCAAATCAATAATTGTTTACATTACAACGTGAAAAAAAGCTTTTGTGAACATGTGATTGTGAAGACCTACCTTTTCAATAAAATGTTTAATTTCCATTTAAATAACTTTTCTTATTAAGTTGTGAGACATTCCAGGATTTCTAATGGAAATAAGCGTGATTTAACAATTAATTAAATTATTCACTAAAAGACTATAAAAAGTGTTATTCAAGAATATTACTTTTATGCTGGAAAGATTATCTAATAGATGAAATGAAACTTATTGACCAAAAAGTAAAAACGATTGAATATTTTTCTCAAGAGATTAAAATTTGATAAACTAAACATCACCATAGCATTTTTGTTTGACTTACTCTCCTCAGCTATCAAACCTGTAAGGCAGAAATGTTCTTGGCGATGTTTTGATTTTAGAAAGGAAAAAATACAATATAGCGTTGATTCAGACTGTTAGTGTTACAGATAACAAATTTAGTTAGCTTGGTGTTGAAATAATTGTTTATCTTATTTGTTGAGTACCAGAATTGCTCAAAAAATTAGTCTCCAAGAATTTTTACCATCAGTTTATGCTGAGGATTTGTTTGACTCATCTGCATTTTTAGGTAAGTAGGGAGAGAAAAAAAATAGAAACATTTCATGATTTTAACAAGACAAACAAGTTACAAATTTAAAAAACGAAATAGATGGTAGGTAAACATACTTGAATTTTGAATAATAAAAACATCAGTAAAAATAGCTGAATTTAGAAAGGTGCCTATTTTAATTAAGTAGAAATGTTACTCCTTTAAGCAAAACTTATTTTATAACCGTAGCAGTTTGTGAACTTTCATGTAACACAATAAGGCCAGTTAAGTAAATTTTTAAATTATATATTGCAGATACAACCGTCACGCTTTTAAAAGATAAATGGTTGAAGTAAAAATTTCGAGTTGAGAGTCTCTGCTTTCTTTTGTTATGCTTAAAGACAGTAAATAATACAAGAACCAGATTTCATTGAGAACATTATACAACTTAAATACTTAAAATAAAAATGTTGGGTAAAGGCGAACCAACAAAAAAAAAAATATCAACATTATCTATTGTTTTCCTAGAATTACAATTTTAAGTACTTAGAAAAACAATGAGGAATATCAGTTTCTGATTTTTCTTGGCACTAGGACCTAGTGACTAGGTCTTAGCATTAAAAAAAGAGAAAGATCTAATGATTTTCCATAATACAAAAAAAAAAAAAAAAAAACTAAAGAAAAATGCAGTTTTGAGGTATTTTAAGAGAATTTTTTTTTTTTGACTTTAGATTTTTATTTAAACCTTAAATTCACCAAAAAACAAACCACTAAGTGACACGTTTGACAAAGTATTACATTTAACAAAGCAAGCTAATTCATTTGTATTCGCGTTTTAGATTTTTTTAAAAGTTGCCAAATTGGAAGACACTTTTTAATTAAAAAAAAGTATCTTCCAATTTGTCACAAGTTATCATGCTTAGGAGCCATTTTTGCCCTGATGAATATTGCACACGTGTGTATTTTAAAGAGATGGCTTGGAATTTTTTCTTGAATAAAATTTGAGAAAAAACAAACAAACTTAGATTTGATGAATGTGAATTTCTAAGGTACAGCAAGGGAAGTAGTTATCTTGCTGAACATCAATTTGGAAAACGAAAAGTAAAAATTGGGGCGGGGTATTTGTTCAAATCTAAAGATTCCAAGGACAGACTACTACTTCCATACTCAAAAACAAAATGTATTTATGTCATAAAAATCAACTGAGGATTTACATTGTTACATAAACTTGTGACTGGTTATATTTTTAATAGTACATTATTTGCTTTGAACCAGAAATTTTTTTTCTCCAAACTAGTCTTTCTTGTTCAGTCAGTCAAAAGACTGATTTAAGTTCAGATGTTCAGAAAGACGAGGTAACTTTCTTTTCCTCCAAGTTTCAACTTTAGGGTATAAAGAATACAATAAAAATATATAATCACGACATTAAAAAAAAAAATGACTCGCTTCTTCCTTGTATATATGAAGACTAGGAAGTGTAATACAGATGAATTTTTTTTTTGTCCTTGTGACTGATAAATTGCTCAAGAATTGATGGTCAAAAAAACTTCTGGCTGAAAAGGTTGTTGCTGCTGCTAATTCTAGTTGTCGAAAGGAAGTAACAGCAGCAGCTGCCGCCGGTCTATCATTACTTCCTGTTTGAGTTCATCATGACACCTCTTGAATTTGCGGGATATTTCAACTTCGACTAACAGCATTTCACCTAGTATATTTGATCGAGGTACGTAAATGAAACTGTGTGCCATGATTTAAAAGTAAACATAAATTTGTAATTGAGCAACTAATGTTGTGAGAGGAACTTTTGGCTTAAAAAAGGCTTCCGTTTTTGTTTTTTTTTTTTTTTTTTTTTTTTGCCGGTGTTTCTACTCTTTACTTTGCTTTTCACATTGGAGGAGAGGAAAACAATTTGTTTTAAATTTTTTTCACTATAAAATTTCAATTCATCATAAATTTCTGTTCGTTTAACTTTATATAACAAAAGGATAAAGTTTGTTTGTAAACAGAAGTAACAAACTTTTGTATTTCTGTTACAAATATTTTGCTATTTTTTGGCATTTTGTATTTTAAACAAAAATAAAAAACTATTGAAAAATAAATTAAATACTTGAACTGTCAAGCGATTCACTCGGAGTGTTAAGACTTTTTGTTCGGATCAAAACTTCATACAAATACACTTTTTTCTTCAAAACCATCATAAAAGTAAAAGTCTATTCATTCATCATTGATTCAATATTTTAATAAATTTATTTTTGTTACTGATGAAGATAAAAAAAAAAATTAAAGCTTAACCAGTAACAATAAATTTAATTTATTGAATAACGCGCACAGAAATTTTTGTTTTTTAAAACCAGTTTCTGTTTAAGTCTTCTCATGTAACACTAACAGAGTTTATGTACGCATTTCATTTATATTTACTATCTCGTGGACACTTGTCAAATTTGCGGAAACCATGGATTTAAAAAAAAGTCATTACATTTAGTAATAGATTATAAGTTTTTTACGTTTCGCACGGAGCTTTTTACACAATAAAAATAAGAAATTATAACTTTTTGCATTATTGAAATTAGATTGAGTGGAAAATTAAGTTTCTTTCTGGCTTTGTAGACCCATTGAATTTTTATTTAGAAACCTTTTATCGATCTCAACTTCACACAAAAATAAAATAAGACTAAAAAAAGATATCTTTCCCTGTTATCATATATGTAAAGAGATTTATAAATAAGAATCACTATTATTTTCTATTTAATAGACTTCAGTGCTCATCCGATCCACATTCTGTTAATTTTACAACTGTGATTTTACTAGTATTCCAGACGTTTACGGTTTGTTGTTACTATGGGTTAACAACGCATAGTAACAACAAACTAACGTATTCATTGAATTTTAATAGATCCAAAGTAAGGAAATAAGTGAAAAGAACAAATGCAGTCGGAATTAAAGTTCGGAGCGGATAGGTACATTCAAAACTCGCTAAAAAAGTGAACATACATGATGAAAAAATGCTCCAAACTTAATAAAAACAAAGTTTTATCGTCAAAATCTTTGTTATTAAGAGGATATTTATTAAGTTGTATATTTTTAAATCTTTTTTCGGACCTTCAAAATTTTGGTAAAAAATGTTTTTCTTGCGTCAGCGGACCATGGCATAATTATGGGAAGTTTTAGTGTCATTTTGCAGTGCAACACATTTATTTTTACATCTATTACCCTCCACTTATTTGATTTTATTAGAATTTCGAGAAATTCATTTTTATATGCCTTAATGCTTATATTAATTGTAAGCACAAGTCCTTGGAGAATTTTTAAATCATTAATATTTTTTTATAAAATGGGACACCTGCTCTGAATCATAAAATAAAAATAAATGGAATAAAACTAAGACCTCATTTAATTAGAAAAGTTTTTAATTACTTTAGTTTTACGAATAAGATAATTATGGACACTATTGTCTTAAGAAAAATTTTTTATGAATGATGAAAAAATTATAATAATTTATAAAGTTTTAAATCTTAAAATTCTGTATTAATTTATACAAGTTAGGTGATATTGTTAAAAAAAAAAAAAACTATAATGGAAAAGCTTAATACAATTCAGTGACTCCGCTCCGACAGTATTTTAAAAAGAATTTTGAATTTTTTGTTTCTGTGACAATTTTTGTAAATACTGACATCCATACACGACATTATCAAAAAATAAGAGCGGTAAGTTTATAGCCTTTCACATCACAAGCATCAGCCATTTTTTAGCAAATTTTTTTTTTTTTTTTTTTTTTAGAAAAAATTCTGCATTTTTCAAAGTCACTGACTCTAATAAAATGTTTACCTGATTTCCTGTGATTGAAAGAATTGTTATCATGCTGGATTGGATATGTGGGTGGTATAAAAGGCTAGTGGGTTGGAACAAGAAATCAGCTAGCCAAGTTTAAATTCCAATCTAGTTTGTTGCATTCACTTTGCACAAATACCAGTGGGGAAGTTATAAATCTATTTCTTCCCACCCCATAAGATTTGGGTTAAATTTGGGTTCAGCCTTGGTTGGTAACCAGTCTGGGTAGATGGAACTAAAGGAGGAAAGCCCCAACAGAAAACAACCCTTTCTTAGAGCACAGAAGTTACGTTTTCGGCCAGTCGTCCCACTATATGGAACAATTTAATTACAGAAACTTCAGAGGTACCAGGAGAATGACTCAAAAGATCATGCTTGGCTAGAATGTCAGGACCTGATGTTGGTGTTTTTAATAACCTTTCAGTGGATAAATAGTTACTTGGTATTGACCAACTTCTCTCCAAGTATCATGTGACAAGTAGTTTTCACAGTACAGTACCTGTTCACTAATTCACTAAAGTGAAATATTTTGAAAGGGTAAAAAGGAAACAATGGATGAAGAATTAATGTTCCTTTAAATTTAATTTTGGTTATTTACAAGCTGTTACATTGTTGGATCAATTTGCTCTCTTCAATGTATAGTAAAGTCACTTTACACCTTATGGGTGGCGCTCAAAAGTTCTCTCTCTCTCTCATCCACTTCCCAAAATAACACCTGACCAAATAACCAAATATGTGATTTCCTTTTTTTAAATTATTTTCATTTTAAAGGTTATTGAAAATTATTATTATTTTTCTGTCATAATTCTCAAAAAAATATAGTTTCTTAATTGTTTTTGTTTTGAATTTATTTAATTAACAAAATAAAAAAGTTCTGATTCAGCATGATTAATTTTTTTTTTTTTTTTTGGTACGATGGTTAAAAAAAAAAGTTAATCTACAAACTAATTTTTTTTTTTTTTTTTTTTTTAAACCCTTTCTCAGAGCCCACAGGTTGCACTGAAGTTTAATACTAAAGTTCATTAAAAAAAAAACTTTGAGTCCTGGGGGCTCACTAAATTAAAAACCTGTCAACATCACTGTTTTTGCATTAAAACACTTAAAGAATTTGCTGTTTGTGATAACTTACCTATGCAAGATTGTCATGTAACTAAAGTGAAATTATGTTAGAATGTAAATAAATATTTAATTGTTAAAAAAGAAAAATTAAATGTAAATGTTTCTATTTCAGGGAGAGATTGCCCACCAGTTTCAGCTTCCAGAACGTCAGGCAAAAGTCAACCAGTTGATTAGAACAATGGAACAAGCATCTGGGGGAGCAATGACTCTTGCAGAAGAGGAGGAAGAAGAGGAAGTTCCTATGCAATACTGTGTGTGCAGATCCACTGATTGTTCACGTTTCATGATGTAAGCACATTCATAAGTTGCTCTAAGATTTAACAATTCTTAAATTTAGTTGGTAAATATTTGAAAGTCATTTTGCAACATATAAAGACTAGCTTCTAATGAGATTTTGAATTTGAATCCCTTAGATTTTCAAGAACAAGGAATTTGAATTCAGATCTTATCAAGAGCAAATTCATTTCCAATTTATGCTGCTTAATGAATTGTCATAGAATATGAAACTACCAAAATGTCATTGTATGTGTAGCTTCTAACCTTCTTTTCGTATTGTATTGAATTCTATTTTGTACC
This sequence comes from Acanthosepion pharaonis, assembly GCA_903632075.3. Taxonomy (NCBI): domain Eukaryota; kingdom Metazoa; phylum Mollusca; class Cephalopoda; order Sepiida; family Sepiidae; genus Acanthosepion; species Acanthosepion pharaonis. The sequence continues at coordinate 5,327,719 of CAHIKZ030002445.1, forward strand.
ACATCATCACACACACACACACACACATCATATCCAGTTTTTGGGCTATTTTCCTGTGACTTCTACATTGATCTCATGACTGTTCCTTGAGCTTTGTATGTGACACATCCAAGGAGTCTTAACTTCATTGCCCTCTGCTATCTGATTACTAGCATCCACATGTTACTAACATTGATTCTCAGTTTGATTATTGAGTATGTGGACAAAGGTAGTCAAAATGAAAGTTTCAGTAATATGCAGATGTAAAAACTAGACAACATGTATTGGAGGAGGATTTGACAATGCTAAGTAGGACTGAAAGGGTACCTGGTTGAAATGGCATAAAAAAAAGTGAAGTATGGAAAAGAAAAACCACATACAAAAATTAAAATGTCCAGCCTAACAAAAAATTCAAACAAGAACCAGAATGATTTTTTTTTATAGAAAAAAATCTGTGAAAATTTAATGGGTAATGTTAAGAAAAAAAAAAAGAAATTTTAAAGAGAAAAAATAGAAAAGAAAATAGTTCAGAAAATAACTTGAACTACATGTTCATTTTGTTTTTTTTTTTATTTGTTTTGGAAAAATGGGCCAAATAAAAATGATCAGAGCATAATAACCACTCTATCATTTTAAGTGGAATTCATGTATATGATCCATCATTAAAGATACTGGAAAATGGTCAACTCCTTGTATTGCTTCAGAATTAACTTCTACTGTGCTTTGTATTTACAAGAGTCAGATTAGACAAAAATAGAGTATTGCTCTCATATCTGGGTTTGAGCTGCACAATTCTTGCTTTCCAGTCTTGACAGAGTTCAAAATTGTTTATGCATCCTTGTAGAGGGGAGGATGACTTTTTTTTTTTTTGTCAAACCTATTGCTGCGCTATTGCTACTTCCATGGAAAATGTTTAGGTGAGTTCCATTTCTCCCCCCGCTGAACCTAGTCAATGGCAACGAATAATGCATAACTCCTGAGTCGATTCCAAACAGTGGTAGCCAATAATATCATGTTGCTTGTAGGTTCTCAAGTTCCTTCAGACCACCATGGCTACCATTTAGCTGACTCTTCACTCATTAGCATGTGACTCATTGTCTATGGTATTGTGATGGTTCCACTCAACCTAGTTCACGTTTGTCTGTTCATGACCATTCATTCCTTTGTATTTTTGATCACAGAGGGTGAAAAGATTTCTGATAACACAAACTGAAGTGAAGACAATTTGGGAGCTACACAAAAAAACAAGAATCCTTTGGAATAAAGAATTAACTCTGGTTAAAAATGTAACAACAATTTGGTTTATATATGATTTGTTGTATACAGCGGTTTTAACCTTTCCCACTTGTTATAATCAATTGACACTGGGATCACCTTCAGAGTCTGCAGCTTGTTTTAGTAGTAATTTAAATTTCTAAGTTCTCATCTTCAGTTCCGGCACAATGTCTTGGTCAGGAGATCTTGGCAAATGATGTGGATTCCAGTAGCAGTTGTATAGGGACTCTCTCCATGTCTCTTGTGTCAGTTGTCTAAAATCTCCAGCTTATATGGATTCCTGCATTTAGCAGGTGTAGGGTTGACTAGGGTCTGAGTTCGCATCTCTACACATCAGCCTTTTCTAAATTTCCATATATAAAAATACATTTATTCAAGTGGTTGTCTAGCACCACTTTTGAGAGTGGTCAGAGGGATTAAGTCATCCCTTAACTGCAACCCTCTTTATGCCTCACCTCACACCACAGTTCCATCTAGGTGGTGTTAATCTCTCTCTCACTCACATAACACACACACACCACTTCCTGCGCTGGAGTGACACATCCAAATTTCAGATAGCTCAGCAAAAATAAAAGAAATTTTCAGTCATTAATCCTTATCTATCAGTTTGCCCCATGCAAACCAGAACATTCAAGAATTGGAAAAGGAAAGAAAAATTTATTTCTACTCTCCTTAAAATGAAAGTTTATCTTTTCTCTGTCTTTTTTTTATGATTGAACAGACCACCCAGCCTTCTTGTCCATGGTCATTTCAAAATAGTAATTAATTTTTTTCTTATCACCTGTATCCAAGGGATCCAAATTAATGTTTGGGTATAAAATTTTTCTTGGTGAATATCACAGAAATTATAATGAACAAATGCACCAGGCGGGTCCCTATCTCTGTGGAAATACTTTTCTTCTGGAGAGCTTATTCAAAACTGATGGCTTTTCTTGACCTTTTTGTCCAGAGGAATTGTAAGTGTTATTTATTTTGGCAACCGCTCTGGTTTCTTTATCATCAACATGTTTTTATTTTATCTGACATCTTCATGGATACTTCAATAGTCTTTTTTTTATCAGTGGGAAGTGAGGTGGGACAGGTAGTCTTGGTTTTGCTCAATCTTACCGAATTCCATCTAGTTAAACTTGGATTTGATTCTCCTTGGAATTATTTCTATCTAGGATTTTTTTTCAACACATTTCATTTTAAAATTTTCTTCTCAATTTTTCAAACCATCTTCCTGCAAATTTCAATAATTACCACCAAGTTAGTATACTCTTTCCTCTTCTTTCTCTTTTTGTTTGATCAACCTCTGGAGATCTTAGTGTCACACATTCTTTGCAGCCACCACCTCAGACTTTTACAGTCAAGACCCTCTTTGCTCTGTTCACAGGGTTTAATCACTCTCAATCCCTGTTTATTCCTTTGAGTAAGAAGGCTGTTCCACACAGAAAACCTCTTCCCAAGAATTGCTACTTTGTGGATCAGACTCCAGCATAAATGCTTCCCTAAACAATCTTAACCTCTTCAAGTCTAGGGTTAATAGTTATCCGTCAAAATTTTCTATTTCCTTCTCTTACATTCATGTCGCACATCTTATTCAATTACCCTTTATCTTGAATGGCTTTTTAAGCCTTGTATTTGGTGAACTTTAGTTTGAAAAAAATTATATTCCAAATTAAACTTACTGTCTTGCTTCATTATCATAAAAAGTTTTATTCAATTTTTGATATATATTTTTTATTCTAAAATTACATTCCTCAACCTTTAATTACTAATCACCATTTTTATCTACATGGAGAATGGAAATGTTCCTATTATTTTTTTTTTTTTTTTTTTTTTTTACCAAAAACTTGGGAACTTGATTTCACTCAATAGTATTAGAAATATGTAAGTGCCAATGAGTTGGGTATTTTTATTATCAAATAAGTTAAGCAACTCTTGTATGATCATTTACAGTAACGCTTTAATTCTGATTTACTAATATTTTAGGAGGTAGTTGGAGTAATGGATAGCATCTCAGACTGAGGAATCGGAGAGCTGAGTTTGGATTCCTGTCAAATCCATTACATTCACTTATGTGCTAATACCCTTGGGAAAGGTATAAATCTTCTTCTTCTGCCCTCCGGCTATGGGTAAATAGTAGGACAGACCGGGTTGGATGGTAACTAGTCTACCACAGAAAGAAATGGTAACCTGCTGTGGGGAAGAAATCTGCCTCATCAGTCATGTATTGAAAGATTCATGATCACCTAAACCTGTATCATGCATGGTATATAACTGACTGAATATTTTATATATTATTATTATATATTTGGCAGCCTTTACTCAACAGTGTCACTTCTATTTATAGAATTTATATCATCACTATTTGTAAATTTTAAGTTAAGTATTGTCACTGCTATGCCACTAAGGCTGATACAGAAGAGTGCACACCTGTCAAGGATTCTACTCTGTTCATTCCTCTTATTTTCTTAAGAAGACTAATGGGAATGACTTTTAATTAGCAGTTGATAAATCTGGAGTTATCTTTTCTTGAATTTTTATTTTTTTTATTTATTTATTTTTTTTTTTGTCAGGTCATACTTTTAAAAAAGTATTCAGAAATTGGAGTCCCTGTTAGAAATTGCTTTATTCTTTAAGTTAGAGCATTCTAGTAGTATTGCACTAATAAAGATTGCACTATAGTGTGTCATCTTTGCTGTGTTACTGTAATAAATGCCATTGGATCATACTTATGCATAATTAATTTTTTTTTTTTTTTTACTTAGCATAATTGCCTTAATAATTATCAGTGATTTAGTTCTGTAATAAATCCTTTGTTTTATATTCACTATCTTATAGTATTTATAGTGTACTTTGGAATCTTTTGGGTACTTAGTGTAATTGATACTGTGAAAGTAGGCCAGTTGAGTGGGAACATTAATGAAGAATTCCTTTTTGGTAGCTTACTGGAGATAAGAGACTTTTTTTTTTTGTCATTGTTTACACCTAATGAGGGCTAAAGAACGAATCAACAAAAATGTGTTAACAACAGTAAATATGCGAAGAAGAGATTTGAGTCTCTGATCAATGTTGAATATATAATTGCTTTTGTTTTCTCTTACAGTGGCTGTGATAATTGTAATGAGTGGTACCATGGTGACTGTATTGGAGTGACACAAACAGCAGCTAAAGCAATCAAACAGTTCTTTTGTGATGCTTGTCGAGGTGAGTCATATAATAGTTATTAAGTTCTAAGATGTGCAAAATTTTGTAGACATTCTTATACTGTGTTCAAGTCAACAAAAGATAATGAGTTATGGGGTGAAAAAGGATTAAACTATTGTTTAGTTATTGATACTGTTGCAGTCTGTTCATTTACTTTGATATTATTTTAAAAAATATTAGATTATCAGCAATTAAGTTAAAAATTTCAGTTGTGCTATGTTAACGCTTAAATATAAATTTGTCTATTTCAACGATTGGAATATTTTTTTTTTTTTATGTTTTTAAAGTAATGTTTTGAAAAATAGGAATTTGTAATTTTGTTTCCATACATGTGACAGAATCCTTTCTTTTGGAAGTATAAGGTGCACTTGAATTTTTTTTTATTATGACTTGGACAATGAGATAACTTTAAATCATTATTAATCCATTTTAACCAATAAGTATTTTAAAGTGCAAATTTAGAAGAATAATTCATCCGCTTAAAATAGCCAACAACTAGACTAATGAAATTTGAACTGATAGCACTGTTTCATTTCCTCTTTTAAAATCTTCAATTTTATAGTAATTCTATCAGGCATATCTGGCTTTACCTGGGAGGGAAAAAAAAAGTCAAAGATAACAATTAAAGATTTATATATATATATATATATATATATATATATATATATATATATATATATATAGATTGATTGTTTACACACTATCTATTGATATCCAAAACATAATGACTGGCTTTAATGTTTCTTTCATTGAATATTGGTGTGAAAAGGTTATTTGAGAATACAATTCTAGAATATCTAACACAATATATTGAAAAAGAGAAGTCAAGTTGATGCCAGTGGTCTTAAGAGATTGTCTTTGTGCCTTGTTGACAATCATAGCAAATCTGAGCCTTACTGGAAGCTGAAACCAATGAATTCAAAAGAGGATGTCTGTTGGAATTATGAAGATCTTTGTAATAAACACATTTTCCTTTTTTATCTCCTCCAGTTTGGATATTTGCCTTGACATGAAGAAAAGTTGTTTGATAGTTTGGAAAGTTCTGTTGCATAACTTTATGCATTATGAGCATCCCCACTTATAGTTGAAGCCTGTGAGGAAGAACACCAGGCAGCTCAATAGAGTTGAGGAACTAGAATGTTCTGAACAGCATCCAAAGTGTCAAAAACTGTGTCAGTTGACTTGTCCACTTGAACTTCTCCATAAATCTGATGCAACAGATTTAAATTTCTTCAGCTGCATCATTCTTTTGAGCAAGAAATCCATGTAGTTTCTGCAGTTTTGGGCTGTGTTTTACATTTTAAAAAAACTGAAAAAATTAAGTTTAATCCTGAAAATTTTAGAACTCTTGATTGAAAATGGTTTTGAGAGTTGCACAATGTTTACAAATAAGAGGGAAAAAAAATTTTAAACCCTCTAAGTTGTTTTATTTGGGTGAAAATATCTAAGTTATTTCAAAATACACCTACCCTACTATGTTTTTCTTTTTTTTTTCTCCCAAATTCTTATGTATCAATTTATCATTACAAATATAATTTTGGCTGCCTTACAGTTTATAAAAGCCACAGACTAATTCCAATTTCAGTGACTTTGAAGAATAAACTTGACTTTCTACTCTTTACCATTTGTAAAATCAAGAAAATATTTTTGTACTTCATAGTAAACTCAGTGTCTCAGCTCATTTGGGTAGAAATTGCTTTGTTTGACTAGAAATGACATGTTATGGTTCTGATGGCTTCCTGGTAACCTCAGATGACCTCTTATGTCAACTCCACATACTTTATTTCTTGAAGTTTTACAGTTATCTATGCAAAAACAACTTTTACATAGTAATATAGTTTGGGGGGCTTAGGAGAATTCAATTTTGCAGTTTACTTAATGTTGAAAATTTCCAAGCATAATCTTTTGGGAAGAGTTTTGTTTTATGTAATCCACTTTCAGTATAATAATTGTTGGAAACCTATGCCAATACGAAGCCATTCATTCTCTGCTATCTGCAAGTGAACATGAATAAATATATGAAGATGACTCCAAGTGTAATGCCTCGTATCTTATTAAGTCTACCACATCAAAGCCAGTTGTTGGTTGTATGCCAATATTCTTTTTCCTTTTTCTTGTCTTGTCACAGATGATAGCTAAGTAGCAGTCTGACAAAATGATGTTTGACATGAAACAAAAGTCTTATTCATTGCCAATGGTTGTGTATGTGTGGAAAAATAGTGTTTTGTAGTTGAAAACTTGCTCTCTCCAGTAGTGTTAATGTAGGTACCTCTATGAGATCGCTAAAAAAGAGCATAGCATGATAAAAAAGACGCCAAACTTGATGTAAACAAAATTTTATCGCCTAAATGTTCATGTTATTATTAAGAGGAAAGATCAGAGTATTTTGGGGGTATTTTTTTTACATTTTTTTAATCATTCCAAACACGTCCGAAATTTTCGTTAAAAAATTTTTTTTTTTTTTTTTTTGAGTCAGCAAAATTGACAGATAATCAATCATGGCATACATTTTTTTCCATTTTATAAAAAAAGATGAAAATCTCAGTTTGAAATTATTTTAAAAATCAATTATCATTTTTTCAAAACTTATTTTAAGAAAATCAGAAATTATAATGTTTATTTAAAATATTTTGAACCAAGGTTGACTTAGTTTCTGCGACGAAAAGATGTAATTTGAAAATCAAACAAAGCAGGTCATAACCTTTCACGTCACTTGACAGGTGTTGAATGATGTATTGACGGATTACATGATCATAATTTGTTCTACAGAAGGCGAAAAGTGAAGTTATTTAGATTTAAGTGAACAAATTATTTACCTCGTTATTTTTAAGGAAAACTTTCAGCACTTTAATTTTTTTTATTTTTTTTTGTCCTTAGCTTTCACCTTTACGTTTACGATGTTTTATGGAAAATATATTCTAAAGAAATTAAAATAAGACTGTTAAGAGTGAGATTAAATTTCATAAAAAAGGTATCTAATTAATTTATAGGTACCTTTCTTATGAAATTTTATCAAATACTATAATTTTATGTACATTTATTACATTTTACTGTGTTATTTGTATTTCCATTCATTTTATTATTAATTTTGATATTTCATTTATGGAAAAATGTCATAACTGAGATTAATATAAAAATAAGATCATATAAATTTCATAAGATGATACTGATATTTGTAGGTACCCTTCTCAGTTGAAATTGAAAAATCAAATTAATTTCTCCACGAGTTTCGCAAAAGTAAAGGCCTTAATAGTGGAGAACAATGCTTAACTCAAATAACGCAACTTAATTGTATTCTGGTTGGTCTTCTGTACTTTATAATTACAGCCCGATTATAAACACAAAATTACATTTCTTAAATTACTGTGGGTCTTCTGATTAGTCAAAATGATACAATTTACAACGTGCTAAAAAAAGATCTATCTCATAAGGACACTTTTGAAAGCTGATGCGGCTTTTAACTAATTTTATAATATTTTAACAACTTAAATGTAAAAATCTATTATAATTAAAGAAATAACAAATAATTGTATTAAAAATTCATTTTTCATTGAAAAAAATTTTTGCTTTCAGAAAATATTGTCCATATTCATAAAAACAACTAAAAGCATTTGAAATTAAATAATATCTATGTTATGTTACAATTCAGAGCTGATTTTCAGGTAGGGGGGATCCAATTAAAAAAAAAAAAAATCATGATTTGCTTTCCTCAAAGCCTTGTGCTTTTAACTATTGTAATCACTAAACTAGACTCGGTTGAATTTCTAGTGTTTTAATAAAATTAGTTATGGGAGGGGTAATGAATATAAAAAAAAAGTATTTCTGCTATGACTTTAAAAAAAAAAAACATGTATAATAATTTTGATCATCTGTGAATAGTTTCTGAAAGTTTCATTAATATCCGACAATTATTTTTATTTTTGCCAGTTTTTCCAAATTAATGTGTGTCATACAAAAAAAATCTGCTAAAAATTGTCCGTGTTATTTTACTAGTTCCAGTGATACAAAGAGAAACAAGATTTTTTTTTAATCAAAATTTAGAATGTTCTAAAAAGAAGGAAAAATTTTTTAAAATAATTAAAAAAAACTTTGGTCTTTCCTCTTAATAATAACATAAGCATTTAGATGATAAAATTTTGTTTTCGTCAAGTTTGGCATCTTTTTCATCATGCTATGTTTTTTTTTTATTATAGCAATCTCATGGAGATACCTATGTTAATGGGGTTTCTGTATCTGTTGTAGTTGCTGTGAAAATAAATAGAGGCATTACATTCAGAGTGTTCCTCATTTGTAAAATCTTTATAAAATCATCTGAGAGGAGAAGAGATTTTAAGATTATAGTCATAAATCTAGTTGATATTTGTTTTCCTTTAATAAATAGTAACTGCAGTCATTGCAGATGCTGTTCTAGTAATCGATGAAATCAAGAAGCTTGTTTTAATCTGATTTTGCTTGTCTTTCAGAACGTGACAAAAGCCTGGAGATTCAGTATAAAAGTAAAAAGGTTGTGAAAGAGAGACATCACCGTGCCAGTGACTCCAGTGACACAGAAAGACATCACAAAGAAGTTCCAGTAAAGAAAGAAAAGGTTTGTGTGTGTTTGTTGTTGTTTTTTTACACCACTCAATAATTAAAATATTCATGGCCAATATGAATATTTAAGGTAGAGGACAGCATTCATTATAAGTTCTGGATTATGTGGCTCTAACTTTATTACTAAGTTTTGCTTGAATCTCTTTTGTGTGTAAAAGTTATTTGTTAATATTAATGGAGATAATTTTGTGATAGCTTTACTGCCTTCTTGTACTTAATATTTTTTTCATATTTTCAGAAAATAGTTTTCTCACTTTAGTGAGGCTTGAACTTCTGATTTTCTTTATATTAATCTTATTTGATTTGATGTGAATTAAAAGAGCATAAGAGCATAGATCCATATGCCTGGTTGTTTTTTTTTTTTTTTTTTTTTTTTTTCAATAATTTACTACCCATAATTTATTTGATTTTAATTCTGTTAAAATTGGTTTTTCCTTGTGTTGTTATTTTTTATTTATTTTTTTTTTAATCATTTCTTATTTTCATGAAAAGAAAAAGAAATCATCACGAAGATGTGGAGAGTGCATTTCATGTCACCGGCAAGAAGACTGTGGCCGTTGTGATTTTTGCAAGGTATGTTTTTTGTATGTGCATGTTTTAATTAACAAAAGAAATTTGATGAGGGCAAGAATATATTTCTCACTGTTTTATTCCCAAGTTTATTGTAATCAGCTAAATAATTCTTACTATATATTTGACTTGCAGCCATACCCAGCTGGCTGATCAGAAAAAGTGTTCAATTAGAATGGAGAAAAAACATGTTTAGATGTAATACAATTTATGTTCTTCAATTACTTCAAAGTACTTTCATTAAAAAAACATTTTGAATTAATGCCGTCACTGATATATTCTGTATTTATTCAATTGAAGTTAGCCGAGGACATGAAGTTGTAAAATGAGCAACATGAAGACCCACTTCAGGCCACAGTTATTTTGGAGTTTTTGAAATTCAGTTTGTCAGTGTGCTACCAGAGATGTAAAAGAGGATACGTTTATAATGCAATTGTTAAGTTTGATGAAAATTGGCTGAAAGATCAACGAAAAATAAGAAAGAAACCAATAAAAACTGCCATTTTTCACTATTTATGCAAGTTTTCACCATATGAGTGAACTTGATTATCAAATTAAATGATTGTTAAAAAATCAACTTATTGTTGGCTACAATTGAATGAAGTTTGAATTTGATTGCTTGAAAATTGAGGAAGTTTTTAGTTTAAAATTTTTGTTGAAATTTTATTTTTTTTTTTTATTTTTTTTTGTGCTAAATGCAGTAGCATAGAAATAAAAATGAGGTATCATTGAGCTCATGATGTAAGTAACCTATATACTGAGTTTGAGCAAAATTGAGGGGGGAAAAAGTTGAATTGATCAGTTTTATCATTTTTTTTTTGTTTTGTTTTTTTAAATTATCAATTTTTTATGCTAAGAACCTATCTCTTACATTGTACAATGTATATGCCAAGTTTGGTCAAAATCGGTGGAATAGATTTCAAGTGAAAAGGTATCATGCAGACAGACATCCTCTGTTTTTTTTTTATATCTCTCTCTCTGTGTGTGTATATATATATATATATATATATATATATATATATATATAATTTTAATATTACTATTTCTGTTTTTTATGGATTTGTGGTCGCTGATGGAGCAGAGAATTACCTGATCCTTATCAATATTCCTTATTGTATATGCCATAACACAAAAGAAACTTCTAATATCACCAAAGAAAGTTACTAAGTTTTGGCAACTAAAATGCTGATTTTTATAGTACATTTACTATATACACTTTACACTATTTCTTCACATAGAAAATATATTTTGATTGATAAGCCTTTAATTTTTTGGTGTTTCACAAATAAAAAGTCATGTTATCTATAATTTTCAGGAAACTTAGAGTTATGTTGCTGCATTTATTACCATTCTTATAGCCTTCTTCTATAGAAATGATAGCTTATGTCAATTAGTTTCATTTATTCTAACAATATCATTCACCAACCATTAATGTAATGCAAGTGATTTTAATTTACATGCTATATTGTATTATATACATAATAAAATATTTTTCAAACATCATTACAGGACATGAAAAAATTTGGTGGCCCCAACAAAATTCGACAGAAATGCAGACTTCGACAGTGCCTAAATTTTGTAAGCATTATATTACATATATGAGGAGCAATGTGGATTCATTGATTAGTTAATGTGATATTGCAGTCTTTACTAAGTGTTAAAAATAATAACCCACTTACAATTATACAAGATTTGAGGGTTTTTTTTTTTTAGTTTTTTTTTATTTTTATTTTTAGTTTTTTTGCATTATTATGTTTAATTATTAAAAATATTTCTTTAAGATATTAGTATGCTTAATCTATTTTTTTCCTGTAAATATTTTCATACAAATATTTTTTTTACCTAGCTTTTAATATTTAATAAGTAAATGTGAATGTTTGTATTTTGATTGCTTATTTATTTCATTGTTAAAAATTCTAATCTGACTTTGATTATCTTGTGTACAGGGACTCATCTTATCTGGTCAGAAATGGAAACCTCGTCCTGGCGACAAGGATCGGGATAATCGCACAGTCACATCCATTACAGAATCAGTTTATACAAATGTCAACAAGCGCAGGTCAGTAGTCTTTTATGGAGATGCCAAAGAGATCACCTTCATTATGCTTATAATGTTCACAAAATAGATAAATTATTTCAACAGTTTCCAGAAAAACAGGCTTTATATGCACAATAGCAACATCACAGATTTTTATAGAGAGCAATTTGATTTGACATAAATATCTACAAAGAGAGTTTTATGCTCATTATAAAATCATGGATTTTACAAATACTTGAAATATCTTTCAAGAATACAAGAAGATTTGAATGTTTTATTTTTTAAAAAAGAAGAAAAAAAAAAGAAACATGCTCGTGCATAAAATGCTAAATTTCACAGCCTTAATGTTACACAAATAATAAAAAAAAGTCTTGTAATCATTGTAGGTTGAGTTTTAGTGATAATTAAAAAATCTTAAGGACAGAAAAAAATTTTTTTTCTAAATTTTGAGATCCTTAAACACCAACCAATGTGTTAATGGTTATTACTGAATTTATCTATCAAAGTTTAGATAAGAATGGTGAAGCTCAGGCTGTGGCTTGAAATATCTCACAGGCATTTGACCATTTGGTATGGTGAACTTCTTCACAAGCTCAAGAGCTATGGTGTCTTTGGACAAATATTTGACTTGATCCAATCATTCTTAACAAAGTGTGCAATGAAAGTTGTGTTGAACTGCTATGTTTTTAGATCCTTTCATATTAATGCAGTCTCTCAGGGCTCAATCCTTAGACCTATATTGTTATCTTCAACAACCTTCCTGATATCATCAGTTCCCAATTCAGTATTTATGCTGATGATACATCAAACCTAGATTTCTAACCTTCTTAATAATTTGCTCCATCAAATGTTACATGATCAAACACATTTTTGTTTTACAGGGATATTTCAGATAGTGATATTAAAATTAAAGGCAAAAAGAGTAAAAGGGTATGTATTTTTATTTTCTGCACTTACTTTCAAAAGGTATTTGGATGTAATTAATAATTAACCATTTTTTGATTATTGATCACTTTCTATATTTTGATTCAGTTAAGAAATGTACACTCAAAAGATGTGCTGTTGGAATTGATTAATGTTACAGAAAGACTTGTTTTCCTTTTGATTGCATTTTGTGTTATAGAAAACAAATTAAGTAATCAATATAGTAGATTTTACAATTCTGTAATAAGTTAAATGTAAATGTTTCTCTTAGCCTATTTCACATAACAAAATCAAATGGCTACAATTAAAAATGAATCTCTGAAAACAAAATGTTAATTTCTGGCTATTAATCATTATCATTAATTAAGCATTAACTTTTTTGAGACAAATATGGACTATAACAATTTAAGTGCGCATATGCATGCACACACACACACTGTTCAAATCTAGCAGAAACCTATCAATCTACATTGAACCATATGATATTTTATGATGTAACCTATTGGAAGCCATGCAGTGAGATCTCCAAACCTCAGTAGGATGTAATTCAGACAATGTCAGCTACAACAGCATTATTTTTTATTTTTTTTTTTTTTTACAGTAGGCCTCATGAAATGCATTTGCAAAGATTGCTCTGAAAGTAATACTTTTACTTTATTTACAAATAGACCATAACAGATACAGGGAGCAGAATAACACTTAGATAGAGGCTGTTTTCAGCTACAAAACAGTATTTTCCCCACATTGTCATCATTGTCAGCTATATATTTTTGCCAACTATGAAGAAGAGCCTGTACACCATGCTCACAAAAATATCTGCATTAGCTGAGGTGACCTATATATCACTGCCACCACTGCTGATATATTGCCTAACTGTGCTTGCATCCACTGTTTGGTTTCCATAAACATTCAATAAGCATTGATAAATGTCAATGGCTGCAAGGAGGAATTAATGATTTGCCTCTGCTAGATCCCCACTTTCATTTTGCTAGATTACTTTTTGTCTGGCTCAAAAATTATGGGTTATTTGCAAGAACGGGATCGAGCTTGAATACGTAACAGCTGGGTAGACGTCATACTTGATGTATATCTTTGAGATTCTAAAGAATGTCATACTTCAAAAACATTTTAATATTTTAACATGTAGATAAAACCATTTCTCAGATTGTACAAATACATAATTAGTCAATAACAAAAAAAAAAATAAATATAAAAAATTTCACAATTAAAGCATTTTATTTCTAAGTTTAAATTATTTTATCAATTAAAATTAATTTTGTATGACAATTTTGTTTTATACTCCCCTCTAATTGTTGATTTTTTTTTTTTTTTAGTCCAAAAACAAAACTTCTGGTTCTCCAGAAATAAGTACACCACAAAAATCTAAATCTGGTCGGCGGCATGGTGCATTAAAAGGGCGTAAGGTAAGAATTCTCCTTCTCACAAATAAGCTATTTTAATTCCATCAACTCTGCCACACTAAATTTTTAATATCTGGAATACTGACTTAATATTTGAAAATTTATAATGAGAAGGTAGATTGATCAGTCTGACACTTAGTTATTAGCTAAATTTTAATCACTGTATAATGTATGTGATTAATATTTACTAAATTAAATGTACTTATAAGGAAGGAAATTGTTAAATATTTGTTGTGTAAAATAATTTTTTTTTTCCATCATTATGCTGTGCACTCAGTGTACCTATGTAAATGATGTAAGTACAATAAGAATGAAAAGTAAAAAAAAAAAAAAAACCCATCAAGTATCAAGCCAATTGTTTAAAAGTAAACTTCCTTTCCTTGTCAAAGATGGTTGTGTGAACAAAGTATCTGAAATAATTGAAAACTTCTTGAAATTTACAATGTATATATAATGAGTGTTCATGCAATGTTTTCAAATGTTGTCCTAGATTTGGGGCATCTTTAGGTGCTAATTTGACTAAAGCATTGGAAAAGCAGTAGTAAGAAAAGAGACCATCAGCATTAAGAAGCTGACAAATATGAATTGGATTTTGAAGAGACTATAAATGTGAGTGGACACTTGAAAAAGTCTGGGAATCACCACTTTAGAATGAAGTATGATTGAAAATTATCCATAGGTTAAAAAATATCCATTTTTGCTATTTGAAAACCAAAATAAATATTGCTAATAGATTTTTATATTTGTTATTAAAAAATTATCCTTTAATGTATCTTAAAAGATTTACTGACTATTTTGCTTACAGGTATGACTTGATAAGGAAGAGGGTTTGAAGACAGAACCTTCTAGTTAAGGCTTAGCGTACATTTGGAAGATGGAGAAATTACGAAAAGTAAAATTGTCCCTTCTGTTTCATCTATTTTGTAGAATCTTTGAATACTGGGTGGAATTGCTAATGTTTATTGATCTGTAATATTATCTTGAATTTTACTATAAAATGAAGATTTGTCAGTTGGTGTAATTTTGGGGAAGTGTTACTTTCATCTCCATTTCAGTTGCTTAATCATTTCAACTACTCAAACTGTCAGTCTACAGCCATTATCAAACTTCAAATCAGAAGTAAAGAATAGTCCTCAGTGAGACTTAGGCTTTCTGAGAAAAAGTCTATCTTACTGTGGTAGCAGCTCTACCACTTGAACTACAGAGTGGGGAGGGGATAAATAAATTTAAAAATGCTTTGATCATATCTAAGGATCTTTTAACAGAGATCTAAAATTAACCCATTGTCGGAGATATATTTCTAAGTATAATTCGTTGTAACTTAAATGTATATTTTTTGCTAGAAGTAAAGTGTCAAGCCATTAGTATGACAGTTCCCCCATAACATGTATGAATACCACACATGCCCCAACATCTAAGCTATATTTTTAGCTTTTCAAATATAGCATTGACTTTCTGATTAGTTAAGAGACACACCCATAAGATCTAAAAATCTGGATTTCCCCTTCCATATTAACTCTTTTAATAAGTAAGCATATTGTTTTCTATTTTCAAATGTAAATCATTATTGTTTTCTATTTTCAAATGTAAATCATTTTCACCAAGGTTACCGAACATTGCCTGATGATGAGATAAAAACATGAAGTCTCAAAACATAGAAATTTCTGTGTTGCAATGTAAAATAATTTTAATAAAAATATTAGAATATATAATGATAAAATATAGTTTTATGGTATGCTATATTATGGGTTAAAGTGTTAAAATATTCAATATCAGGTATAGAGCATATGTAAATATAAAAGTGGACATTGAAGTCAACACCCAGAGACGACAGTCTGTCTGTTTCATGCTAAACGTAATTGGTCAGGCCTGATGATTGTGTTTAGCATGAAACAGATTGTTGTCTCTGGGTGTTGACTCCAATGTCCACTTTATATATAATGTGTGTGTGCTCTCTCATGTTGAGAAGACTTGTATAGCTCGCTCACATCTTTAATTTACATTTGAGTTCCCTTAAAATTGCTAAAACTGAGATTCAATCTAGGAAAGGTTAATGTTTTTTTTTGTTTTTTTTTGTATTGTTTGAGCATTTTTATTATTTTTTTTTTATTTTTTTTTGTTTTTGTTTCCATTTAGAAATCCAAAAATAAAGCTGATAAACATTATGGCGATATAGAAGACAAGCACAGTGTAGAGAAAGTAGAGGAAGAAGTGCCTCGGCAGTGTTACGGCATTGGTTGTACGCAACAAGCATGGCCTAACTCTAAGTATTGTTCAGATGAATGTGGAATGAAGATGGCCAAAAAGTAAGTTTTTATATTGTTTATCAACCAACTTTTATCAAATCATTACAACTATTAGTACTACTTTACATAGTTTTTCTTCCCCCATTTCTTCTGTTGCTATTAAATTCTATTAGTTGTAAATTGCTTAATAAACATTTATATTGCATTTTTGGATCCTTAATGAGATTAAAAAAAAAAAATTAATTAAATAAATTTTACACTTTTTTTTTCTGCATTTATTGCTCATATAATTGTTAGTAATTCATACCAAGTAAAATTTTATCATTATCTAATTAAAAAAAAATTAGGCATAAAATTTTTATCTTCTTTAAAGGCTTGTAAAAGTTATAGAGATGACTTAAAACAATTTATTTTAGAACACAACTTATCCTTATGCAAACATGCAATGTCTTTTAAAAAATACAACAATTTTTTGAAGAAAAATATTCATTGATACTTGAGCAATAGGTATTATTTCAGAAAGTGATTATATTAGATTTGTATTAAAATAAAATTAATATGTGTGGTGTAATGTTTTATAGACTTTGTGTGTATTAAAAAGATGGACAATTTAATTGCTTGTGTATCTTGTAAAGCATATGTTACTCAATGAAAGAATTATATTTTTCAACTTTTAATTTTTATTTTATTTTATTCAGCCGCTTGTGTGATCTTCTGCCTCCCAAAATCCAACAATGGCAAAGCAGTCCCTGTATAGCAGAGGAATACAACAAAAAATCTTTAGAGAAAATCCGACGGCAACAGCAAATGTGTCAACAACGTCTCAATGAGCTTTATGTCAAGCACCAAGAATTAAATGCTCTTATTGAGAGAGCAAAGCTATCACCTATTGTTGAAGCGGAACAAGAAGTGAGTTTACACTTCTTTCATAATCCACCCCCCCTCCACTTCAAACTTTTGCTTTTGAGAAATTTACTATCTTGTGAATATAAAATGAAGCCCTCACCCAGTTTTTTATTGATCAGCTGCTGACTACCCCACATTGCATCTCCATTCTTGTTCCTGCCATTATGCATCAAAAACTACGAAAGGCCTGTTGTGTAATACTCTTAAGGCAACAGCAGATGGAAATAAATGTCACAGTGAGAAATAAGGACTCAAACTCTTCCAGGTGTTTATTCAGACTAGCAACTGGATTTAGTAGATGTCCACTTTGTTACTTGATCTCACATATTTTCACTTATTTATTCTTTTATTCCCTTTTGATCAAGTAGTTGACCACTTTGAAGACCATATTTTTCTGACCTGATTGCTGGTCATGAAAGAAGAAACACTTGAAATCACGCACACCAACCCCTTATATATTTATAGTGTTACATCTAATCAAATTTGAATTGAGTTTGATAATCACTTTATTATTTTTCTTTATCCAACTTTATTGAAATATAGGTTACTTGGAGTTAATGACTACCATGTCTAAACAGGTATTGTGAATAAAGAAATCTTCCAAGTCTGGCTGAAGGCAACAGTAAAGCTCAAAAATGATACTTTTTTCAGAAATCGTAACATGGCACTTTGAAAATAGGAACCTGACAAAGAATTCAAAATTGAATTAAAATTTCAAAAATTCTTAAAAGCATGTTATACTACCACAATTACCATTAGGCATATGAGTTTCTTTGACATTTATGGATTTATGTTCTACATTGTTTAAATTTAATTTCTCTCTCTCTCTCTCTCTCTCTAGGATGATGATGAAGGTGAATTGAGCATTTATTGTGTGACGTGTGGCAGTGAAATCCAACAAAAGGGTGCACTCAGGCATATGGAAAAATGTTTTGCCAAGGTAGGTAACTTCCTGTCTTTTAATACGTAAGTTTGAAACTGATGCACGCTCGTTGAAAATAGAAAAAGTAGTAAAATAATGTTTTCCCTATTTTATTTTATTATCATCTGATTAAACTTGCCACAGCAATTATAAATTATTTGTAAAATATTTGCCATTTAATCTTTCAATAAATTCTTTATTTTATGCTATAATTCCCTCTATGTATTCCTGTATTTTTTTTTTACTACTGATCAAACATTTTGTCTGCATACAAAATAAATCCATGATGCTTAAAAATTGTAATTATGCCAAGTCCAATGTTGATTTGCTTAGCACTTTTGATTGAGAATGAATCTTTTCCTTGTAAATGTTTTTGCCTAATACAAATGTTTAGAAAAGCAGTAAAACTTGCTTTTTATTATTCTGATTTCATGTTTTTTTGTTTTTTTTTGTTTTTTTTTAAATTTGTATTTTCTGTTACAATCAACTTCACATCTTGTAAATAAAAATAAGAATCTATTGCTATTAAGTGTTTGATAAATCTCTCAAAAATAAATTCCTTAAATACTTTTCATAAGTTAACTTTCATGATCCCAATTTAAAGAAAAGAAAGAGATGCATTTGACCCAGCAAACAATGCAAAGGTAATTAGTACACACTGGATAAATTAGCATGGAAAAGACATGCAAATACCAGCTAAATAGCTATTGTGAAAATAACCCAGTCATTTTCATTTGATTGCATTTTTACACTTTTCTTTCTTTTCTATTTAGTTTGAAGCACAAACTGTATTTGGTTCTTATTACAAGACTCCTGTGGATGGAGACTCCATGTTTTGTGACGTTTATAATCATCAACAGAAGACATACTGCAAACGATTAAAAGTTCTTTGTCCTGAGCATACAAGAGAACCTAAGGTAATAACTTTATTTAACATTCACAAGGTTACTTAAAGAACACAGAACAGAGCAAAAATAAAAATAGATATTTAAAAATAGAATTTATTTTTGACTAAATTCTTTGGTTGT
Source organism: Acanthosepion pharaonis (assembly GCA_903632075.3). Lineage (NCBI taxonomy): Eukaryota > Metazoa > Mollusca > Cephalopoda > Sepiida > Sepiidae > Acanthosepion > Acanthosepion pharaonis. Next base: position 5,346,813 of record CAHIKZ030002445.1, read on the forward strand.
AGGGTATTTGATATTATTACAAGCAAGAATTTATTTATATATATAGAAAATATAGCTGAAAATGCAAATGGAGTCTTTAAGAATATTTACAGTAACTTTACCGGTTTCACATTTCTAAGATTTTCAAAAATTAGATTGCATTGAGGGATGTGTGGGTATGCTGTATGTTCGAGAATTCTTTTCATTTTCTCTTCTTTTTCTCTTTTTTTTTCTAATGCCTGTTTGTAGGAGACTTTGTAAATCACAGATACAACAATAGTAACGTCTTCGAACAATACTCAGTTAGGCACCACTAATTCCCATATATATATATATATATATATATATATATATATATATATATATATACACACACACATTTCCTTTACCTGTCACATGATCTAATTATTTCAAGATGAGGTCGACTTGTGCTTGCTCTCTGGCAATCTGTGTTCAAACCCAAATGTCTGCAGTGGCACTTTATTCCTATATGACACCTCCACTTTGATATGACATCCTCTGGAGTTTATATTTCTTCAGTTTCAGTTCAGTATTTAAAAATTCTGTTGCTACTCTCTTTTTCTCTTACCATAAATTTCTGATGGTGTGAGTACATCAAATGTGTCATACAAAATTTCCATAGGTACCTCTTTTCGGAGATTTTTTAAATCGGTGAATCTGCATTTTAACTGATTATGGTGTTGCTTATGTTCCCGCCTTTGTCCCTGTTCCATGTATGTCATTTTGCCGATCCATTTTTTTTTTTATAACGTTATATTCCCAGAATTCTTTAAAAAATACCTTATCTCCAGGTTTGAAGTATTTACTTATACTATTTTTCTTGATGTTCTCACCTTAATGTTCTGGTAATAATTTATTAAAAATGGGCTTAATCTTCCTGGTTAATATCAACTCTGCAGACGACATTCCAGACACGGTGTTCAAGTCTGGTGTTATTCTGAAAACTCTCAAAAATTGTTGTAGCATTACTTCATCTGACTCCTCTCCCTCTGACTTTTTTAGTACCCCTCTAGATCGAAAAACCATTCATAGCAAATATGATGGCCAATGCTTCCTTTTCTATCTGGCCTTTTTTTTTTAGCTGCAATTAATGACCTTGAAGCATGAGCTATTTAGTTTTTGGGTCCTCATATTTTTGTAGTATCACTGCTCCAATACCTGAATCACTTGCATCTGATACAACCACAATCTTTAATTTAGGGTGAAAATGAGCTAGTGACAAATCCGATGTTAAGACTTTCTTGATCTCTTCGAAAGCACTTTGACATTTATCTGACCAGTTCCATTTCATATCTTTCTTTAGCAGGTTATTCAAGGGTGGTTTTAATTTGTGCATGTTTGGGGGGGTGATATATGATAGTAATTAGCAAACCCTACAAATGCTTCTAACTTTTTTACATTGGTTGGAGTGGGCATGTCTTTTATTGTGCTTGCTCTTGAAAGCTCCATTTGTCTACTGTTTTCATCGGTAATTTGTCCTATTTAAACCTGGACATAAACAATTTACATTTTCGTTCACTGATCTTAAAACCATATTCTTGGATTCTCTCAAATACTTTCTTTACATCTGCATGTTGCTTTAGGGTCTTACTTTTAATAACTATGTCATCCAAATATGCTTGAGCACAATCCAAACTGGCAAGCATGGTATCATCCATTATCAGTTGGAATATGCTTGGTACTACCTTTTATACCAAGTAATCGAATGCGGTTTTTCGTTTTTAACTAGAACTTTTTAAATATTAACATTTTTATTTAACAATTATGTAATATCTATTTTTATTTCATACTTTCTTAATTAGATAATAGTTTAAAGTTTTTTATTAATTAGATAATTGTTTAAAATTTTTTAAGGATTATGTCATGTATACATTTCCATACGTAGAAATTATGGACGTTTTTTTCAATAAAAATTTTTTTTAAAAATTATTTTAAAAATATTTTGGGTTAAACGACTGTTATGTGCTTATCAAATTTCGATCCGTAAATTTACTTTTTCTTTAACGTTATCATTGCATTTCGTGCGCGAAAGCAATAAAGAATTTTAAACGATTTTTGAAGTATTAAGAAGTTAATGAAAAAATTTTTAAAATGGGGGGAAAAAAATTTGTAAAAAATACATTGTTCATTGAAAAAATTTTATTTCTTCACAAAATAATGTCCTTAATATAACATATTTACAAAAACAGGTGAAAGCTTTTCTAATTAATTAATTTCATACGTTTTTACATTTTTTTTTTTATAATTCAAAGCAGATTTTTTATGAAAAAAAAAAAAAACTGGTGATTTACTTTCTACAAAGAGTCCTGTTTATACTAATAAAAAAAATCCCACGTGCGAAGATTTAATTTCTCGAAATTTCATGAAAATATGTGAGTGGGTGAAAATATGTTAAAAAAAAAAATCTCTTTTTAACAGGATTTTCTGGAAAAAAAAAAAAAATTTCAAAAATAATTTCATTCATTTCTGAATAAGTCATGAAATTTTCATTAAAATCCGACAATTATTTGATTTCTGCAAGAATTTCCTAATTAACATGTGTTTTCCTCGGGAAAAGCACAAAATAAAACAAACCTTTTTTTAGTCTTTTCGTGCTGTAGTAAAAAAAAACAATTTAAAAATTTTTTTTTTTTTAAGGAGTAAAAAATTTTTTAAAATATTTAAAAAATACTTTGGTCTTTCCTCTTCATAACAACATAAACATATTGAGACGAAATTTTGTTTCCGTTGATTTATGGACCTTTATTCAACATGATATGCTGCTTTATTAATTGACCTAATGGAGAAACCTATAACAGAGTTATCAGATCCTGTATCCAGTTGTAATTTTATTTTTACATTTTTAATTTCCACAAAAACAATTTTGAGATGTATCTAACTCGGTTAAAAACATGTTTGAAGTCTGGTTAATTTTCCTTTTATGCTTTTCTTTACTCCATGTATTTATCCCTTCGTATCTTTTATAATAAGCTGGAAAAGTTGTCCCTTCATCTGGATTGTATAGAAATTCACTGATTGAATTAGCAACAGCATCTGGAGTGAATGAATCTGAAATTTTTTCTTCCGTAGTTTTAGTAAATAATTAAAAAAACTTCTATTGTTATAATTGTAATTGTTGTAGTTTTTGTTGCTGCAACTGTTCTTGTTGCTTTTGAAGTGCCAACAATTTGAATCATGATAGCTTTTAATTCTTCCATTTTGCTTTACTCCACTGAATATCTTGTAGATTCATTTTTGAATAACTTATTTCTCTGTCGTCCTGCAAATATAATGTCTCTTTGTTGAAGTGGTAAATATTACTGAATATCCTATTATGATGTGTAGGATACGTATATTTTAGTTTTTCCTTGTGTAAATTCAACAAATATTCGTCCCCACTTTTGTAGTGCCTGATTATAAGAGAGACTTTGTAAATCATAGATACAACAATAGTAACACCTTCGAACAAGACTCTGTCAGACACTGCTAATTCCCATATATATATTTTTCCTTTACCCATCATGTGATCTAATTACTTCAAGATGCGGTTGACTGTGCTTGCTCTCTGGTAATCTGTGTTCAAACCCAAATGTCAGCATGACACTTTATTCCTATATGACAATTTTATGCAAAAAAAAAAAAAAAAAGTCATTCTGATTGCTATCAGTTTAACATGCAATCTTTTTGGTTGATTATGATCATGTGATCAGGTATAGTAATTTTTGTGCAAAAAAATTAACAATCATAAAATTTTGTTGTCAAAAATTAAGAGGGCTAATGACAACAAAGTGTTAAGTAGTTGAAGTTTTATTGAACCTTAATGGCAATCCCCAAAAGTTCAATATACAATTAGCCAGGTGAACAAGCATTTTTGTGTGTTGAGATAGCAGTTTATTGTCTTAATAATATTAATAGTCCATTAGTAAAATGGACAAGGATGTTGTGTGTGTGTGTGTGTGTGTGTGTATATGGATAGCCCTTGGCAAATGTGCCTTGTTAGAGTTTGTTCAGACATGGTTTTGTATTTTGAATAAATATATTTTCTTTATATATTCATGTTTGGTCTGTGGTGTTGTCTGGGCAAAGATAAAGTGGGAGGACTTGGAATTTGGGAAACTTATTTGTTGTGCATGAATGCAATGAGTGGTATCTGTCTTGTGGTGGGGTCTGTTTTTGAGGGTCAGTTTGGTTTGTTGTATGTAATGTTTCTTACATCCTTTATATTTAATAATACAAATTAAATTTTTTGATTTTAACAAGTCATTTTTTTTTTTTTTTTTTTTTACAAAAAAAAATCTGGCCGGATTTAAATTTATACATTGTGTCTTGCAATTAGGGTGGCCACATTATTTGATAGTTGGTCTTAGGCTTGTGATGTGTAATTTGGTAATATGGGTGATTAGTTTTGGTTGACTTTTGTTTTTGATTATTTTATATGCTTTGAATATCTTTTTTATTTTGGGGTCTTGTTTTAATAATGGGATGTTCTTGTGGACAATGCTTTATACTTTCTGTATTTCTTGTGTGTTCTGTGTTGAGATGTAAGATAGAATATTAGATGTAACTGGAGTTTTTTTTTTTTTTTTTTTCATAACTCTTATCTATTTCTTTGAAACATTCTATTCTGTTATCTATTAATAATGATGGGTACTGTCTTTCAAGTAAAATTTCTTTTAATTCTTGGACTCTTTTATTTCATTTCACATTTCATAATTTGAGATAATTGTACAAATTCTTCTCGCTAGATTAAATGGAATATTTATCATGATGGTTGAAGGTTATTGTTCAGATTCTGTTGCTTTGTGGTGAATGCTAATTTCCAGGTTTGTCTTTTTTTATAATTAGAATGTCCAGAAATGGAAGTTGGGCTTGACTGTATTCCATTGATGCTGTTAATTAGTGTCTTGAATTCATTGAGTTGGTCGAATGTATGTGTCCATAGAATATGGCATCCAAGTAATGTTTTTAGTTGTCTAGGAAATATTTTGTGAAAGTTTAAGCCTTATTTTAATTTGGTTAGTTCATATATCTGGACCTCAAGGTATCCAATAGCTAAATAAGTCAGAGCAACTCTTGTACCCATTGTAGTCCCTGATATTTGTTTCTAAATATGCTACTATTGAAATCAAAAAAAATTGTTTTGTAGAATGAATTTTAGTCCCTTTGTGGTAAAACTATTTTTTATTCTTTCCAGGACCTCATTAGGGAATTTTTTGAGCCAGAATCCTATTTCCTCTAATTTCAGGCATCATTAACCATTTTGCACTTCTGGATTTTCAGGTTAAGTCTTTTTGATGTTGACAAATGAGTGTGTTTAGTCTGATCATTTTTTTTTGATTGCTGGTTTTTTTTTTTTTTTTTTTTTTTTTTTAACCTTTTTATAATAGGTAGTGTCTTGTGATAGGGAAGATATAGTATTTTTGTAGTGTCCAACCTCCATAATGATGACAGTACTTCCTTTATCTGCTTATGATGTTATTGATTTTTAATTCATGAATAATTTCCCATTCCTTTTGATTGGTATTGGGTTTGGGTTTAGTAGTTCACTAAATGGGGAAAGTTGATATGTGATCACAAAATTTGTTTGTAGGATTGTAGCTTCTTTTATTCTGTATAATTGACTCATCACTGTTCTTGTGAAAAATTTCCTCTGTTAGACATAATTTTGTATATAAGTGTGAAATATCACCCTGTATCTCATTGAGGTTAAAGTATTGTTGAGTTGAGAGATTGATTATTTTTAGTTTTTCAAAGTCTGTACCACTGGGTGTTGTGAATCCTGTCAATTTTGTCTAAAAAAAATCCTTTAAAATTTCTCCTTCCATGGGTATTGCTGTATCTGATGAGATTTTATCATTTATTGTGCAGTTTTTTTATAGTAGTTTTGAACCTTCTTGGGTTGTTGTTTGTTTGTTTGTAATTGTTTCATAGGTTGTAGTTTCTGTTTCTTTGTATATTTTGGGATTTATGATTTCAGAACAAATCATGTCATGAGGCAGGGAGCACTTGGGTTATATATAATAGGTTATAATATTGTCTAAAAATCCTGGGATTATTGCCATAGCTTTGGTGAGTGTATGTTTGGTGTTTTGCTACTTGTTTTGTTGGTTGTGCATGTGGTGTGTGAATTTTAACCTTTTTCAAGTATCTGTATAGTGTTCATTCCTGAATTCCCTTTCATAATTGGTGAACTTGATAGTGATTTTTTTCTCATTGTTGAAGAGATGTTAGTTCTTCATTTTCACAATTCTCTCTCCAAAGTTTGGTAGTCTTTTCATGGAGCAGACCAACATATTGCTCTGAAATTTCTATTTTCATTTGTTGATCAAATAACTTAATTTTTTTTTTCTTGTTAGAGTTGGCTCTTAACTATAATAATTCTCTCTTCATTTTTAATCTTTCTAAAACCATCTTTTCACTAAGTTGTTTGTTTTCAGGTTCATTCTTTTTTGAGAGAGAATGGTAGTTGAATTGAGTCACTATTTGTGTGTTCCATTAGAATATCCCAAGTTGCATACTCTAAAATTGGTATTATACTGCAGTTTTACAAAAGAAAGAATATTTTAATCTATTTAGTGTGCAATAAAATATTTTGTCCTAATTAAACACAGATTGAGTTTTTTTGAGTTGTAAATGTTATTTTCTTAGGCATATTCTCACATATACAAATATGACTAATGGAATTGTAATATGAGAAAAAAATTAAACTGTTTTCTGATTGAGATAATCTCAAAAGGTCTGAAATACCTAAATGTTATCAAGCTCATTATTTGTATTGTGAGATGCTTGACTCAAGGCACACACTTAGGAGCATTTCACTTAAATATTTTAACTGAAATACTTACAAGGAAACATTCAGTATTCATTGACTGAACAGCCAGTGCAGATTTTGGTTAAAATTTAATTATTAAATTTAGGGACAGTAAGCCGTTTCCAGAATTTTCTGCTCAATGTCAAGGAATGCTTTATTATTCCTTAGTTTGTTGTTTGTTTTGATACAGACTTTGTAATGGTTGGATGTATATTGGTATATGTTCTATTTCTGTGGGCATCTTCAGTTTAGTATAGTCATGGTTGAAATGTGATTCAAAATTTTTTTTTTTTATTTTTTTTTTGAGACCAGGACCTTTCTTCTGCAGTGGTTTTGATTACATGTTATTGTGATTTTTCACTTTTCTCCACATTTTTACCACATTGTCTCTGCTGCTTGGCCTCATTCATGTTTGCAATTTTCTAGAGATATTGGTTTTTCTAAAAGTTAACTAGATTTTATTTCTTTAATATTTTCCCTTCCATTTTTTCTGTCTTTTTTTTTTTTTTTTTTTTTTAGATATTTTCTAATGTTGTTCTCAAAACGTTAATTGATGTGGTTTGGATTTCCCTTCCATTGTCAGAAAATTTTATATTTTATTTGTCATAGCTTTAATAAATACCTTGCAACTTTATTCATTATTACAATTTTTGGAAAATATAAAATTTAACTCTGGTTTTGTTCAAAAAGAAAATGTTGTGTAGAAAATGGTTTGCTGCAGCTGCTCTGTAATCCTTCTCTTTTTCTTTTCTCCCTCAAACTCTCATAACCAATATTTCCTATTACTGTGGTTGTAATTTTTCTTGGCATTAATCCCTTGTTTCATATTTCTAGGTGAGCCATGATGAAGTTTGTGGCTGTCCACTCCTTTCTAATGTATTTGAGGAAACTGGCGAGTATTGCCGTGTTCAGAAACGCAAATGTAACAAACACTATTGTTGGGAAAAATTACGAAGAGCACAAATAGATATGGAGCGTGTTCGACAGGTAAATGCAGATTTCATTGTCCTTTGTGACTTTATCTTGTAATCAGCTTATCTTCTTTAATATTCATCAGTATGTTATTGTGTACAAAAATATATAAATCAAATTTTGCACAAAAAAATTGTTTTTGGAACTTTTTTTTCCAACTTTTGACAGTAGTCTATTTACTATAGCAGAAAACTAAATATATTGCAAAGGAAGGAAAAATGATATCATTAATATATTAAAAAAAAAAAAAATTGAGAATGTTTTTTATTTTTTATTTTTTTGCAAGCTTAAAAAAAAAATTGTATTTTACAGTTAATTCTCAACTGTTTTTGCATTTACATAGCAATTTTTATCTAAAAACTAAATCCAAATTTACAGTTCTCATTTGAAAAAGTTTGTCATTTGCTCTGAAAGGTTTAATAGATCAGACTGCTAAACACTGCCAGGTGTTCTCTCACATAAAACTTCTTGATTAGTTAACACATTAACCGTTAAAATATTTACAAATACAGTTGGCATTTTCAATTTAAAGCATGTAGTAGCCAAACTTTTTAGAAGCTTCAAATTTTAAAATCTTTATTCTGTTATTTGAGAGTTTATATGATAGAAATACTTATGCTTTCTTTTATCATTGTATATTTTGACATTTTTTACTTGTTTAACATTCTCATTGATTTTTTTTTTCTTTCTTTGCAGTGGATGAAGTTAGATGAATTAATTGAACAAGAGCGAAACATTCGAATTGCTATGTCCAACAGAGTTGGTGTCCTTGGATTATTATTACATCAAACTGTTGATCATGACCCTTTGACCCCAATTAAAGCCCCTTTTCTGAATGATTGAATGACTGCTTATTGTATGAAACCATTTTTTTCTATAACTTCTTGCAAAATTTGAACAAGTTAATTTTCTCCTTTATTTGACCAAGAATTTGGGCACTGTGTTAGGGTCTCACTTGACATCAGTGCTGTTGGTGAATGACAACTGTGTGGCACATCGAATTTCATAACTCCTTCTATTTTTAAGTAAATTCTGAAGTCTTTTGCATTTTCTGTGTTAATCCTGAAATGCTGTCTAGATTTCAAGGGAACATGCATTTGCTGCCACTTCAGTTGTGAGTTTATCTGGAGCCATCAGTTTCTGGTTAAATACTAGTAAGAACATTTTTTATGCTAAATTTAATAATTAGCATAACTCCATACCTACTAGGAGATTGGTGCTATACACTCTTCTAAAGTTAAAAAAAAATTTTAAAAAAGCTTTATGCCTGGAAAATACCTACCTTTAATATGCTTCATAATGCCTGTGCAAAATTTAATACCTTGTTTTTGTTAAGGATATAAGAGAATTACAAAACAAATTTATTTTCTTAAAATATATTTGCTTGGAATTCGATGAAGATTTGCTTATGGAAATTTGGTTTTGAACTGGGATTCCTGCTGTATTTTGCATTGAAGCGGGGGTTGCAGAAGGGAGGTGGGAAATGTTGGTCTAATATGTTGATAGTTACCAGGTATTTATCTTCACATAACGATGGCCTAATCCTCAAATTATTTAAGAGTTAATACCTTTTCAGGAACATTTTCTTCTCAGACAAAGTGGCTTAGTTTTGTTTCTTGATTATAATATTGTTAAGAGAGAGAGAGAGAGAGAGAGAGAGATTGAGATCCCACTACAAAAAAAAACAAACTCTTAATGAATTTTTGACATGTTTGAACCCAGGGTTTTTCTACATGTTAACAGCACCAACTTCAGTTGACTGAAACCAACATTTTCTCATATGTACAAACATCTCATCAATACACAAAATTTGAAATTTTATTTGTAAAGATAAATAATTTTTTTTATTTTGATCCAATTGTCTTAGTTTATTTACTGTCCATGTGTTACACTGGATTTGTAGGGTGAATCACACTTCCGAGAAATACAGAAAATATTGCTCAATGAAAAATGTGTCAAAATTACTGGTATTTTCAAAATAGAACCTTTTTATAGGTGATAAATTTAATTATCAGCTAACAAGCGAAGTAGTATAAAAATAAAATGAAGAACAATATTATTTTCAGACCAGTCAAATTAATTCATGATAAATTTAGGATATGAAAACAGGTTCAATCATTGCTGCTTCTCTCTACCAACTGTCCTAAACTTAAATCATTCAAATAACATTAAAAATGTATTTATGAATTAATGTTAATCATTACTTATTACATTACATACCATCCAGTTAGAAACTGATTTGCAGGTCTTTATAGATTGCTTTTCAAATGATCTTTCATTATTACATGAAATTTATTGTTCAGGCATAAATGTGCATTTAAGCGTTGTCAAATATAAATAAAGCAAATCAATTTTAAAAAGTTACTCTGAACATTATAATTGTTAATGACAATTATAAAGTTCAGAGTTATCATAGCATTGGTATGAATTTTATATATTTATTTAATGTATAAAAACTATATCAAATGTTATTTAAAAGAAATGTAAAATTTACTTGAATTCAAACTTATGTTTTATAGAGATCAAATTTTTCCCAGTCTGAGCAAGCAGCTGCTCAATATTCACCCTTAAACTTAATTTAATCTTCCTCACATTTTCTACAAATTTAATCAACAAAGACACAAGTGTTTTTAAAATGTGTAAAATACTTTATTAATAAACAAAACTTCAATGTTAAAGATTTAATTTTACAGTTTATCACAGAAGTCCATCCAGTTCATATTATCCAAATATATTTAATTCAACCGGTCCCTTATGCCCATACCAAATAGGGGATATACATGAACAAATTTTCTAATCAGTTTTATTTTTATCATAATATAAAAAATATTGTAATAAAATGATATTTCCACCTAAATGCAAAGTTTACATGAATTGACTTCTCATGTTGTAAGAGAGGCCCTCACATACTGTTCATAAAAGTGGCTAACTTGATATGTTGTAGCTGTTTGAAATATTAATTGCCACTTATTGGATATTCATATATGAATATACAGGTAAATTATCTTCAAATCATCTACTTTATGCCTCTCTCTCTCTCTCTCTCTCTTAACTTTAATGGCCAAAAAAAGAAATTCATCAGTTAGCTGATCACCGTTTCAATATCAGTGGAAATTACATAAATTTTTTTTTTTTTTAATTATTTACAAAATGTATTTTATACATAATCTTTGAAATTAAATAAAAATAGACAGATTCTGAAAACTGATCCATTCTAGAAAGCCATGAGTGATTCTGTTCTAACCAAAATCTATTCAAAATCAAAAGGTCACTTCTCAAGTTATTGATAAAGTATTATCAGCTTCAATTGCTAAGGGCTTTTTATAGAAATAAATGAAAATCTTAGTAAAGAAAATTTAATCTTGGCAAAACAGAGAATATTATTATTATTCACACTTCCATGTTTGTTTGTGTTTTTTGTAGGAAAAAAAATATCGTATGTTAAAAGGAGAACGTTCTAACAATTGATTTTTGTATTTGAAGATCCAAAATACAACTGAACTAAAATGAAAAAAACTGCAATTAGTCGAAATATGTTCAAAGTAATGTTATAAAAATTACTAATCAAAAGAGGAACATTAATTATTGTTGAAGAGATAATGTATTTAATGAACTTGTATCACACTTCTTCTGAACCTTGTCCATTCAGGACATTGGTGATCATGGCTCTTCACATTTCCCTGGCCTTTGTAGCTGTTAATAAATTGTCTTTTTGCCATCTCTCCCAAACTATGATCCACTAACCATTTGCTCAATCTTGCCAGGTAGGCTGTGCGTTGCTTTCCTCTGGCCCTCTTACCTTCAATCTGTCCTGGGAATATCAAATTTTCCAAGCCCTCTTTTCTTGTGCCCTAGAAATTTAAACTGCCTCTTCCTGATGTTAAGTATAAGTGTCCTTTTTGTTGCCATTGTGGTAACTTTGAATAAAAAAAATTCCATGTAAATAAAGAAAATCCATATATTTTAAAAAAGAAAACCTGTATTCAAGTAAGGATGAAGTAACAGAAACAAACAAAAATGAGACTTTCCAAATGTCATTGATAATTTAGATATGGCTTTACACTCAGTCTTCATTTTATTTTTAATGAGATTTTCAACTTGTATATTCTATAAATATTGGAGAATTTTACTAAGTAAACAAAGATTGAGTGATTATCCTCAACCCTCCGCCCCAGAATAGAAATATTATAATTGTTTTTGTAATAGATAATTATAAAAAATTTTGATCACTAAGTGTATTTAAAATAAACGAACACAGACTAAATTTTTGAAATCCACAAACAGGTGAAAAATGTATTGGGGGAAAGAGAGCACAAACAACAAAGTACATCAAAACAGGACAAAGACAATGGTTTAAATTAACTCTTCATTTAAACCTAATTTTAAAGATTGCAGAAAGTTAAGTCAGTGGGACCAAACAGGTTCATGAAAATATAATCTAAAATGAATGACAAAAGTTTAGATAGATTGAAAGAGCAAAGACTTGCATCTGGAAACAAGTGTCCTGTCTCTTGTAAGTAGGAGTCTGACTGAAAGTTTGTCAACAGCAGCTTCCATCAGAATCCTAATAATAGCAAGATGTAGGAAGTAATAACTCTTGTTAGTCATTTGATTCAAAGAACAATTTGCTGTTTTGAAGGTTACTGAATCTGAAATCCATATACATTTCATCAAAGTATGGCTACAAAATATGAATGACAACCTAAGCAGGCCTCCCATTAACAACTTTAAATCCTATCACACATTAGCAAAAAAAAAAAAAAGTCGCCTATGGCTACTATCTTCTAAGATATAATTGACATAAAACAGAAAGTTGTTTGCAAAATGGAGTATCATTACCATCCATGGCTTTAAAGTATATTTCTTTCTCGATAAATTTAGAACTTTCTGTAAGTGCAAAAAAAAAAAAAAACTGCTCCAGACTTGAGCCAAAAATGAACTTATCAAAATCTTGGTTAAATCTTTCATTCTCAATGTACATTAACGTCGGTGTATTTCTACAAATTGATTTCAATCTTTTATGGCTAATGTTGAATGATAAAATCTATAGAGTAATTTATTGAAATTTATGCTGTCTTTCAGCAAAGAGTTAAAGAAAACAAGAAAGACTCAAAAGGCAAGAATAACTTGAGGAGGAGGTTTACAAACTAAGAGATATTAAAACAAAGATGAACCTATGATTTCCATGTTACTACTCAATAATAAAACTTGTTCATCAGACAAAAAACAATGAAGTACAATATATTCTAGCAAACCTTATTCCTTATAGATAAGTGAGACCCTTAAATAGAAACCTCTAGTACTATAAGGAAATAAAATATTCCCCCTCCTTTAAACCAAGACAAGTTGAAATAATTCTAGTTATTTTAGTTGAAGATTATTCCTTTATATTGACAGTTTAGAAGAGACATTTTTCTCTAAAGATTAGTGTCTATTTTTTTCATTTAAAGGAACAAATATATTCAATGTTTAAGATATATAAATAACATGCAAATAATGATATGTAAAGTTAATATGATTAATAAAATCATCATGTTATCCCCCACTGATTAAAATATATTCAAATGCCAGTATAACATATTACAGTTTTAATAATAAAATTGATCTCATTTTACTTTTGATGATCGGAATGGAATTACCATAGAAAAAACAATGTTTAAATGCTAACCAGTTTGCAGTAATAATTTTTTTTTTTTTTACCATGTGAGTTATACAAATGTATGGTAAAATAATCTTAATTTGATTAGCTGTTTCCTCAAATATTCTAGAACTTGGTGTTGTAAGAGTATAAATAGGAGTGTGTGCTCACACATTCACCACTTATCAAGTGCATCTTCTGTGGCATCTGAATTGCCTCTATTCAAGGTCCACATTTATTGAATGATTTCAAAACTGGAGTGAAAGCAGCCTAGCCAGGTTACTGCATTTGGCGATGACAATGTTTGAATGAACAGCACAAGCTTGGCTCAAGTGTTTTCATGAAGGTGAACTTGGTTGGGAGCAGGGCTAAGGATATCCCACTTCACCATTATTGAGCAAAGTCAGCAAGGCACCACACCTCCCTCCTGGCCCCAATTCAGCAACTTTGATCCTCAGATGAGAAGGCTGTTTTGTTACTCTCCTACTCAACCAAAAATTTCTTATGCATTTGTAGATGTTGAGGTGAGCATCTAGTAGGACAGCTCCCTGCCAATACCACAGTTATAATGGTTGTGTATTGTGTCCAGGAATGAGTAATATTCAATTTCTTCATGACAATGATCATCTGCACATTGCAAGGCAGGCTCACCAGGAACTGCTGAAGCTGGGTTGGAAAGTTCTGCCACATCCACCATATAGCCTGGACCTTGCCCTGTCTGACTATCATCTATTTGCTGCCACCAGCAAATTTCCACTGTGGTGGAAATTGTTTGGCAACAACAAGGAGCTGGAACTGTGGTTGACAATTCTTCACCTCAAAGCCCATCAGTTTTTTTTTAAATGGGACTTGTGTGTAAGTTTATGCAAGTCAATATTGTAGGCTTTCCTTTATTTTAAATATTTCAGATTTCAAGAAATCAAAAGTAATAACTTTTATACACTACCATAGAATTTTCAGTTTGTATCCACATATAAAAATTAATGAAACTTGCTTTTTAGAGTACTAATTAATATTCAATAAAGTATCCTATAATTACTGTTCAAGAAATCAACTTGGCATTGCTTATAGTATCAGGAACAGTTGCAGCTTTTTTAACTGTTCCCATTTATATTATGCATATGTAAATCAAAATGCCCTCTCTAAGAAATTAGGACAGCCAATACAACATTTTTAATATAAATTCATATTAAAGCAAGTATGTTTTTAAACTAATAAATTTTGTAAAAATATAAATAGATGAATTTTTAAGATCAAGAATGAAAAAAAATTGTTTACAATTGAGATGGCTTGTATATCATTATTCTCTGTAAAATAATACAACACTCATTAGATAAACATTTTCTATTATACATTTTGCTGTAATTGACTTTATTTTACATTTTAAATTATAAAATTTGCGTTCATATTTTTAAAAAAATTTTGTCCTGTACAGCATAAAAATAGACTGTAAATTTGTAAATGACGAATTATACAAATGAGTTTTGAATGCTGGCAAAATTCACAAACTGAAAATCTCTTGAATACTTTTACAAAGCCAGATGACATACATAGATGAAGAATTTCATGGTTATAACAAAGTTTCTGTATGGTAATGATTGTAGGAGTTATAAGAATTCAGGTATGGAAAAGTTAATAATATTAAAGTGGTTTTTGAAATGTCTTCAAATGAGAAAAAAATGTTACCAAAATGGTTATATACAGATATTAAAAAAACAACAACAAAATATACCTAACTCTGATGTGATGAAATCCGAACTTTGAGAACTGGACCCTTCTTTACCCAACTTATCAGAAAGAAAAAAAAATCCAGAGTTTTATGTCAGTATCAACAATTCAATAGATATAAAATAAGAAGAGATATAGTCGCAAGGCAACAGAATTGGTCATCATTATACTACACAAGACTTGTCTGACTCTCAAGAGCTTCAATTTTTTGGACACTGAGAGGCTCCTCTTTCATACTTAGTGGCAATAGACGATCATCTTTTGATTGTAGCAGTGGTGGTTCCATTGTGGATTTTGTTGTGGCTGATCTGGGAAGAAGTAGGTATAAGCTGAAAGCAAAAACACAAACATGTCTTATGCAGCAGAGATTTACGTCATACAGAATGGTTTCAGAATTATACAAAATCTAAATGGATTGAAATAAGGGAAAACTCTTTGTTCTGTGTTTATTTAATTTTTTTTTTTTCTTTGGTTGGGGGTATGTAGAATTCTCACTTGGTTAAATATTTGGTTGTGGCCAGACGGAAAATATTATTTATACAATAAAAGACAGGAAATGTTTATTCTAATTCAGGGAAAATTTATATTATAGATGTAGTGCAGATTTTATAAAAACTAATTATCATGAAAGAGTCTTTTATTCTAGTTTGAAATCAGCATTTCTTTTCATTTTTTTGAAAAATGAAATTCTCTCAAATTTGAAATAAATCAAATAGAATGTTCAAGATTAAATATATTGAAGGGATAAGTACAGATGTGGGTAAAATTGCATCTTTCTAGTTTTGAAGCTTAAAAAGAAAAAAAAAAAACAATTTTGTTAACTAAATATTAGTTAATACAAATGGCTTTGTCTTTTCTGAAAAATACACTTAAATTTATAAATATTAAGGCAACAGAAAAACAAATTTAGATTAACTTCCCTTTATATTAATAAAACTGACTGATTTCATCTTTTTAACAAATTATTGATAAACACATAGTCCCTTAAGCCTCATAAATGAACAACTTTTGTGCATGGAGTCTTGGTATTGTGATACAAAAGAAGTTATCACCTTTGTACCATTCTTTCAGATAGCTAGAATTTTACAAGTGAACAGTATTATTGCCATATACGTGTTAAAAAAAAAAAAAAGGAAAGAAATTGCAGTACAGTATTTGATTTGTGATTGTTTTAGAAGTAGCTCCACTATCTATAACAACTGCTGTTACATCTGCTACTTTCTGTAACTGACTTCATTGCCTGCAAAGATGTTATCAGTCAATGTCTGACATATATATATATATATATATATATATATATATATATATATATATATAAAATTTTTTTTTTTTTTTTTTTTTTTTAAAAAAAAAAAAAAAAAGGAAACAAAGTGAATATCTAAGCCATAAATCAATTTATTGGAAAAATAGAAATGTGGCACACAGGTTACAATAATCAAAAGAAAATTCACTCAAAGAAGCTACCCTCAGCATTTACCACAGCCTTGATCCGGAATCTGGCACATGCGTCCTTTAAGGTGTCCTTAGGGAGAGCCCCCAACACCTCCTTAATCCTGTTAATCAGCTGGACAGGCAGTGTGGGATTACAATCAGAGGAGTTAGATGGGATTACAATCAGAGAAGTTAGAGGACCAGACATTGGAGCTGGTGAAGGCAAAAAATAAATTATCTGACAACCATTTCTGACTCTTCCTGGAGGTGTGCCAGAGAACTGAATCTTACTGCCACACATATAGTCTTCCAGAAGCCACCCTCTCCAATCAAGGCTTTACCATGTTGTTCAGCACCTCCTCATAGCCATCTGAATTGAGCCTGAGACCCTGTTCAAAGATTTGAGGTGGGTGGCATGATATCACCCTCACTGGAGACACACCTAAAAACCATCACAGTTTGGGGAAACTTGGTCTTCATGACACATGGAACATCATATGGATCAAAGCAAGCCATCTATTCTGGGTGTTGTGCAATTGGTCCTGACAAAAATTCTTTTCATCAGTGAAGAACCAGATTGTCACTGATTCAACAGGATGTTTCATCTTGTTTAGGAGATTCTTTGCCTTTGTCAGACGGTTTTCTGTAAATTGACCATTACACCTTTTGTATGACTGGTAGTGGAGGTCCTCATTCAAGGCCAGCTTCATGGTGGAAATTACAAAACCTACTTCTCATGCCAAAGCCCACATTTCTTTGCCTGGGTCTTCCATCACTTTCACTTGTAGTTGTTGGATTAAGTTTGGTGTACATAGACAATCAGAACGTCTGCTGTGTTCTTTCCTACAAGCCACAATCTCGTAGTCTCCACTGCAGCTCTCCATTTCATATCTTGTTTTCCAATATTCAAGTGGTTTCTACTCATCTATGCCAGTTAATTTTGACAACTCTAAAACTGTAGTGATTAGGTTTCACAATGTCATTCACTGTTTACAGATATTCTAAACCAATTTGAAAAAAATAAAAACATTAAACTGTCAAATTTAACCCAAACACCCTGTGTGTGTATAAACATAAAACATACATGCAAACACAAACACACACACAAACTTCAAACGAGAGATATAAATGCAAATATTTATATTTCAATTTACAAAAAATCAATTGTACTTTTAAATTATGTAATTCTACCGAAGCAGACAATTTCCTGGTTTCTCACTTAACTATGCATTTTTAACCTATCAAAAAATATACTAACATCAATCAAGCAAGGCAGAGAAATTTTGCATGCATCAAAAATTAAAAATTTATATAAAATTATTTGATTAATTATTTAAGCTCTTAATAAAAATTAAGAAATGTTTTTTGTTGCTTTAGCCACAACCCTATTCCAGTTTCTCTTTGGCTAAAATGATTAAAAACAAAATTAGACCACTGGAAAAATTATTTTTTGTATCCAAAAAATGTTTTTATTAATGCATTAAATGTGTTAAGCAATGATCAAACCATTTTGTGAAAAATTAAATTTTATCCTTTTGCATTGTTATTCAAATTATTGATAAAGCAATTTTTGTTGTAAAGGATTAATTTGTTTTTATGATTCATGCTCATATTTTTTGTACTTTTTATTGAAATCTTTCTTCTGGTTTATAAGGATTAAAAATGAAAGAATTTTTGATAATTTTAAATATCAATTTTAAGCTTGTTAGTCATATTTATAACGAAACAGTTTCATTATCTCTAATTCACCAAATAAAAAACAAAAAGAGTATAAAAGAATTAAATTATAATTTTATGCATATGACTAGCATGACCCAATAGGCTTTATGAGACAATAAAAAAAATGTAACAAGGAAAACAAAATTGACAAGTTTAATTTAAACTTAGGATTAATCTAGGGTTTATTTGTATAATGTAATGAGGGAGAGAGATATTCATCATGTCTCTGTTGTTCTGTTATTTTTTTTTTATCTATCAGGTCATCCCATAAGTTCTGTCCGAATTTTAACTTTTTGTTAAAATGAACGAAATTTAAAGAGTATTTTATAATGTCTAATGGAGCTGAACATTATTTTTATGTTTAGATGCATTTAAACTGATCAAATTTTATTTCAGAGAACAATAAATTTAAATTTTGTTTGATTAAAACCCTGCTAACATGTGTGGCACCTTGCATTATTAGAAATATTCCTAGAAATATGATTTAATTTTTTTCTTACTCAGTTTATTAAACAGGTTGTTAATTTTTTTTTTAAAAACGGAAAATAACTGAGTTGAAAATAATTCACTAAGAGTGTACTAGACGATCCTAAGGAAAGAAAGAAGGAAAGAAAAGGAAAAGGAAGGAAGGAAGAAAAAGAAAAAAAGAAATGTATGACGATGACCCAATTGAGGGTGGAGATAGAGTCAGAAAGAGATTTAGGTCAGCGTCTTGGCGATTTTCGAAAGTCATTTTGGTAAGAGAATCGGTCAGAGCACCTAGCCTACTTTTGCATGGAAAGACACCTTATCAATTTGGATAAAGAGAAATTTTGGGAACAATGAAACAATTTTTAATCAGAGAAAAAGTGTCTTTGGGTTGAGGGGTGACGGTGGAACGATATACAGACCTGTTAAGAATTGGACACCACGTTAATAAAGTAGAGACATTTCAATGTAGATAATTAAGATTTTCGACTATCAGGTAAAAACAAAGAGGTAAAAAAAGAGGGACAATTGCTTTTGGCTCACAGAGGGCGCCAAGAAGGCGGAAAAGATCCTTTCTAAAGTCAAGACTAATTAGCAGCAGGCTGTTTGACAAAGTCCGGGTGAGAGAAAGCCAAAGATTGTCATTTTGCGTACGTGCAAAAGGGAAAAATTGGATTTTGTTTTTTTAAACAAGAACGATGTAACCACGCCCGCAAACAGAGGGGAGAGGATGTTCGATCAATAACAATTGGTCGAATACGATCCGTGACTCTTGGAAGAAAAGGAAAGAAATGCTCGATCAGGAACGATTGGTTGAAAAGCGGTCACCTGACATACGAGAGACTAAGAGAGATGGATGTGCAGCCCCACCAAAGGTACTACCGCGAGGAAGTAGGGGCGAAAAACAATAGCGATAATGGAGAAGACAGAATTAATGCAGTTTTGGAATTATCGAGAAAACCCTGACGCCGACAGACCCACCCCAGTTTGTTGCGGCGTCAATATAAGCAGGACCCCAGTCGACAGAAATCAGTTGAGTAGAGTGGAGTTGGAGTTGAGAGTTGCAGCTGGACCGCGGGCAGGGATGGAGCCTGAACGCGGCCATCAGGCCCGATTCACTGCCCCTTTATGGGCAAGAGAATCCTCAGACAAGAAATCCTTCCACCCAAGTAGAAGACATAAGTTCATCCCCGGACGGCAGCGGAGAAAAGAACCCTCAGACAAGAAGAACTTCCAGCCCAAGTAGACGAAGAAGAAGATTGCCTGAAAGCCTGAGAAGAATTGAGCTGCAGACAAGCCGAAAAGTCGATGAGAAGTTAAAGTTCAGCTCCGGACGGCAGTGAGAAGAGACCACCTCAGGCGACAGAGAGTTGCGGCTAAGTTGAAACAAGAAATCTTCCACCAAGTTGAAACAAGAAACTACCAGCCCAAGCAGACGAAGAAGAAGAAATACAACTCAAGTCGGAGAGAAGAATCAACTGCGAATGATCGATAGAAATTAGCCCCAGTGTCGAACTGAACCACACTCCGACATACATACATGATTCTAGAAAGTAGGTAATTCGACATTTTTCTATTGTGTGATAGAAGCTTGGTGCCATAGTCCACAGAGCGGGTCGGGAAATGAGAACAATTTTTTTTTTATGTAACGGACTTTAAGATATAAAAGGTTGTTACCCTTTTTATCAACAATTTTGTTTGGTGTCGGAGTTTTTATTTTATTTGTGTTTTGCCACCCCGCCGGACTCAACTTGTATCGCCCCGATCCCTGCTGGTCCCGTCTGTCTAAGATCTAAACACAGCGTGGGTAGACAGACCGGAGATCGGTATAGTTGCTTTAGTGACCAGGTATTGGAAGCGAGTCGGGAAAGGCGAGGCTGGTGATCATCTGACCAAAGGGTTGGAGCGGCACGCTTGGACCCAGGAGGAGCGACCAGGAGGAGCGACGTCACCGTTGGCGCCGTAACCAAAGGATCCGACACTGGGCCAGGTGTGTAACCGTCACACATGGAAGTACCCAAGAATCATTTGAGGCACATAATGCTTTATGAGTTCAAGAAAGGAAACTCAGCAGCCGAAGCAGCTAGAAACATTCACTCAGTTTATGAAGAGGAATATGTGAATGAAAGAACTTGCAGAAGATGGTTTGCAAAATTCAGAGGTGGAGATTTCACCCTTGAAGATGAAGATCGAACCGGACGTCCAGTTGAGTTTGATGAAAAGCTTCTTGAAGCAGCCCTTGGAAGAAAATCCTGCTTTATCAGTTGAGGAATTGGAAGTGGTTCTCAGTTCAAACCATACAACTGTTCATTGTCATCTTCAACAACTTGGAAAAGTTCCTAAACTTGGAAAATGGGTGCCTCATGAATTGTCTGAAAACAACCTCAAATCCCAAGTTGACATCTGCTCTTCTCTCCATTCTCGCCAACTTGTTTCACCTTTTTTGATAGACTTGTGACTGGTGACGAAAAATGGATCTTTTTATCGAAATGTTAAGCATCGAGACAGTGGCTTGGTAAAGGGAAGGACCCCAGCCACAGCCGAGAAGGGAACTTCATGGGCAAAAGGTCCCTCTTTCAATCTGGTGGGATCGCCCAGGAATAATCCACTTTGAATTCTTACCACCTAATGCAACAATTAATGCTCAAATATACTGTCAGCAATTAGACCATTTGAACCAAGCTCTGATGAAAAAAAGACATGCTCTAAGTGAATCGAAAAGAGGTGATGTTTCATCAGGACAATGCGTGATCCCACACAGCAAGAATCATGCTACAAAAGATCGAAGAACTTGGTTGGGAGAAAATTCCCCATCCACCTTATTCTCCTGATCTTGCTCCTTCAGACTACCATTTGTTTCGTAGCTTAGAGAATCATTTGGAAGAAACAGCTTTTGTAACACAGGAAGAGGTTAAAACTGACATTTGTGAGTTCTTCGAATCAAAGCCAAAAGAATTTTACAGTAATGGAATTAGTAAGCTTGTTAATAGATGGAAGGAAGTCATAGATAATCAGGGAAAATACATTGTTGATTAAATCTGTAATTAAATGTAACATTTGGTCACTTGTTTTCTTTATTCAAAATTCGGACAGAACTTATGGGATGACCTGATAAATGGATAAACTGTTTCATCATCCACACTAAAATGTTAAAATTGTACAGACTGTCAACAAACATTCAATACTGTTATGGCCATAAAGGATAAAAAATATCATTATAGTTAAGTGTTGTTTAACTCCATATGACTGAATACAGGAAAGGTTTTTTGAAGAGAGTTGATAAATAAAAACAAAATTAGAAAAAAGGACTTGTTTACTATGAGCTTCTGAAAATCTTAGAAAAGTGGATAAAATAACCAGCTGTATCAGTGATTAATAATGGCATCCATAGATTCAGGGCTATAGATGAGTCAAGATCAAATTACATTTTGGTTTAATAGGTGTTTCTCCTACTGATGTAGCAAAGCATCTTCTTCAAATTTGGTGCATGCTAAACTTCTACAAGAATAGAATATATATCCATTTGAAACTACAGGACATAGAGGAAAAAAAAATCTCTGTTGTATTCTGGTTGAAGATGAAACAACTTTCAAAATACTGAGCACCTTTCATTCACATTTGTAGAAATGAAGTCATATTCCTCCACATCCTATTGATATACTCTACACCTGAATGAGAAGTGTTGGTGATTCCTTCCAGAATAACTGCTAACAAGCAACTACTGCAAAACCCATGGAACAAGGAATAAAAGTATGACATTCCCAAGGCACAAGACAAAGATAAGGAATTTGCAGTTTTCTAAACACACCACTCCCCCCTCATTGTGGGATCCAGAAATAGTAGCAACAAATAATAAATGAAAGGTTAGCAAACATTAGGGTTGACTGGACAAAGCAAAGGTGGATACAATGAAAGAAGAGGTGAAAAAATTAAAGAGTGGCAAAGAAGAATAAAGATCATGAGTAAGGAGATAGTATAGAGTGTAATGATTAATTTGTGGGAAGAGTTCAGATCAGCACAATACAGAATTTATATAATAATAATAATAATAATAATGAGGATTATTATTAAAGAAATATCAAAAGGTGCAGAAGCAAATAATCACAGAAAAAGGCGTCTGTCGGAAAATAAATCAGACAAAATAAACATTAAATCACTGCACTGACAAAGAACCCTTAAAATGAAAAGAAGAATTATTTTATTGCACTAATTTACTTGTTCTTTATTTTGTTAGAAAATTATTTTACATGGGGTCAAATACAGCCTAGAAATCATTCTTGCTGTTTGTTCCCCTTAAAACTGGAACTTGGCAATGAGTTAAGATGGCCAAAGATCTTTTACTAACCAAACATTATAATACTTTAGCACAACATATACATCCAGGTTTATTGATTTCAGTTAAAGCACCTATCAATAATTATTATATCACTACTTATCCATGCCTTTCAACAATTGATATTAACTCAAACTGATTAATGACTTCTTTCTGAATATCCCTACAAATTGGCATCTTTATTCACACTTGTACCTTGTACTTAGCTGGTGATAACTGAAAATAGATAAACTATAAAGCGAACCTTATTAAAACATCCACAATAGGTCATACATTAAGTGGATCTTTTTGTCCCTTGATCAACAACATATTTTTGCTGTATCACACTCACTTTGATACTGAAAGTAACAAAGTCCTTAAACCCTAAGATAATAGAATATTTGCTTATTGGCCTTAATATAGTACATCTTGCATATGTTTAGTCAATTTTCAAGAACTGAAGCCAATACATTAAGTGTATCATGAATGTGCAACTCCACACAAGATTTTCCTTTTCATTAAATGTTGTAGTTCTAAGCCAGTTTCTTTTGAATTTCCTCAAAAAAAAAAAAAAAAAAAAAAGCCAAAAAGTGGGAAGTGAGTGGTTTATTAAATAAGCACTGCTTTTTATCAAATAAAACTGCTGTAAAAGACTTAGATTGCCAGAACGAGATAAAATTCCTTGAACCCAAATATCCACCATACACAGAAAAGGTTACCCTTCCTACATTATCGAACGAATTGCCAACAAATAAGCAAACACAAAAAATATATAAATAGAAACTATATCATAGAAACAATATGGTAAGATAAAAAAAATATCCAGACAGTTTTTAGAAACAATATTATTGTACACAACTGACTTAAGAAAAGTTGGTCCTATATCAAAGACAAAATAGGACCTCAAACTGTATATTTTATGCACAGTACTGAAAGTGAAGCCAGCTGCTTTGCTGGCAATAAAACTTAAAGAACAAAGTTGTTATCTAAAGAGGGGTAATTAGGCATTGGAAAGTATAAAGAACTCATTGCTATTTAAGAATGAAATACTATAATTGACAAAACTAAACTGGAAAATATGACTAATAAAGAAATCATATTGTAGCGAGGAAAATGGTGACTTACCTTGTCAAACTAAGCGACAGCATGTCGCATGTATCCTATATCGTGACTTTTGTTTATATAAGAAAACGTCATGAGAATTTTTGATCAAGCCTCAAGCAATCACTAACATCTAAACAGGTGCCACATGTGGCCAGTGAATTGGCTCTACAACTTGTTACACAGCATGAAGGAGGATTTCTTGAGACATGCAACTGCTGGGTTGAATTTTATCCCCTCATAAAATACTATTAATAACTATTTCAGATTCATGATGGTTTGATGGCTCAGTGACCAGACAGGCAGTTATAAAATGAATAGAAAAAAAAAATGTAACTTTTCTGTGATCTGTGTGGAATCAAGAAGATTGAATGTGTTCTTCCCTTGAGATTAACCAGCAGGTCATTTGCTGTTTATCAGCAGCTAAGTACAGAGCAAAAAGCAAATGCCAAACAGATAAAAACAAACCCTGTGGATTGCCTTTGCATCAGATTGTTTCCTAGCCTACAAGCAGTTCATGGAGCAGCAGTTGTGCTTAGATGTGCCTGTTGACATGTTTCTAGCCAAGTAGTAGCATGACTATTTGGTGGAATATTCAAGCAAGGACTTGCTTGAATATTCCACCAAATAGTCATGCCAAGAGAGTTGTGAATGAGAAGCTACCTGTCTTAGACATCCATGTGAATAGAATCAAGAGTAGTACTAGTGGACACCAGTTGTTCAGTCACTCACAAGTAAGTCACTGTTAATCCTAGTGGGAGAAGGTGGTAGATGTACTAACCATAAACAGTAACCCCCTCAAAGCTGGAAACATCATGATTGACATGGACAATATAGCTCCCCTTAACATCAAGGTCTTAGTAGTGGATGGATAGCTATTGGGTTTTGACCTGTTGCTTGGGTTCGACACTTAAAAAGCTGGGCATACTACAAATAATGTAGTTTGGCAGTGTATGGTTCCCCAAGTATGGGATGACTTGTCACACTGCCATTAAAATAGAACCTCATTTCTGTGGCAAAATGACGAAAACAAGATATGGGTTGCATCATGGAAGTGGTCAAATACTGGTGAATTTGTAGAACAGGATGCACGAATAACCAATACCAAAAGGTATCAAGGAGGAATACAACTGTGAGCTGCAGACATGGTTGGATAATGGTTGGTTGTAGCCTTATCCTAAAAAGGAACTTGGTCCCCCAAGTGGTCTAATCCTGTTGATGCAGGTGCAGAAGAATAAAAATAAAGTGTGGTCAGTGTTAGGCTATTAGGAACTAAATGAGTGTTTAGATGCACACACGGCCAGTGCTGATGTGTGTATGTGCACAGAAACTGAGGGAGTGGTGCCAAAAAGGACCTGATATCGCTATCCTTAACCTATGGCCTACAAAAGCCTATCCACAAGTCACTTTGGCCCTTTCAAATGGTAATCCTCAAGGGGCAAAGATATTGTCTGACATGAATGGAGTTCAGGTAGAATGTTGCATAATGAAAGCCATTGTGGACACTGCACTATTGGAAAATGAGTCAGTCCAATGGGCAACCTCATCATTACAGTGACAAGAGTAGGACTTCTGCAGACCTCATGAAAGAGCACTTAGCTACAAGGATCCAGAGCGGTTATGGGATGGTACTCATTTCTGGGCTTGCATGTTGAAGGGGAAAACAACTCACTCAATTGGAGGTGTGGAAATGACATTCCATCAGTTCCTGAGGTCATGATGGAACGCAATGGCTCACAGTGTGGAAACCTGGTGGGTCACTTTCCTGTGTGTGATTGGCTCCATGTTGCTGCATAATTTTTTAAATGCAGAAAAGTGTTGATTATGTCTGGCTGGGACAACGAAGTGGCTGATGCTCTCCTTAAGAACATGATTGGAGATATAGCGGCAAGAATACACCTGAATAACCCTGCACACAGTAAGTGGTGCACAAACAAATTTATGATGTGTGGGTCAATGCAAGTTCTCTTGCCACAGGGGTTTCATTGGAAGTTGATGGAAACATTGTAGAGAATGGATGTTGGCTGCAGCCTATGAATGACAAACTGATCCAAGAGTACAAGTTATTGATCACCGCAACTTTAGTGACGTCAAG
This sequence comes from Acanthosepion pharaonis, assembly GCA_903632075.3. Taxonomy (NCBI): domain Eukaryota; kingdom Metazoa; phylum Mollusca; class Cephalopoda; order Sepiida; family Sepiidae; genus Acanthosepion; species Acanthosepion pharaonis. The sequence goes on from CAHIKZ030002445.1 coordinate 5,373,067, forward strand.
TCAGAATTCAGCAGATAAGCTCACAAGAGTACTGCAACAATGGTATGATCTAGAAGGAGGTTGATCCAGCACAGCCTATATGCACTTTGATGGTGAACAAAATCTCTCTGGACCAGTTAAGTGCCATACATTGCCAGAGTGGACATCCTAAAATGTACAGAATGCCAATTGAATGACCTAGCTTCAAGTTATTCGCCACAACTGACTGGAATCTGAACCTACTTGGGAATGGTTATCACCCATTATGGTGGACAACACTACTTTACATTGATTGACTGCAGCTCAAGTCGATTTGCAATATGGCAATGTCTGTCTCAGCAAGACTCAAGATATATCACCTGACAGGTGGAAACCATTTTTTGAATGAGGACACCATCAGAAATCCTAACCAACAATGAGACTGCATTTAGCTGTAAGCCCATTAAAGATTTCTTAGATGACTGAGGAGTCCAATTTCGTTTCCATTGTGCAGATGTTCCTGCAGGAAACAGCATAGTGGAAAGATTTTATTGGAGCATAAAGAGAATTGAATCAAGAAAGCAATGGCCAATAATGGAGGCAGTGTACTAGCATAATATCACACCGAAGAATGACATATTATCCACTACTGTGCCCACCAATAGGATTTACCATTACCAATTTAGTGTGAAGTGAATTAGTACAACATTACCACCTGATTGTTGTAAGGATCACTTCATATACAGAGTTGGGAACAGAGTGTTGGTGAAAGCTCCACACAGCCAGTGTACCTCCAGGTATCAAGTGGGTTGCATGACGGACATTGTTAATCCACAAACAACAATGATTGATGTGATGCCTCAGCATGTAAAAAATCTTCCCCTTTTCATAGACTCTGGTATGTTGATGTACGACTCCAATGGCAATTTATCATCTGAAAGTGATTCCATAATTGATCTCTATGAATCCGATGCTTCCACAGACATGGAGATTCTGGAAACTCCGGATACACCTGATAACTCCTCAGGAGATGACTCGCTGTTACACAGAATGGAGAAGCCCCAGCGATAAAAAAAACCTACTCTAAGTTGTTTGACTTGTGATCATGAAATCGGGGGAGTGTAGCAAAGAAAATGCTGACTTACCTCATCGAACCAAGCAACAATGTGTCACATGTATCCTATGTCGTAAAAGAAATAAACAGTGCACATGACTTGTTTATATATGAAAACATCATGAAAATTTTTTGGTCACACCTAAATCACTGACTTCTTGACCTAGATATAAACAGGTGCCACATGTGGCTGGTGAATTGGCTCTACAGGTTATTACACGGCATGAAGGAGGATTTCTTGAATTGTGCAACTTCTGGATTGAATTTTATTCCCTCATAAAAATTCTACTACACACATATATTATTTAAAAAAAGGAAAGAAAAGAAAGAGACTTAACAATATATCACATGGGAACAAATAATGTAAAAAGACAGATAGCAAGGGAATCACAACCCCAAAGCAATACAACCTGTTTGTGATATCCAATAATGTAAACCCAACTACAGAACTAAATGAAGCTCACATGAAAACATGTTTTAAATAAAAAGAACATTGTCTTCAGATTGAGTTTATTTTGGTCAATGTAAAAATCATCTAACAGAAAAAAAAGATGGAGCTTTTAAAATGTAGATCACAGACCACCAAATAAAGCAGAATTGTTCTTCATCAGATAAAACATAAGTTTGAAAACTGATCAGACAAAACATTGAGAAAAACAAGATGGTTTAAAAATGTACATATTAACAACTATCTTAAAATTGCAGACAATATCAATAAGTATCCTTTTGGTGGTGTTATGTACATTTTTTGTTAAATGAGAAAAAAAACAATACTACATTAAGCAGAGTTAGATTTTTATGACAAATCAGCAATATGCAAGGAGGTATATGTATTGGCAGAAGTAAGATTCAGAAAAGTTATTAAAACAAGAAAGATGTCAGATATGCAAGGCAAATAAATGAATGAAAAAAGTGAACTTACTTGTAAAGCCACTGTTGGCAAAAAGTGGCCAATAACAAAAAGAAAAGGCAAAATGTAAAGATGATTTTCGAATTTAAATTCTGAAAAGATAAAAACTTCAAATGATTATTTCAGAAGTAAATTTGATTTCATTTTTGATTTATTAGACTAAATATTATGAATTTTTGTTCATATTTGCACTGAAGTAATATCATTTCACAATTATTTTTAATGTATGCTATTGCGAGCACATGGTCAAATGTTTAGAACATTTGCTTTATGACCATGAGACCTGGGTTTGAATCTCACTATAGTCAGTTTGTCAGCAAAATGACTTCTTCATGTCATTAGCCTGGGAAGGTGATTCAAGTGTGTGGCACTATTGGAAAGTGCCTGAAAACCTTACCCTGGGTTAAACCAAAATTTGTGAATCAAATTGGGTAGACAGAATTGTTTGTCAATGGTTGTGCTAGCAAAGTCACAAGTCATCATGACAGAGTTTAAGCACACTGGCCTTGTTCAAACTGTTGAGCATGCCAGATGATGTATTGTCTCCCAGAAACTGTAAATAAGTTACATTCAGCATAATTGTAGTATAAACCACAAGTGGGATTTGTGGGTGTTGCACAAAAAGTAATGTATCAGAACAGGCATGGCTAGCTGCCCTAGCAGACGGTATATTTAGAAACAAGCATCCAGGCATTATATACATGTGTGTAATGTGCATGCATATATAAAGTAATGTCAATAATTAATTGTCAGACTCGAATTCATACCAAGAAGAGTGACTATAGACTAACTTAATCAACTCAGCCATTGGTTATCTGCAAGTTATTGTTTCAGATTTACAGAAAGATGATTAACTACAAGAGAGTGCTAAAGGTTTTTTGGCTCAATCCTCTTCACAAAATTGGTTGAATCATGGACATTTTTAGTACCCCTTTGTACAGTCTGGATTTAGATCCCACTCTATGGATATAATGATATAAATAAAATAATTCAATATTTAAGAAACATTTCAATATTTTAACTTGGAAAAAAATTATGTTTGGAATTATAGTAAGAGGAAATAGAGTCCTAATACTTGTTTGATATGAAAATTTTAAAACACTGATTCTAAAAAAAAAAAAAAAAAATCTTCAAAATGATAGAGCTAAAATTCAAAAATTATATCCAATAAATTAATTTTCAATTTTATTTATATTTTGAAATACTTTTGTGAATTATACAAATTAAACAGGTAGGATAACTATACAATGGCTAAAAAAGGCACTTCAAATATGATTTGTACAGGTTTTACAATACATTCAACATAAAAAATACAAAATTAATGTGCCTTTTGAGATTTAAGAATTAACAGCAATTATGTATTACTAAAGTGCTGTAACATTGCTATTTCTAACCAGATATTCCTGATTTAGTCATTATTGTCTTGTTTCCTATCTACATCATATAGCACAAGAAATTCATAGAAAGCATGTACAAAATTTTCATGGAAAAACCTAAAGAATACAGGGAGAATATCAGAACACAAGTTGTTATTAGACTAGCACTTGGTGCTATTTTTAAATGATTGTAGTTGAGAAGCTCAAGTTTACTGAGTCAAGATACTCATGGTCAGGAAGATAGCAGAAGAGAAATTCATCATATATGTTAAAAAAGAATTCAAAAGTCAAGTATGCATATTACCATGTTAACAACCATTCCATAGAAATAACCTAAAGGATTGTTTTGTGAAGAAATTCTACCTTAGATATGACTTAACCTATCTTGTAAGGTAGCTTGATGATTGGTTGTTTTTGTTTAGTGGCATATCAACCTCTATGAGTTATTCAATGTCAAAATATAAATATTTTATATGAAATTTTATGGCTTCAACTACAAATATTTTGTACATAATTTATACTTTCAGGACAAATGTATTTTTTTTTTTTTTTTTTTTTAGATATGCTTAGTTTGTTGTTCGTAATTTTTTTTTCATAAAAATGTCTTGCTGGTATTTTTTTTATAAAAGATTTATTGCTGGTCATTTTGCTTTAAAAAATGTACTCTAAAAATGTTATTTTTATATTTTCCTAGTGTTTTGATTTTTGTTTGGTGGTTCAATAGCTGGGACCCTAACAGGTGCTACTAACCCGGGTCAGAATGGAGCTGGGAACAACAGCAATTAAAAGGTAGTTCTACATTCCTCAAAACCTCCAATATCCCAGAGGCCTTGCTGCCAGATGTAGTTTATCATCATACCCAGGGTAATATAGTTTGAGCCACTATTTTAAAATGTCTTATTATAGTCAAATGCAAACATTTTACATTTCAAATGTCCCATTATCTATTCCAAACCATAACTCCCTTTAACATTAGTTTTAGCTGGATCTGGAAAATCATTTTTGTCCAAGGAGCATTTAATTTTCAATATCCAACCATTCAATTTTTAGTATTAACTCTATTTAAACCTGGACAAGCCTAGCATCTGAATACACCATGTCATAGATATTTTAGGATGTTCATGTATCTAAGTCTACTCTCCTAATACTCATTTGATGTAACTTGAATGTTGCATTGAATCAGTCATCCCACAGTGATCAAAGTTCACATCACACTTTTTGGAGATTCATTTTGAAACTTATTGATGATGCAAAGCTTGCTGATAAAGTCTTAATATGCAGCTTCAGAGTTATTAGTACCTGACACACAAGGATGGCAATGCAATCATCTGATAAAAACTACCTGTTTCAAAGGAATCAATAAGCTGAAAACTTTGTAACACTCCTTATAGTCATTAGGCACATAAAGCCCAATCAAACAAAATAAACCTACTAGATATAAATAAAAAAACAGAAGCACACATCACTATCAGGGAACCGTTTAGTAGGCCCTCAAAATCCCTTAGAGCAGGCATGTCAAACACGCGGCCTGCGAGCTGCATGCGGCCCATTTCAAGTAGATTTGCGGCCCACACAGACAATTTTAAACAAAAATAAATTAGAAATTTCCAATTTGTCAATCACTCATTACATATACGCACATTGCAAAAGGAGAGAATCGGATGGTGCAAGAGATACATAGGTCAAGGACAAGATGAGAGGAACTGAGACGGAGTTTCAAAAAAGATTGTGATTTTTCATCTTTTGAAGATCCATTTGCATTATTCTCTGCGCCGTTTACTTTTGATGTTGCTAAGGCAGAGGTAAACATTCAAATGGAACTTTTAGAAATGCAGTCAGATTTTTTACTTAGAGCAAAGTATTTTGAGGTAGGAATACCCGATTTCTTTTCATACCTTCCAGAAAAGTTTACAAATCTTAGAAAGTTTGCAACACGAATCTTAGCAATGTTTGGTCCCACCTATTTGTGTGAGCAATTATTTTCCTTTATGAAATCAACAAAAACTTCTCAGAGAACTAGGCTGACTGATTATCACTTATCATCTCTTATAAAAGTCGGAACTGCACAGAAATTTCAGCCAGATATACCAAAGATTGTCAAGAACAAGTGGTGTCAAACCTCAGGACAAAACATGAAAAGTTAGAATGATCAATAATAAATGTTTATTTTGAACTATTATGATTTATGTGCAATTCATTTGCTGTTCATTCAAATACATGTGAGCCATGTATGTTGCCCTATAAATTTTTGTTATATCGAAATAAAGAACAGATTTATATCTAATGCTAAATTTTTTAGTTATATTCTTTTGTTTAACTACATGTACTTTGTACTTGTATTCATGATAACCAAACCATTGCATGTTTCTAAATTAAAAGGAAATGTTCTGCAATAATTTTTATTGAACAACCTTAAATAAAATGTAGGAGTGCGGCCCTCATGAGAACACAAACTGTCTCCTTTGGCCCTCATGGGACTCTGAGTTTCACATGCCTGCCTTAGAGTGATTATCAAAATATAGTGAGAATTGGTGAAATTTTTTCAATAATATATTTCCATAGTCACTTACAATTAGATAAATTTCTTGTATATAACAGATTTTCACACTGAGACATTATAGGTTTTAGCATCAAGCACTTTTACACCTGAAGTAAAATCTCAAAAAAGTGACATTTTCAGTCACTGTTGTAGACAAGATAAAAAAAAAAAATTAAAAAAAGACACAATGGTGGTAGCAGCTTCATGCAATTAGGGTATTTTGCTGCTAAAGATACTGTTTCTCTTTACCCAAAAAATGAAAGTGAAAATGAAGACAATGTGAAAACTCTTGAGGAAAACCAAAAATATTCAACAAAATAAAATTTGGCAAACTTGGACCTTCATGCCTGCAAAAAAATGGAATGGCAAAAATGGGTGATATTTTTCCTTGACACCATTATTGTTTTAACTAGCTTCACTTCTCAATAGTGTTTATTGTTTTAAAAAGTGATGATTAGAATTGTAATAAAACTTAAACATATGATGAAAGTGAACTCATACATTTTTTTTTGTACTTGAAAATTTACAACAAAAATATTAAACACTATTAGATGGTTTATTTACAAGAATAATTTTATATTTACAACACACACACACACATTATATATATAACATTTTATAAAGAAATGAATATGAAAATTTTTATTCATAAATTTATAAACATTTACTAAATTATTAAAATATGTGAGCCAACTATAAGGAAATCCTTATTTACTATTTTATAAAGTTCAAATTTTCAGCCATTCCAATAAAAAATATAATAAATAATGTAAAGAAACAATTTAATAAATGAATAGTATTTTTGTTGTCAATTCTCAAGTACAAAGAAAATGTATAAATATACTTTCAAATGTTTAGATTTTATTAAAATTTCAATCATTGCTTTTAAAAGCAATAAACATTGCCAAGTGAAGGTAGTACAAAATAATAGTGGTGTCAAAGGGAAAAACATCCTTTTGACACTTTTTTGGGAAGGCATAAAGGTCCAAGTTTGGCTAAAATTTATTTTTAAATGAGATAATGACCCAAAGCACAATTGTGGCAAGGACAGAGGTCCAAATCTAATCACATGGAAATTATGTGAAGGAAGTTGGTGTGTAAGATGCAGCCTAGAAAACCAGCAAATCTCACTTATTCAATAAAATTTTTCAAGAAAGAATAGTGAAAAGGTGATTGTAAGTAGCAAAAATTGTTTAGTGGTTGTGTAGATAACAAAAAGAAACAAACAAATATTAGATATGGATATTTTTTACTATCCTTCTCACTATTTCATTTTTACCATTTTTATATTGTAAAACTGAAGCAAATATTTAACATAGACAAAGTTATCCAACCAATTTGTATATTTCACAAAAGTATTTCAAAATATAAAATCATTTTGTTGTAAACTTTTGATCTCAAGTGCAAGTATAAATTTAGCAATATTTTCTAAGTCTATGGTTTACATTCAAAGTCTTTTCTCTTTAAATGCTTATCCACATATTTTCTCTTGTAATTTTTTTTCTTTTAAGAACTTTTAAAGAAAATTTTAAAATCTTGATTACTTATAACAAATCCAAGTTTTATCTGAATACAACATTAATTAATACTCCAAAATGTTAATAAATCACTGATTTTTTTCACCGAAAAATGTCACTTACCAATATTAGAATGCTGATAACAATGATATTAAGGGGAACCCGGAAGAAATTCATGATTGTAGCTCGAGCTGAAAAAAAAAATATAATATTCACATAACTCCCACATATTTGGTCATTATTTTGAAAAGAGAGTGATGGCTTTGTTCTTAACTATAAAGCTTTTCGTTTCAATGACACAAAAATTAATTTTCCATTAGAAAAGAAAAGATGTAGTAATACAATAAACAGTATTATCTGTTTCTTTATTGTAAGTTCTAATTTGAAAAATGCTTGAAAAGCTCAGATAGTAAATTCTACAAGAACTCCAAAATGGATTTGAGATATGGGGCTCCATTTATTTTTAAGAATAAGCATTAAAATAAGTTTTTACAACAAACCTGGAATTGAAACAAGATTGTAAAAATTTATTTATATCAAATATTAATTAAAATTTTGAAAACAAATGTAAAATAAATGGATGAAGTCCTAAAGAAATGAAGAATCTTTTACTCAGTTGGAGATAAAAATGAATGCCATGAAAGTAAAGAAATTGTCTTCTATTGTTGACTATTTGACAATCAGCTGAAAATATACAATTCACAATCTTGCAGTTACACTGTAGATATTATTGTAAACATAGTGGCTTATAGTCATAACTGGAAGCAAGGTGACATTTATTCTTTACCATCTCATCACATAATTTTGACTAAAAAAAAATATCAGAGATTTTTATTCTACTCCAAAAATGCAGATAAAACTTCTGACTGATGAGTCAAAACATTATGATTATTTGCTTGATCCTCCATGTACCCACTAAACAGCTGTTACCCAATCAGGCATGAACTCCATAAGCCTTAGATGATATATATATATATATATATATATATATATATATATATGGGGTGTGGGGGTTGTCTGTGTGCATGCATTGTATTCAATAAGTTTATAGATATGAAAATCTGTATACATATAATGTTTTACTAATTATATATATATATATATATATATATATATATATATAGCATGTACATAGTAATCTAGAATGCATCGTGACAGGCAGTTTCATGCGTTAAGCGATCAACAGAAGATGGTCTGATGATCATTGTTCAGGATATTGTGCATTCTTCTCCATAGATATAGCAAATGTTAAGCTACACAGACATATATATATATATATATATATATATATTGTGTGACTTGAGTGTTGTTTATAATATGGTAAATAAATAAGTATAATACTATAGTTATTGATATTTATTTTTTTTAATTTCAGATATATAAAGATTGGTGTGGATCATAAGAAAGAAACAATCTCATAAGAAAAAAAAATAACATAATTGAGTGATGGGAACGCAATATTGGAAAATGTAAAAAGATGAACAGAGATAATAAAAAAAATGAAGAGAGAAATTGAAAATATTGACAAGAAAAAACTGGCTTTAAGAATGTCCCAAAAATAGATTAAAAAAAAAATTAAAAAGGTAACAAGCAAGAAAAGCTGATTTACTAACAAGAAAATATTTGACAAAACTTGTATTATGAATCTAAATAGGAAAAAATGCAGAATATTAAGAACATTGGCAAAAGATATGAAAATAGCCAAATTATCACACTTAAGTAAATGTAAAGCAAAATGTTTTAATTTAGGTAAAGTACATTCTATGTTCTATTCTATGTAAGATCCAAATCTTCTATTTTACTATTTATTATTAATAGTAAATAAATATACATTAAAACTGATTTTAGCTATTAATAACCAACAATGTCACAATGGACAGAGTGAAAAATTCAAGAATTTCAAAACAAAGTTAATTTTAATTAAAAATTGAAATGAAATATCGTTTAAAAATTAATCTTTCAGCTCTTATTTTTTTGAGAACACAATAATAATTTCCCTTCTTGTTGCCATATTTCACAAATAAACTTTCTCAAAAGATTTTGCAAGACAAGAAATATTTACACAAAATTTTATCTAACTACTACTGAGTTGAAATTGTTTTTCATTTATTTTTTATCAACTGTCAATTATTAGTTTTTTTTTTTAAATCAGTATATTCAACTTTCTGTAGTTTTAGTGTTAAAATAATAAAATACAGTTAAGAAATGTCTCACAAATGAAGCCCTTTGTCAACCTTAATCCATAATCTATAAATAAATAAAATTTGTCTAAAATTTGTATGTCTTATATTTTTTATTTAAACATTTCCTCTAACTGATTGTGATAAAATTTTGTGAACAATGAATCTGTCCAAAATAAAATCAACTAAGTGTAACTGTTGCTATTTTGTTGGGAGAGGGGGGTAGTCACAATCCTCACCCCAGGCACTACCAGACTTCTGCACGTCACTGTGAATAAGGGAGTAAAAAAAAAAAAAAAAAAAAAATCAATATTAGAACAAAAATGATTTCTGGGGAAGCAATAAAACTGCAGCAAAAGTCAACAAAATCAATAAATGAAAGTCTGTTAGAATGTCAATGAGACAATATTAACATGTAAGATAATAAAATAATTTATAAGTATATGAAATATTGTGTTAAATATGTTTCTATGATCTATATCCTTCAGATTTAATTTCTGTGGGAAAAATGTCAACATTTTTAATCAATCTAGATATAAGCTGAAACTCATGATATATTGCTCATATAAATATCTCGAAGGTGGGGAGTTACTAACATCAAATGAAAATATTGATTTTCATAATAAAATTGGACATAGTATATTGCTTTCATAAATTTAAATGTTTTAAACTCTGCTCTCAATTTACATTTCCAAAGTCATAAAAAATTGAGCATTAAAATGGAAGTATTGAATTACTGACTTTGAACCAGATTGCACTCTAAAAGCTACAATGGATAGGTTTTGTTTTGTAGCCTTTGCCAGGAGGAACAATCGGCCATAGTAATGTTTCCAAATCCTTGTCAAATAAAAAAAATTCAAAATGTTGACTGGATGTGCAAAAAAATTACTTATTAGCAAACATGGCACCTGATCGAAGAATACATCTGGGTTTGTGAAGTAAATTTTTGTAATATTCAAAGCTGAACTTTAGGCATTATCAATGTAAAATATATATATATATATATGATCTGGTCAAAGAGAAATTTAAAAAAAACTTAAATCACAGTGAACTAGACATATATTTTATATTAGCTCTGTTTTTAGTGAGCACTTTTTAACAGCTGATACTTTTCCTTCTAAAAAGATAAATCAAAGTTTATTGACTTTAGGCTGATATGTATTCTTTTTCCAAGTAAAACTTCACACTTTTTCTTTAAAAATAGAAATATATACAATTCTAATTGTTTTGCTGCTACCACAAAGTTTTCCAATGGATACATTTTTTTTTTTATCAAAATGTATCTTCTACATCAAAATCGTGTAAAAACCCCTGCATTAAATAATTTTTTTTTTTGGTACAAAAAATTTTCTATGGCTTTAAAAACATATTTTGAATGCCTGTTTTTAAAGTCATAATGACTTGCTTCCTTTACTTACTAAAAAAAAAAAAAAAAAATAAATAATATCTTACTGTTTTCTGGAACATATTTTCCTCGCATTGTACTTAATGATGGCCAGAAAATTCCAACACAAACTTCAAAAAGAAGGAAAGCTACAAATATTATGCACTGGTTCTGAAAAAAAAAAAAAAAAAAAAAAAGAAAATAAATTTAATCACCCATGAATCATAACACAAGTCTGGGACTAAGTGTAATATTTGCTATTTAGTAGTAACAATTTATCTAGTCACATAGATCTGGTTGCTTGTTAAGTTGGTGATAATAAAATACAATAAAATTAGCACTAAGCTAAATTGAAAATAGACTGAATAATATTAGAGTGGAAAGAAAGTCTTTAAGTATACATTTTCAATACTTATGATAAAATAACTGTTAATTTTTATGTGTTAATGTTTAGTTTGTATTTTTTTTTTTTTACTTTTGCAGATTACTTAGTATTAGAGTGGGTAAATTTTGTAAAATGAGTTTAGATAAGACCTATATCAGACACTGTATGAATTCAAAAGAAAACGTTTTCAGCAAGAAATATTCATTCTGTTATGGAAATTAAGTTTTCAGTGTCCAAATATTCAACAATGATTTGACCAGTTTCAAGTGGAAAATTATTCTCTCAAAGATTCCCCTCAATCTGGACAACCAAGTTCTGTCAATATAACTTTTGCAAACTAGTTGAAAAATCCTAAGTAATCTGCATAAGAATTAACAAAATGGTTCAATATAATTCACATTTCAATCATAAGATTTCTTCATGACTTTGGGAAAGTGTCTAAATGTTGTCATTAAGCCCTTTGCAGCTTAATCAGAGAGTTCTGTTCATCACTGACATGACAAGTCGGTGACTGGCTCAAAAATCCTAAGTTTGTGCAGGAATGTATTAAGTAACCCAAGCCCTGATCTATTTCCAGGTCATTTGGAGTTCAACTGCACGATGTTGTAGAGAGTACATGACATGACTTATATCCAATCAGGTTCCAGAAACCAATTATTTAATTTTGGAGCTGTGTTGGTAGAGAATTGTAAAATTTTTTCGTATCTACTGAATTTAGTAAAATTTATTTGTAGGTATCTCTTGTTTGTGTTTCACTTATTGGTCATAAATTTAGGAGTTTATATCTTATACATGAAGCAACTGCTTCAAATGAATGCTAAACCCTGATCACTTATGCTGCTGGACAGAACTGGGAGGTTCTGTAATTCTGCCAGATATGTTGACAGACTCACCATGTCAAAGTTGCCTTGTGACAAATTGCACATATGCCATGAATGAATTCATCACAAACACTGTATACAAGGTGGTTTTTATTTGATTAAAAAAAAAAAAAAAATGTCATGTTTCTAATTCCAGTTCATTTATATAAAAATTAAGACAAAAATTTTCAGTTGATCAATCGCAAGCATCTTGGGTGTGTACATCAACAGCTATATTTGAGTGAAAGCAGTTTGTATTTTTTTCTATTTTTTTTGTTCGTAAAAGGTTGGTATTTTGGCAACCATTGGCATTGACCGCTGAATGAATCCTTCCACTTAGAAACTATTTAGGTGAATAATAGACACAACCTGTGGTCATTGACAAGGAAGGTGACTATTTTCATTGCTACAAGACAAGTCAAATCAGTATATTTGTCACCATTTTCTTCAGGTCTTACAGTTATCAATAGTAAAATGATTTGTGGACAATATAAGGGGAAGTGTCAGCCAATTTAATCAATATTATAAATTCAGTTCATGAATGAGAAGAAATGAGGCTAGCAAAGTAATTAACCTTAGTAATAAGCTGAGAAAAGAGAATGTTTAATTCTGTGATGTCTTGTGAACCCAAAAGAATCCTGGGACAAGTAATTATCTTGAATAAGTTTGTCTGAAAGAAACCCTCAAGCAAACCAAGTTTTTCTTGCAAATACAAGATAACTCACTCACTTCAACTATAATTCTACAAGGCAGTACCAACTTCTGAAAGTTTTCCACAAATGAGAATTATTCTGCAACTCCTTACATTCAACAAATGGACACCCACTATCCCTCTCCCACAGATGAAACATCTCAAGCCTATTACTATTCTATTATTATTTCCTTGATAAATATTCAGCCGAGCGGCATTCCTTTGTTTTACCAGTTCAGATCTTTACAAATATGACCCACCATGCCATATACACAGTCAAATCATCCTCATTCCCTTCATATTCCATTGGTAAGTAGGAAGTTCCACTTAAACAACTTTTTCTCTAGGACTACTATTTTTTGGAACAAACTCCTCAGAGGATGCTTCCTCAATCACTACAATTGTAACCTTTTCAAATGTAGAGTCAACCATTATCTATCCTACATATCCTCATAATCTGCACTTACTTCCTCCTCTTACAACAACCTCATTCTACCTTGAATGGCTCTTGAGCCTTGGAGTGGATGAACATTAGTATAAAAAAACAAAAAAAAAAAACAAACAAACTCAGAACAGTTCTACAAAATTTGAGGACTCTACATTCTCTCTTCAAAAGCCTGGCTGAGCATCTTATGAAATTCACTGACACTTTACTCCTAACAAGGACTTTATAACTTCTGCTAACACTCTAAGTTCCCATTTTCTTATGTGTATTTTTCTCTACCTAACTTAATTTCTTTAGTGGCTCAAAAGAATATTTTGAGAAACTCCACTACACCTACATTCCTTCCTTTTCATATAAGAAATTATTGTAAATAAACAATTTCTTTCTGTTTCAGTTTCCTTTGCTATTGTCCATTTAAAGATGAGTGATTCATATGATTAATGTAAGCCTTCATTTGTCTTATCCTAATCAACCCAATTCTGAAATTTCCACTTGCAAATTTTCTTTCTTAATGTTTCCTCATTAACATTATCCATAAATGTGGTGTTTATATTCCTTCACTGTTCTTGTTCCATTAGAGCCCAACTTCAACTCATACAAAGATAAATTGAAAAAAGTATAAATTGAAAGGCTTTTCATATGTGCCTAAAAATGTAGCACAACTTAATAGAATAGAATGAACATTTTCAGGAATAATCAGCAAAAAATATCTTTTTAAAAATACGATTTAGTCATCATTTACAAAAACAGTGAGACTGTCAAGTTTAAAAAAAAAAGTCAGCTGTTACTTGATAGAAAAAAGGTCTCAAGAGAAAAGAGGATATAAAATGTTATATCCTTATGTTTTTCTCTTCACCAGTTGTTAGGTTGGTGAATCCTGGCTATCTACAGTTAAATCAGTAACACTTTTTATACTGTTGATAAGTTAACTGTTTAACTATTGTATCTATAACAGCTGTTCTATTTTGTGAGTGGTTAGCTCTTTGGGTGTAACATGTTAATTCCTTCCAGTAAACATGTCTGTACATTCAAAGGCTTTTTTTACATGTTGTATTTATTTAATAGTAAGACATAGCAGTGGTGTAGTGAATTTTTATACTTGATACTTCATTGAGTTTATCATCAATCACCTTATCTTGGTTCTCAATGCATGACTTGCAAATCCTCATAAAGGGATCAGATATTCCATGTACAATACCATTGTTATATACTTCTGACTGCATAAGGTAGGAGGAGGAAAATGTCAGCAGTAGTAATAACTATTGAGAAGTAACACAACTATCCAACACAAATCTTTGCTCAAATAAAAACCAGTCAAATGAAGGAGTTTTTCTGGTCAATTTATTATTTAATAATAAAGATATTAAAGTTAATTTTAAAGACATGGAAAAAACGAAATATTAGCAAAGAATAATAACTGAAATTTGTGAATCAGATTTTGATGTGAATTCTTACAGAGGTTGATCATTGTTAAGGATATAATGACTCCTAAGATTACAGACCAAAAACAGAAGACTGTAAAATTCCTTTTAAAGCTCCTGTCAGAATTCGTAATAACACAAGTAAAATAGTTTTTATGATAAAGCAAATAAAAAGTATACAAAAATATTTAATAAATGTTGTATTTAATATTAAGAATGTATTAATAATGTTATATAACAATAATTACAAACTAATGGTGTTAATAGATCAATAATATTAAAAATGCAATGTCATTACAACTATTATTAAAAAACTGAAGCATCTAAAAATTAGAGACAGCAGTACACTGGATGGTTTTACTTTTCCCCACTTGTAGAAATGGAATCATTTGGATAACATATGACATAATAGGTAAAGAGGCAATGTGACAGCTATAGGTTGCAGATATAATTTAATACCATTGGACAACAGAATGATTGTTGGTACCAGAGATTCAATTCAAGCAAAAGCTAAAAGTTACTTGCTATAAAGACAACTGTCTTTAATTTTGGAACTTCAGTTTAATATTTATATCTGATCAGTTTTGGTAAAAATGCATCAAAATAGAAGAGCATGAATAAATAAAGTTGATTAATAAAAATTATATTTGCCTATTTACATAAGCAGATAAATAAAATTATCAGTAAAAGAAAAAAAAATAGTCAGATGTTATATAATTATGAAATATACCAAAAGTGAACAAAAGGTTTGGTCTACTGGAAATTAAAAATAAAAACTAAAAATAAACAGAACCTGTTTAAGTTATGGAAGTCATAAATAACAGTAACAATACTCAGAAGTGAAAGAAAGGAAAATGGGAATGAATCACAAAAATCAATATGGTTTGTTTTACACACACAAAAAAAAAGAAAAAGAAATGAAAGCAATACTAAAAATATCAGCAGACTTTGGTTTTTTTATTTTATTTGTTTGACAAAAAGCAAACAAAAATACTTTTTGTAAATAGGTAGACCTGTCACAACAGACAATTGAGTAAAATAGCAAAGAATTTATATTAAACTTTGCTTGTATACCTGGATGGAATAGTTTTCACATGACTAAATCATTACACCTTTTACTGGACCAAGGATTTATTTTCATTGTTTAGTTTTTTTTATATTACTTTTTATCTGAACACAATTTTATGCAATTATTGCTTTAAGCACACAAAAAAAAATAATAGTAGAATGGTTTTAAAAAAATAAAGAATATTTTCTTTCTTTTTTTTTAACCTGGGAAAAATTGATAAGTAGTAGAGATGATTATTCATGAGAGCTTTTTTTCAAATTGGCTTATTTTTTTTTTTGTTATATGTTATGACATTTTGAATAGTAACTTCTAAATGATGTAACTTTTAGTACATAACCAAAAACATATCAAGAATTATATAATTATGGGTCCCATAATGCATTAGGGTCACCACATAAACAGTAGCTGTAGCAACAGTAGTTTGTCTTGAGCAAGATAACATAATGGTCTCTAGGCTGGTTTGAATTCAGAGTTTTCCTTCTACACTAGTTGCCAGCTAAAGTTATAGGGCCTACTCTGTTCTGCTATTCCCCATTGCTGGTGGGGAGAAGAGCTGGATTCTTAACTTCCCCAAGGATATTTGTGTAAAAATGAATGTAACAAGCACAACTGGAATTTGAACTCAGCTCTTTGATTTTTCATTTTAACAAAGTTATCCATTACACCACCAAACACAATATATATATATATATATATATATATATATATATATATATATATATATATATATATAAAAAGCAGAACAGCTATGTACTGATAAATTAAATAAATCTCAAATTGTGTTCAAAGTTATAATGCATAATAATCCAGTTTTTTTCAATGCCATTTCTAAATGTCTACTTACTAACTCCTGTAGACACTTTATGAAATATTTGTGCATGTCATGAGTTGTAATTCAAACAAACTTTCTGACTTCTATAGTACTGTTAAGTGCTTATTCAGTTTAAGGATACCAATATCAAGAAAAACAAACAATCAATTCTTATTAATGCTTTTATTTAACTACTGTATTATTGACAGTAATAAAAAAAGAAGTTATAATCCAAGTAGCATTTAATTTTATATATTAATAGAAGTAGATAGATTTGCCTATCATCCAGTTCACAGTCATCCCTGATCTTTTGAACAGGAGTAGAGGTTTATCCCTTGTTTCCCCATTTAGAATTGGGTTTCTGGTTCCTTCTGAAGTCTACTTCAACTCTATACTTCTAATGTCTTTGCCTAAACTCTGGAATTTACTATAAATTTACTTCTCTTCTCTTAATAGGAGTAGATAGGTTTGCCCATCGTCCAGTCCACACTCCTCTCTGGTCTTTTGAATTGTAGTAGAGGTTTGTGCCTTGTTTCCTGTTTAGGATCAGGTTTCTTATTGCTTCTAAAGTCTTCTTATTCTCTTTCATTCCCAATAGCTCCTTGCATTTTAATGGCATTATAGCCTTGATTGGGGTGAATTTATTAAAATAAAATATTTATATAATTATAATTTCTGGGGAAATAATGTGATGATCACCATGAAAATTTTATTGACAAAATAAGGTTATGTTCTGTACTATCAACTATTTAAAGTGAGACTATAACCTGAATCCTTAATGTCTTTCCAAATGAACTCCAGTAAATCATAATTTGTTACTAGCTAGTGATAATAGTTAATACTTTTTTTTTTAACTAATCCTTATATTTTAGTATCTATTTTTTCTAGTTTTTCAATAATAGTGCTTCTATCAATGAATCCACCACAAAAAATGAATCTTAAGTGGCTGTAAATAAAAACAGAATTACCAGTTAATAGGCTGATATGCACATTGTGTAGCAATTATAGACATGGAAAATGAAATTGGTAAGTAGAGTTTATGTTCTAGCCTATTCTGCTGTATTCACTTCACACTAATACTCTTGATAAAGGCATGACTCCATTTCTTCTTGCTCTAGCTATGGGCTACTAGACTCTCTAGCCTTGGGTAGTAACCAGTCTAGAAGAACTACTCTGAATTCAGAAGCCATAAAGAAGGCCATCTTTCCTAACATAGCATAGCTAACAATAAAGCAATCTGTGGAGAGCCATGATCACCTAAATCCCAATGAGATATGGCACTTAAAATCAATGCATTTAAATCAAACAATCTCACTATATGTAATAATTGCGAGAGTAATTCAATTTATGATAAAAAAGTTTGTTTGTTCTTACCAATGGGAACATGACTGGCATCAAAAATGTCAATGCTGAGATTAAAAGAACTATTCTGGAAGAGAAAAAAAATTTAAATATGAAAAATCATACTCCAAAAATAACAATATCAATAATAAATCAGATTTAATGTAGTTCAACATGAAACAATAGTAAAATATATTCATTTATGAATATTAACAAACAAACTGCTTCCAGATATTTCCACTAGTTTACATCAAATACTTATAAACAATATACATATAGTAAACAAAGAGGTACAGAAAAGTTCTTAGCCCAACCACAAACAAAACATGCTATACCACATTCACCTTGCAGTTAAACTCATTGAGTACACCATTCCTCAAGTTTCTTTAACCCTTCTCCCAAAATTCTTGGGTTTGGTCATTGAAATACTGGTTCCAGTTCTGCTACTGTTATTACCTTTAAATCATTCAAAAATTTTTTTCCTTTTAAATTCTTTTTAAAGTTTTTGAAACAGGAAAAAATGTAGCAAGATCTAGTCTATGCAATCAAATCCCAAATTATCAAAAAATCCATTACTTTACCAATTTCTGTGAATAGGTACATTGTCTTGCTAAAAGAACACACCTTCCCGCATCATTTTTCCCTCAACGTCTCCTTTAATCAATGCATCAAGTTAGAATACTATTTACATTATTCGGACTATTGTCCTAATCTTTGTCACCATATTTATTACAATGCTTCGGCCGTTGTATGTTCTGGCCTCCTTCAGGTGCTTGGAATGTCAAACTGAACCCTTTATTTCGCTCACTGGGGTAGACTGTTCTAGTAGAACAAATATGAAAAGCCTTTCAATTTATACTTTTTTCAATTTATCTTTGTATGAGTTTTAGAACAGTCTACGCCAGTGAGTGAAATAAAGGGTTCAGTTCGACATTCCAACCACCTGAAGGAGGTCAGAACAAACAACAGCCGAAACATTGTAATAAATATGGCGACAAAGATGAAGACAATAGTCCGAATAATGTAAATAGTGTACATAATACCTCATCTCAGAAATATAGACAGATACTCAAGTTAGAATAGTATTCTGCATTAAATGTTTGACTCTTCTGAAAATTATCATCAAAATAGCTTGCTTATCCTCAAAATTGTGTTAATGATTTTCCTTGTGACTTTTTGGTTTGGAATTCCTTTGGCGATGGAGAACCCAAATGCTGCCACTATATGGACTGTTAGTCTCTGGATTATAATCTTTGGTGCAACCATTTTTCATGAGCAGTAAAAAGTCATTCCAAAAAACATTATCACAAGACCTCCAAAAATGCTGCAAAATCAACTTGGAGATGTTCACTCAAAATCATTTCTAGTCAACATTCAAACAATTGAGGCACCTACTTGGCTGACAGTTTCTGCATACCCCACTGCTCATGAATTATTAACCCAGCATATTCCAGGGTTAACTATAATGTTTTAATAATTCTTCTGGCTGAAACTTACTGATCAGGCAAAAATGGATCATGTCCTTAAGAAGTCCTCCCAAACCATACTATAAAATCTCCATGCTGAAAGTTGGTATATTATTTCTTCATAGTTGAGTATGAAGGGCACTTGTCACCCAATGTTTGCACTATACACTCCTTTGGAGTTTTCTTCTGCAGTTAAAGCATTGGATAGTCTAGAGTTCATCACTTTTTGACAACAAGGTTTGATTAGGGATCTGAAACAAATTTAAAAATAAGCACAAACATCCTACAAATTTGATAATATAAAAGAAAATTCTTTTCAGCTACAGTAACAAAATAATTCTCAAGTTTTGGGAAGTAGGCCAGGTTAAGAACTTTTCATCACTTCCTTGTACAACAGTAATTATAAATATAATTATTCTGATTCTTGACGCACTAATCATAAAATTAATAAATAAGTGGTATTTTGAATGTATTTAACAACTAATAAATACATTTAGTATAGTGAAGCATTTTGTTTGAATATTACTTCATGTATTAAATATTTAAAAATTTAAAAACAAGAAACTGAAGTGTGTTTTTTTTATTGATCAAAGCTATAAATATAATCAAAAGCACTAGATCCCAAAATGTTTGAACAATATTTACATTCATCAGATCCAGACATTTTCTCTTGAGTGCAAACAAAAAACACTAACTAAAAACTTAAATTAAAAACCTTCCATTAAATTAAAACCAATTTTTATTCAAACTTCAATTAATGAAAAACTGCTGTCTAAATACACATTATTAATGAATATGCATTTATATTGCTGACAAATTACAAAATCAACTTTGATAACCAAATTTGACAAGAAAATATAGTTGTAAAATTACAAGGACATCTATTTAAACTATACAGGCTACTGCTATAATGTAATTAAAGAACCATTCTAATCTAAATAACAACAGTGTCTCAGTGAGTTGGCTTTTGGTACATTTCATCCTAAGATTCATGATAGTCATTCTTCACATTATATTTGTCACAAGTGAGTAATACAAATATTCCTGTTTAACACCAAATTTATTGTCTAATTTTTTTTTAGCTAATTTAGGACAATTTTGATGTCTTGAATCCAAAAATCATATTGGTTTTACTGAGTCAACTTTTTCAGTTATGGCCACATGCATTTTTTTATGTTTTTGTTTACATTGTCATGTCCATTAAAATATCTAAATATGCAACATATTTCACACAATAAGATCAATTATATTAATTATAAACTTATTAATTTTAACCTATCAGAAGTATTTTCAGCCCAAAATAGCTACATAAATATTAAAACACATCTCCAAAATATTTATATTTATATATATAACATGCAATAAAGTGCTTACATCTCAGAACACACCAAGCATAGAACATGACTTTTTAGGGCCAATTAAAAATAAGCAAAATTATATAATTCAGAAGTCAATTTCTCAGGAATAATTGTATAAAAATCATGATCTTTGACCTCAATGACAGAGTCTATCAGATTCCACTAAAGGCCATGTCACTCCAACTGCTGATATTCAAGACTTCATTCGCTTCCACACACATTACTGTTACATCCTTATGCAGCCAAAACCCCTAACCACACACACTTTACACTTAGTGAATCGTCATGCTACAATATAGTACAATCACTCACCTTCTCTCTTTCAATCTGTCATAGTAGTCACTGACTATAAGAACAATTAGATCAGACAGGCTGGTGACCTTAGTAACAAATCTAAGCAAGATCTAAAAATAGTTCCTCACACATGTGCAGAATCATGAGATCAAATATGAAATGTTGAATGGGAAAACATTGGAAGGAATTAGTTGGAACATGGATCTTAAGCAAGTAACACCTCTTTTTACTTGTTATCGTCAAGCAAAGGAAATTGCACAATGACAAGTTCCAATTCAATTCAACACACTATGCTGCATATATCAAATGCATGGATGAATTACTAAGCATGATAATCACATAAGATTGCCATGTGTGACTCACTCAATTGGATTCAAGCTATGACTTATACAGCACCAAATCTTCCAACCCAAATGATGAATTCTACATTGTTGAATATGTGAAAAGTGTAAATGATCAACTCTTATGGTCAAAACTCATAATGGTGAAGAAAGAATAATATATCAAAAGATATTGCAGCTCAGGCAAAATGAACTGAACTGAAAGTAAAAAGAAAAGATAAATATAAAATGAAAGAAAGAGACAAAAAAAAAAAAAGGAAGAGAAAACTATTTTATTTCAGGTAAATAACTAAAGCTAAGTGTGTTTTGACTTTTATCAGATATATAATGCATAAATCTTTTCTCACACTACTTTGTTTTAATATTTTCATGTATCATCTTGTCATAATTTTATTAAATTATATATTGGCGTTTATTGTTTGTTACTGTTAGTTGTTTCTCCTCATTTGTGTATTTGACCCTGTAAGAGAATACATCCACTATGGAGTGGTAAGCCCTTGGTCATATTCTTTAACAACAAGTTGTTTTATTTTTTTATTTAAATTTTGTGTTACAGCAATTGGTTCATAACACTATCAAGAAATGACTCAGCAGCACTGACCAAACTTCAAAGTGACCACCGCATCAACAGTAAGAGCTTAATTCTATCTCCTTTATACCCATTACTACTACATATGCATACACATATGATCTCACACAAACACACTAGTAACAACATTTCACATTTCTCACATATGTATGCAATATAGTTTTTACTATACACAAGAACTCTTAAAAACCAGAAAAAAGGCATTACTCATTCAATACATTTCAATCACCCGTATATTCCAGCCTGAATTCCTGTTATATAAAATTAATGTGATTTCTTAATATTATGTTGTGCTTTTATACATATTTTATTCTTTTAATGAATGTTGTGGGATTGTTTTAAAAGGTCAAATTATGAGTAGTCCTGCAACCAGAGAATCTGAGATCAATGAGTGACAAACAGGGAAGAGATTCTATCAGGACATGAAAGAGATGGAGACCAGAGACACTGGGATGCAGTCATGATGGCTGATTACTACTGGACTTTAAAGAGGGACAACCCTGCCACTGATCATTCTAAGGGTTTGAATAAACAGAATTTCAAGCCCTGAATTTTGAACAATGATGATGTAACATGTAGTTTACATGTACATTTATCAATGTATACTATTCAATTTATTGTAATAGATGTTTGTAACATTTAATTAATAAATTGTGTTAGAAAACATTTTTTTTTCTTAAAAACTAATTTTGTATGAGAAATAATAACAAAATTCAATTGATATTATCACAAAAATGTAATAGATTTAGCCAGAAGATCAGATTTTTAAAAACTCAACTTAGCACAAAAACATGACCTAATTGAAACAGATATCATTTTTGGATTCAGTATTGAAAAATTGTCCTAAATCATTTGGAAAAACAGACAACTTAAAAAGTTTTTATGTTACCCAGTGTTCCTTCAATACAATATAGATCAAGGCTTTCTGACCTGCAAATTCAAATAAGACAAGATCATTTTCCTCTTAAATTCTGTTAATTTCAAATATTATTTACAAAGCTTAGGTTCTCATGGATGGGACTGCTAGTCTGAGCAATTTGAAGTACAGCTATATTTATACATACTAAGTACATTGAAGTTATGACTAAAAATGCAAACAAATATAGCTTTATTTTTAATAAGCCATATCTATGTCAGCAGTCATATTAGAATTGCAATCAATATAAGTATTTACAAAAGATGACAGATCTAAAATCAAATATCAAAATGTGTGTATAGGAACAGGTGAACACAAAGCTGTGACAAAAACAATATAAAATTCAACAGATTGTAAATAAATGTTAATCATAAAATCATAATCATAAAATGAAAATTGAAATAACTTTACTATTGTTATTGTAAGCACAATCAGGAAAATAAAGTTGAGAAAAGAAATGTGTTTCTACAGTAAATTGGAAATTATTTTTAAAAGCTTTATATTATTTTTTATAAAATGATAATTCACAATGAACTATATAAATAACTTAGATTTGACCATACAAATATATAGCTGTTCTCCTGGAGGAAAGAAAAAAATAAGATTCCTATGGGGAATAACCTTATTCCAACTGATGGAAAAATAAAATTTGTCAGTCTTATTTAACCCCAGTATAATCTGAGTTTGTGTTGGAATTAGAAATTTAACTGTGAAAGCTGAAAAAAAAAAAAAAAAAAAAAAAAGGCGAAAAACTAACACAGAATTTATCCATTTCCATGTTTCACTCAGACAAAAAGCATGGTGGTCAGAGTAGGGTGGAGGGTTAAAGGGAAGAAGTTTTATAAAATTAAACCTGGATATTAACCTTATGACATTGGATTATATGAAGAATGAAGTGTTAATTTGAAATTTTAAGAGAGGAATAAAAAGGTATATATATATATATATATATATATATATATATATATATATATATATATATATATAGAGAGAGAGAGAGAGAGAGAGAGAGAGAGAGAGAGAGTTATATTTAAAAATCAAAATCATACTTAAATACTATTGGAAAGACAAGTTATATTGAAAAATATTTAAATAATTTATATTGAAAATAAGTAAAATTATATTAAAAAATAAGTTATATTTAATATAAAATCAATAGGTTATATTAAAGAACAAAAATATATTTAGAAATAAAAGTAAGATAAAATAAATTATACATTTAAAAATAAAAATATAATGAAATATATAAAAAAATAAAATAAAACATTTAGCTTTAAAGATAAGTTAAATCTAAAAAGTTATACTTAAAAATACAGAGTTATACTCAAAAATAACCCTAAAATATATAAATAAAGAGATGTAAGTGATAAAAGGAAAGAGATTTCTTAGCACAGGGGACAATTATAAGATATAATTAATATGGTGTAAAAATGGAAATATAGAAAGTAGAATTGGTTATACATTCAACATTTGAAGAGTTAGAAAAATATAGTAGCTAATAAAGTAAAACCTATATCATAGAAATTTGAATTTGTTTTTATGTCAACATTTTAATACTAATTCATTCCTCTGATTTAATAGTTGGCTTTGATTAATGTATTTTATTATTCTAATTTTTTTCTTCTAAACATAAGTTACACCTATCTCCAAGACTATCAGGAGTATGTGCAGAATCTATAATCTTCCAAACTATTTGTGGGTTCAAACTTTTCTCCTTTAATTCTCAAAATTTCTTTGAAAGAGTTGTCTTGTGTTTTAATTTAAGGTTAGTAAATGAGTGCCTATGAGTATAAAATCTGTTTTCATTCCCCCACATAAATTCCAATGTAAACATTATAATTTTTCATATTTTCTTTGGGGGAAATGGTTGCTTGATATATAACTCTGGTATATCTGCATTTGCCTTTTACTGGACAATTTTCTTTATATCTACAATTACAGGAGGGTTCAATATCAGGTTTGTTGTTTATCCCATAGAAACTTCTTAAAATATAGTTGTTATGTGAGTTGATACTTTTATACATGTTACTGGTACAGGAGTATCTAATTTTAATCGTTTTCCTATTGAAGATCTTACTTAGAGGGTTGTTTTTATGAAAGTATTTATTTAGAAAATACTGTTTGATATTAATGTTTGATAGTTTGCAGATGAGTGGGGTTTGAACCATATCATTTTTCTTTTTCTATGTCTACATTTCACTTTAGATATTTCAGTGTTACTTGTGGGAGTTAGATAAGATAATTTATTTTTAAAACCACATTTACGGAGATCATTTTCATACAATTCTTTATTTTTATTAAAGATGCTTATGTTGGATGATAATCGACTAATCCTAATGCCGACAGTGGTAGGCATCTGTTTCACAATGGCATTGAGGTGGTTAGAATTAACATTAATATAGGTGTGTGTGTGGGGAGGGGTCATTTTCATTATGGAATGCTTTAAATATTTTATTATTAAGGTTAAGAATGATGTCTAGATAATCAACTATTTTAAGGGTAGAAGAAATCTCATTCCTAAATCCTAGTAATTTAAAGGCCCTAATGATTTTCTTTTGTATCTTTGCTGTTAGTGAACCATTACTATTGGGGATAAAAATGAGTCCATCATCTCTGTATAGGCCTATCTGTTTGGGATCTACAATTCTACTAAGTGTATCTAAAATATAAAAAAACATACTAAATCAGAAACCTGGGCTGATTCATATGCCCCCATAGAGACATCAAAATCGTCATTAAGGCACTTAGTCCAGGTGGAATTGTTAAGAGCTAACAGTGATTTCCTAGTTGGTAAGATGAATATTACTCTTCTCATCCATGATCTCCATATAGTTTTTTTGCAAATACAATTAACCAAATGATCCTTGGAGATGGAAAAATAGAAATCTAGGATATCAAATTTAATAAATGTAGCTCTTTCTTTATCATCCATAATTGGCAGTCTCATGGTCAATCTTGGAGATCATTCTGTTATATCTATCTAGTTTATACATGTCTGTTATTAGTGATAATTTTATGGTAGTGTGAGGGGTTACATTTATAAATGTTTTTGGATTTGTCATAAAATATTTTAAATTAGGTACCTCAAATAATTCACTAAAAAATCAGTATAGCATAATGATAAAAGGTCCGAAACTTAATAAAAACAAAGTTTCATCATTAAAATGTTTATGTTATTATTAAGAGGAAAGAACAAAGTATTTTTTAGATATTTAAAAAAATTTTTTTCCTTCTTTCTAACACGTTCTAAATTTGGGTAAAAAATCTTGATTTTTTTTTTTCGTTAACTTTTCTTTTACATCTGTTACCCCCCCACCCAAATTAATTTTATGAAATTTTCTAGAATTTCCAAGAGTACGCAAATTGTTTGATATTACTTATAAGCAGGACTCCTTGAAGAAATTAAATCAATTTTTTTTTTTCACAACTACTGCCAACTTTTTAAAAATCTGCTCCAAATCGTAAAATAAAAACTGCAATAAAACTAATTATCTAATTAGATAGGCTTTAATTTGCTTTTATAAAGAATATACATTAAGGACGTTATCTGAAGAAAAACATTTTTTCCATGAATAAAGAATTTTTACAAGAATTGTTTGCATTTTTCTTTTAGTTTTTTCATTTTTCTTTAAATTTTAAAAAAATGTTTTAAAATTCTTCCAAGCAGAATGTGGGGTTGGTTAAGTTTTTAAAAGTGAGGACTTTATGTACTAAGCGAAAATTAAATGCTTAATACAAATAATGCTACAAAAACTTTTTAATATAATTAAAAAAAAATTTTTTTTGTGTCAAAATGTTATATTTTTTTTAGTATGATATCTCATAAGTGACATTATGGTTAAAAGGTCACATATTTCAAAGCTTGTCTCCTTCTTGGGGAAAACCCCTTGACATGTAAAGGTCTTATCTCAGTCTCAATTATTAAATTAAAAATTAAATTGAGATAATAAAATTATCTCATTTATCAATTTAAACAATTAATAACTCAGTGAGATATTTTAATTATTAATATAATAATAATTTTATTAGTTATTATCTCAATTATTAAATTAAAAATCTAATAACTTAATGTAATATTAATAATTAACAAAATTATTTATCATTATCTTAGCTATTAAATAATGAAAGAGATAGAGGTAACTCAATAATGTAAGAAAATTTTATAGTATTTTAAATTATTATAAGAAACAAAAAAAACTTATCTCACTTTTGATGCACTGCACTAAACCTGTCAATACATTCAGCCATCAAATTATCGACAGAGACATGAAAATAACAAGACCCCGAGGTCAAGAAATGTTTGTCTAGAAAATTTTACACTATAAGTAAGTGATTTTTGTTTCAAAACAGATTAATTTAACTTTAAATTTGCTAATTTTATGAAAGTAATGTTTCAGAAATGTATATCTTATTTTAGCAGGATTTTCAAAACCGAAAAATAAGTTCATTTACATTTCTCTAAAAAAAGTAATTGATTGGTTTTCTGAAAGCATAGACTAAAGATCATTCAAATTTCTATCTGAAATACTCGATAGTATTTTTTTCTAGAATTAGAAAATTTAATCCTTTAGCTTTCAACTGAAGCAGTTAGAAAGCTTCAAAAAGGATTTTTCCTTTATGAAAAATACATTTAAACCTTAGGTATACGAATTTTTGGAGGTACCTATTTTAAATTATAATTACTACTATCATTATCACTTCATATCCTCCTCTAACAGCATTAGTATTGCTTTTTACCTCGTCTTTGTTTTCATTATTGTCATTATTTAGTTATTACCACTATTATTACCATTGTCATTATTTATTACCACTTCCATCATTATCATTATTACCACTTCCATCATTATCATTTATTACTACTATTATTATTATTTTAATTTATCATTATTTATTATTTATTACTATTATTATTTTACTACTATTATTATAATTTATTACAACTACTGTTATTATTCATTACTACTACTATTATTATCATTTCATATCCTCCCCAAACACCATAAGTACTGCTTTTTTACCATTATTTTACTTTTACTATTTCCACCATCATTTTTATGTTTGCTATGTCTATTACCATTTGTCATTATTGTCACATTTTTTTACCATTATACTTTCCTTCTCCATCAACATTAAAGCTAAATTTACCGTTAACACACCAATAACTATTATTACCAATTAGAATATCAATTATTAGCACTATCAAGTTAATTTCAATCGTTTACAATACACAAGGAATCAGCATTAAAAAATAAAACCATCATCACAGCCATATTCACATACAGAACCCACCTAAGCAATGTGATGATGTAGGGCCCAGACAAATAGATATGTGCATGTGTGTGTGTGAAGAAGTGTTATTCCATTTGACAACACAGATGGCCAATCTAAATAAAGCCAAGTACACCCCAGCCTACCCCTTGTTTGAAAGAACTTCACTACATACAGTCTCAACACCGAAATAGGATTACAATTGTGTATGTATGTGTACTTGAACAAATGGAAATATATATATATTATCTGCACCTAATCTAGCATTGTTTATATGTGAGTGTGTGAACCATAATGTTTACACCTATATGTATGTATGTATGTCTGTGTGCATATGAGTGTCATCCCAAAACAAACACAGAGGAAAATACTCCCCACTAAACATAATTAAACACAAACTAACATAAATAGATTCAATTTTTAAAAAATAAATCAGTTTGTCTGATGATCGCAAAAGCATGAAACCCAGGGTTACAAACTCATTTCCATACAACTATATATATATATATATATATATATATATATATATTGGTACTTACCGCATAAAAGATTCCACAGAACTATATTTTGAAAGCAGCTTAAAGAGAGAAGAACCAATCATGATGCAAAGCTGAAAAAGAACATATTTAATATCACCCTTTGTCAAAAAAGTTATGAAATTTTAACAAGAGAGACCAATGGAAGTTTGCAATAACTAAAAATTATCACAAGGCAAGAGGAACAAAGGTAAATAGTGAATAACCTATCTAACAAGCTTGTGTAAATGAATGGCAGATCAGGAATGGGAAGGATTTTGGTTTGGTTTGATTTGGTTTGTTTTACGGCATATCCACTTCAGTAGGTTGTTTAATGCAGACAAAATTTTTATTGCTGGTAATTTGTTTTTCTTCAAAAATCTATTTTGGGGAATATTTTTCCTTGAAGAAATCTATAGCTGGTCATATTTTTTTCAAAGAATGTATAGCTGTTTGTATTACTGGTATTTTTTTTTTAAAGTATTGCCGATATTAATTTTTCCTTAAAAAATTATTGCTGGTAATAATTTTTTTTTTTTTATTACAAAGTTTTTCTGGTATTAAAACCTATTTTTACACAAGTTTGGGTGTTAACTATTTGCCCATAGCTGGGACCCTAACAGGTGCAACCACCCCAGGTCAGGGTGGACCCGAGAACCCCAGCAATTAAGAGGTGTTTCCACGCTCCTCAAAACCTCCTGATCAGAGGCCTTGCTGCTGGACATAGTTTATCGTCTTACCCAGGACGCAGATGTAGTTTATCGTCACACACAGGACGGAATTTGGAAGTTGGATTGAGCCTTTTGTTACATTCTGGGTATGAAAATACAATTAACAGAACTCCAGGGTGGGAGTGAGAAGGAGTGTAGCAAAAAAAAAAAAAAAAAAAAAAAGCATTGATTAGCACTACAATTTGTAGAGAGCCAAGATTACCAATTTCTTGAAGGGACTTGGCACATAAAAAAAAGACAAATATATTACTGCTATTATCATTTACTAAAAAGATTTAGATTTTTATTAATCAAATTCCACAATTAAGACTTATAGTATTTCTATAACTTTACTTCTATACAAATAATTTGATATTATTTCCAAAGTAAAACAAAAAGAAAGCAAAGTTGTAACTCACCATAAAAGAAGCAAAGATGATTCCATGAGGAATGGTTGCTTTGGGAATGTTGGCACTTGTTGAAACAGTACTGCTAATAGCACTACTTAGTGCTGGGGTCCACTCAATGACAAACACATACATAGAACCTTCAAATAATGACTGGATCAAGCCAAGGCACAAGATTTTGAAATCTGACAATGAGAATAAGTATATATTTTTTTTATTATTTTCTGCAGTTATCAGGTTGTTATACATTACTTCCAAAGAAAAAAAAAAACAGATTAACAAGGTTAGTCTGGTTGACAATAACTATTGACTAATGAGTTCAATCATCATACAAAATCAACATTAAATAACTGAAGATTATCAATATATTGTAAAATCAAACAACCTACCACAACCAACACTATTTTCATTTTTTTATCATTATTAATTTCCTAATGTATTATCAACTTTTTTTTTTTTAAATGAATCTACTGTTACAGAATGTGAAGGCCATGGCCAAAATGGTCTGCAATTGGCTGGGGTGCCTCATGGGTGTAGTATTCTGACAGGGATGAAACCCTTTATCTGGGTTTTGGAAATGTCCAAAATGGCACAAATTCAACAAAGAATTTTGAAGTGTTGATATGCTTCCCACATCCAGGTTTGAGAGACTAAGACCACACATGCAAGAATGCTAAGCAAATGTGCAACATGCATTCCCATGATGTCATTCCTTTTGCTGCCTCTTAGAATGCAAGCTGCTATGTCTCTAATAAAAAAGAATTAGCAAAAAAGAAAAGAAAAAAGTCCTTTTTATTATTACCACTTTATGCAGTAGTGTGGGAACCCAGAGATGACATGGTATGCAACAGTACTTTTTATATCTAGTTCAAATTAATACCTTTTTATTCTCACAAAAAATATTTTAATAAAATGTTCCAGTCAGTGTACATGTAGATCTGAACAAGTGTTTAATAATTTCTGCAATTCATTATTACAAACACAAAGAAAGACTGGGTATTTTTAATAACTCTAATCTCTCAAGTGTACTTTAGTATCCTATTGTTTAGTCAGAAAATTTTACAAAAAAGTTATATTTTCATCAGCACAAAGTTGATTCTTTTCCCTACCAAAATGTGTGCCACAGATTAAAAGGGCAGCTCTAAAGAATATGCAACTTCCCTATTATCTTTTTAAATATTTTTATTTTTCAAATGCTATAACTTTCTACAAATAACTCACCTCTTAACTTAAAAACTATTCATGGTGACTTATTTCTTTGTAATTTCTTATGCCCCACTCCCTACCCAGTTTACAAATGATGATGATAATGATAGAAAACTTCTTGAAAATGGAATACATAGCCCATTGATGAACCAGAGTAAAAATAGATCAGGTGATATATTTCATAGGGAATGGAGGTTTGACTATATGATAGAACATAAAGCCTTTATTCCAAACAGTTGTAGACAGTTGAATTTTTGGGTTGAATTACTAGTAATTCAACCCTGAAAAAAAAAAAAAAAAAAAAAAAAAAAAAAACCTGACATGTTGGCACTGTGAAGGGACTGGTGACATCTCCACAACTTGTTCAAGGAAGGAGGACCTTGAAAAACTGGCTACTCAGATGCGATCTTGCCATCAAAATCAAATTTGTAATGGACCAACCCACAGCAAACACAAGTAAGCTGTCAACTATTTCCTTTGGAGTGGGGATTACAAAGAAAATGTTGGTGGCTTCTGAGCAGACTGATGGAGAATGGCAGGAAAGATCAAGGAGAAGATCCAAAACTTCAACACCTCAATCTCCATATGGGCCCAAACTAGGAAATGCTAACCATTCCCAAGAATATTGAATGCACAAAATTTGTAGTGGCTGTAGCAATCCAGGTAAAGAGAAATGTGACATTTTGTTGATTTTCAACAAAAGGCTGAAACAAGAGTCAGAAAAAAAAAAAAATGCAAGCAAGGGTGAAGGTGGCAGCTGCCTTCACTGTCCCATTTTTACCTAAACAACAAGCTCCACAGGAAAATAATTCTCATAAATTCACCCCTCAAAAACATGTCAGACACCACTGACACCTCCACTATTACAACCTCTATCTTCATTCCAAACCCACCAACAAGAGGCCAAGAAATCACTATTGCTGGATCAGATGAAAACTTAATCATATAAAAGAATTAAAAAGTACAATCAAAAGGAAAGAAATATGCAGAAATCATCCTCTGACATACTCAAAATAAGAATTGTTATGTATACAGTTGAAGGGACTGAAATGATTAAGAATTCTCCACAATTTTAAATACACTGAATGAAAACAAAGTATGGAGGATTGTCAAAATTTTGCTAACTTGCAGAGTTTGTTCAGTGGTATGAGAAATGGTCTGGGGAACATGAAAAATTATGTTGGAGGAAACTTTTGAAAGTTTTATTTGCATAAAACTTCAAATTTATAAAAATCATCTTATTGTGGACTGAACATTTGTGAATTTTATTTTATTGAACATCTTATTGTGGCTGACATTTGTGAATTTTGAAATGTATCAATAAATTTCCTACAAATTCTAACAAAAGTCCAAAACCCAACCAGAGATGAGCATATATACTCTTTGTTACACTATAGGAAAGAAGTGATGATGATAATCAAGTGTGAATTATGTTAACAGGTAATTATTACCTACCAGTCCGAATAGATATGAGAGCATTGTTCAGAGACTGACTAAGATCAATGTTCTGGTCACCATAATTCTCAGTCCATGCAAACACAATGACCAGAATCATTATTGCAAGAACAGACATGGACACATCAAATGGAGCTCTGTAAATTACAAAAAATAAAGCTTTCTCTAAAAAAACATTAAAAATGATGAAAGAAATATATGCATATTGGAGATTTTCATGGATATACAGTGTAACATAAATATAGATATCTTACATATTTATAAAGCTTTGCTTTGAATATTGCTGGTATTTAGTGTATCTGCTATGTATTTAGAAATTCCTGATAAAATACAAATAAGAATCTGCATTTTCTATAAATAAATTGTTCTAATAAACTTTCTTCTTTGGTACCCAGACTTTATGAATTTGAGTGCAGTGCTAAATTAGCGGCAAGGTCTCAACTTTTTACAGTTCTATGCTAACCATTTCTTCTTTCACACTTCTTGCTTATGTTCCAGCTTCTTGCTTCCTAGTCAACTCTGATCTTCAATCATTATCTTCTGTCTTCTTACTTTTTGTTTTTTTATTGTTCTCTCTTAATAGATTTTTTCTCATATTCTCTTACACTAAGTAACCTCTTGCATCTTAGTGGCTTTATTGCCTCACTTAGGGGGTGAAATAATAAAAAAAAATAAACCAAAGCTTATTACTTAATTAGCACTTCTAATTTTACTTCCCATAGATTATTTCAATAAACATTGAAACAATAACAAAATCTTCCATGTTTTGTTTTTAAAGCAAATATTGATTACAAGCAAATATGTTTTGTAGAATCACATATTTTAAAATTGCCTGATGAACAGGAGTTTTAAGTCATGTAACATTAAATCTATATAAATCTAGCTCAATGCTTCTTCAATGTTTCTTTAACACGTCTCCCAAAATTCTTGTGTTTGGTCATTGAAAAACTGTTTTGCTACTGTTATTACCTCCAAATAACTCTACTGTATTTCTTTCGTAAGAAAATCTGCCTGGGTGCATTATCAGATATCCATCTAGTTAGTATGTAACAAGTGTCTAAGGAGCATTGGATTTCAGGAAATTGCCACAAAGACATGATTATTTATTTAGATATCATCAGCCAGCCACTAAGAAAGAAAAATGTGGGTTTGCTTACTTTGAAAACTGTATATAGCTAACAAAGCATGTCAAATTTTTGATAGACTATATTTGCTAGCCTATAAAACAGAATTAAAAATATATCTCAGAGATCAGAGCAAATTGCAGTAAGCAGTAGCAAAAAAAAAGTTATTGTAAAACATGAAATTGGCTGGTAAATACATTAGCTGGCACAGGAAGAAATGCTTGTAGAATATAAATACTACTGGCTATGTTTATTACTGCTTATGCAAGGTCTATCTGGAAGGTATCCAGATAATTTGAAACATTTGAACACATTTGATGTAACTTGGCAACCAGTCAAAGGGGACTATACAGTACATGCATGAACAGGCACTCTCTAAAGAGAGGTAGTCACTAGTATGATACCACTGAGTGAACTTGTGTAATGTGTGAGTATCACATAGACAATGACCAGGCATGTAAATCAAATATGCATTAAGCTGTGTATTGAAATTTGGACATTTCCCGGACTAAACTATTTGAATAATTAAGGTTTGTGGGATGATTCGGTGAACTAAGTCTAGATAAAATTTGAGTACCAACACTTCAAATTTGGCTGGGAAGAGATTCACACCTTTGAAAGGCTTCAACAAGAACACCTGAAACTGCTGAATGATTGGTAATTAACGGTGTAATATCAATTCCATCTACAGTCTAGATTTGGACTTGACTTTTCCCAAAGTTAACATTGGTGTTAAAAGAGAGTACATTTCAGGCTGTGTACAAGATTAAGGAGAATGATATCTAGCAGCTGATGATCCCAAAAGAGGATTT
Organism: Acanthosepion pharaonis; assembly: GCA_903632075.3. NCBI lineage: Eukaryota > Metazoa > Mollusca > Cephalopoda > Sepiida > Sepiidae > Acanthosepion > Acanthosepion pharaonis. The sequence continues at coordinate 5,407,529 of CAHIKZ030002445.1, forward strand.
TGCAGGCTGTTTTACGAAGAAGTGTGTGATGTCACAAAGAGAGTATTTTGTATAGACTAATGTGTCATTGATCTTGGTTGGCTATATTTTTGTTAATATTAAATGACTAGATAAAACTGTATATCAGCCAGTAAAAAATTAAAAACAAAATCTTGAATATAACTATCAGCTATTGAAATATCTATCATGACAAACATTTTAGACTGAAAAAGAATGGTAAGTAATTACTTACACAAATCCAAACATGTCAGCAACAAATTGAGCCACCAAACCCATAGCAATTGCAATTAAAGAATTACCAAGAACAGCTGAGCTGAAAATGCTGCCTAAGAGATTTTGGTCAAAGTTTTTCTGAAATGGGGAAAAAAAATCTTAATTAAAGGAAATATCTGAAATAAAGAAATAGACTATGACTTAAAGGTATTTAACACAATTGGTATAATTTGATCTTGCTGGTGATCTTTATTAGATGTAATTGCAAAAATAACATTAAGAAACCCTAATCAACAGAGACCATACTAATAGGCTTAGTTTAACTAGCTATATTAATAATGAATATTTGTATATTTTATTAAAATAAACATTAGTATTCTGTAAAACTGTCAATTGCTGATGGGCTAATTTTTTAGTTTCCATATAATCTGTAATGGTTAATATATTCTTCAGAATCCATTTAATACCTTTGACCAAATGATGATATAAGAATTAAATCCTGTATATATTTTTCAACCAATAAAATCCCATCAGAAGGTTTGTTTGATAAACAATCATTACAAGAGAAAATACCGGCAAAATATTTGGCAGATATAGTTGCAAACCTACCACATTATTTTTGGACCATTTAGAAAATAACAATAACTCCTGCAAACTTGAGAAAAAGATTTTTGTGAGCCAGCATGAAATTATTTTCTAACTTATGAAAATCTTGTATTCAAAAAATTCACACCTCTATGTGAAATTAAATTTTGAATCCCCTTACAGATATAAAAATAGAAGCATACTGCTTCTCAAGGTTCAAAACAATTTCTGAGGCCAGTTTGATCTACCTGTGTGTACATGCACATACACAATGGTAGAGATGACAGCCAGCAGCCTGCTGATTAAGGCTTTTGTCTACACACTAACAGAAACATTAGGCTGACCGTCATAAAGTAAGTGTCCATACATATCACTCCAAAATAAGAATGCTTTGTTACTTGATAAAAACAAACACAAACTTCACTGCAAGGAAAATTGAACATTTTATTGTTATTGTATATTTCTGAAAAGAATATATAAATGTTATTTCAACTGATATTTTGATCCTACTTTTCCTTCAGAAAAAAAAAATTTTATGTTTCATTTGAAAGATGTTTTGTTGTTGCTAAATGTTTGGAATCCAACACTCAGATAAAAACAAATGTTTCGGTAGATGGATCACAACAATGGAATGGCTCTTTTAGCAAAAAATATGAGTTTAGACCATCCGGCTCTGTGACATAATGAGTGATAATGTAAATCTCTAAATGAATACATAAACTAAGTTACAGAAATTGGAGAAGTGGGTGAATAATGTCTGATATTAATGGTATCTCTTATCAAATATTAACAAAACTACCAAAATTCATTTGAAGTTTGACTTCATTATTTGGCATCTTAAAAGCACACTTACAGCATTGAATTCATGAATCAACCAAGATTCAAAGGCACTATACAAAATGGAAGTGGCAATTCCTCCAAGGATCCGTCCACAGAACAATATGTAAAAGTTAGGAAAATGCTGCAGGAAAGAAAACAAAAACCATTTATATATATTCTATAAATTCATACAAGGCTAAATTTTGTCTGGGTCTTCCCACCTTCAGTAGAACAAAATAGCTTAGTTCATACTGAAAATATTTAATATATATATATATATTATATATATATTATTAACAAATGGTGTTTAAAACATTAGTGTTAATATTTAATTTGCATAACAATTTTTAAAAGTATATCTTAAGAAATCCTTCATTTTTGTTATTTATTTCTAATTCAAATTTAAAAAATTGCCATATATAAACAATGTTTGAGTCGATAAAGTTTTTTTTTAAATTCATGTTTGTATACAAAAGAATATATACTTGATTTGTCATAATTCAGTCGTGTTAGAAAAAATATCAGTGTGTTTACATTTAAATAAATTGTAACCTAAATGTAATCTTTGCTTCTAAAAATAATTTTTTTAAAAAGAAATGGAGACACAATAAATAATTTGAAAATATAAAAATCTTTATAGAATTCTGTAATTTTAGCATTTGTAGTAACCGTTGTTGTTTGATATTTCACATTATTACAAATTAATTGAGTAGAGCTGAAAAAGATTCATGGAATTATCTAAAAAAGACAAAGTAATTTTTAATTGGATTTTCTTAAAACTGTACCAAATTATTTAAACAAGTGAAAAAATAGTAAGTTTGCTGAATTAATCATTATTATTACTAACACAAACATTAGAAAATTATTCAAATGTTTCTCTCATGGTCAGTCATGTGTAGCTATGTCCAAAGTAAGAAATTCAAGTGAACTTAACATAATAACAAAAAAGAACTTTAGAAAATAGATACCATGCTGAAAATGTTTATACAAAATTTGTATAGAGGTAACAGAACTTCTGTTCATAGGATGGGTATTTGGCTAGTTTATATGAATATAAACACTTTACTAATAGAATATATATTATATATACCTTTTACAAATAGAAATTTCTTAGTGTGTATGGATGTGTGCATCTGATTGAATCAATAACAGAAAATGAACTCACTTTTGTAACACATGACAAACAGTACAAAATACCATAGATGATGCAGTTGAAACGACGCCCACTAAAAGTAGAAAAGAATACACAGTCATAAAAATAAAACATTAACATAAATTAATTTATAATTGGACAATACAAGATAAAATATACTTAATGCACATATATGAAAAAAATAAATTGACACTAAATAAGAAACTTTATATAACAACAATTCAGGAACATGAAAAAAAGAATTTAGTAAACTTGCAATTAGCAAATTTTTATTTTTTTTTTTTAAACAATTTTCAAGTGTTTATCAGGTTTGCTATCTTCACTTATCCCTTATCTAACCCAACTGCAGTCAAAACATTACACAAATCTTTTGTAAAAGATTTTTGCGACATTTTCAATAAGATTCATATCAGGAAACTGACTTATCGCTGAAAGTCACTTTATGAACTTGTAATTCTCAAATCCTGTTTGTGTTCTGCTCTACTAAAAGAGTATTTCTTTTTGTCTACATAAATATCACACTTTGTTATTTATGCAACAATAAACTGCTATTAAATGATCTATTTTAGAAGAGAAACTTTCTATGAATTCACCAAAATCAGTCAAATGTGTTAATAATTTTAAAATGGATAGGGATGACCTCAATTATAGTTGAAAGCAATTATAAATTATTTTAATCTAAAGGATTACTGATTTTATAAATGAATAAGCAGACTGTACTATTAAAGATTTTATAGTTTGAAATGATAATTTACAATTTATCAGCAAAAGAACCAATGAAGGTGCCAAATAACATGCTGGACCCAAATCCAGCTACAAACAGCAGCTCGATCTGGTGAACTGTCATGCCATAGCTTTCATAAAGAGCATAAACATGGGGACCCTGCAGCCAGTCTCCAGCTGAAAGACAAAACAAAAAAATGTTTTAAGACAATTTATCAAAATTAAAGAATAAAATATTACTTTTCTTGTCTGTTTTTATTCAACAACAAATGTGTTTTTAGATAAAGAGAATTAACTGCTATACCATATTTGTGACACACAAACTTCAAATTTTATCAAGTTCACCATGTTAAAAGAATGTATTGTACTGGATATTTCTTTCCACAAATTGAACGAACAGACTAAAGCATCATTAGATAGCAGTTAATAAAATATTCCTCTCTTTGATCCTTACTAATAAAGTTTCATTTCATTATACTGTGTGCCAAATAATTAATGTTAACTATTAAATTTTACTTAAAAATTATTTATTTTCAGTGTATGCAAAGATGAAGGTTTAAAGAAAAAGAATTGCTATATATCATTTCAGGGAAGTTTCACCACACTGGAGATGTCACTATAAATTGTACTTTCGCGGTGGGTATGAAATAATAACAACTCCCTTTACTCACTCCCTTCAAATTCGAGCAAGCTGAAGAAAAGGATGGAAAGAAATTCACAAGCCTATGTGAAATCTTCTTTGGACCAATGAAAACCTTGTTTTCACAGGAATTAGCTATTGAGCCTAGAAAAGGGAAGAAAAGAAAATAGTGAGTCTATGTAACTTCCTTTTTGTTATAAAATAAAGAAAAAAATTAAATCAACAGAAAAGTCTGAAGTAATATGAAAAGTTTTATTTCTGTTTACGCATCCAGCATTTAGATTTTCGCCAGTGTGAAATTACTCACTAATTATATTATTGGCCTTAATGAAGCACTTAGCACTTCAGAGAACTTTATTTCAACAATCCAAGAAAGCCAAGTATTTTAAACTATCTCTCTTTGTATACTTTTAAATGTACGCAAACCATATATCCCTTCTGTGAATAACAAACTCTCTTAGCATTGCTTTAAACATTTTTGAATACTATTTTGTGTCAGGTCATTTAATCTGTTATATGAAACTTTCCTCTTCATGACAATTCATTGGAACTATGGGCTTTAAAAATTTCTGAGTCATTTTCCTGAAATGAGCTCTTGACACGCCAGGCATGTAAATTTGTAAATAAATTACTTGTTTTGTTAAAAATTACCCGTATGTTTCCTCATTATTATCAGCCTTCATTAACCTTCTTGGCGTGGGTAAATCATTTGTTCCTTTTAACTCCAAATTCCCATGTCACTATACTTTGTGCTTTTTGCATATTAAATCCTAGTAAAAATAAACACAAATGTAAATTACTTGTATATACTTAATTTTACTATATGTTTCTATGTATCAGTACTCTTCATTATCAAAACAAATTCAATGCCAGCTACCATTAGGAGTAAGAATAATTACATAAACAAATAATCATTTTCTTCAACTGAGATAACTTTGGCAGAGACATTGAGGTGAAACACAAGAACATTTAAAATTCATTATAGTGAATTTAGTTTTTCATAAATCCAAGTTCATTTAACATTTATTTTTTAAGCAATATGGTAAATATCAAAATAGAAAAAATATTTAAATCTATGTGCCTATGTTAAGTATCATCAATGAAGTAGATTATCTAGTACCAAAGAATTTCATTTGATTACTAATGATTTGAAAAAGGTTAAGTACTAGTCAGTTATGCGCCATGCATGATACATGCTTAGGCGATCATGTATCTTTTGATACATGATTGACAATGTAGATCTTTTTCCCCGCAGTAGGTTGCCATTTCTTTCTCTGGTAAACCAGTTGCCATCCAAGGCTATAGAACCCAGTCTGTCCTGCTATTTACCCATAGCTGGGGGGGGGGAGAGAAGAGGATTGATACCTTTCCCAAGGGTATTAGCACGTAAGTGAATGTAATGGATTTGACTAGAATGACTAGAATTCAAACTCCGATTCCTCAATCTGAGCTGCTGTCCACTGTACTAGTTGATTAAAATAATCAGAACTGAGAATGATTCTAGCCTCTATCTCAGAGCCACTCACCTGACAGTGTTCTAAAAGACTTACAAGTAAATCTATATATTGACTAAATGTAATATTATGCATTATTAAAAATTAAGCCAGGTAATTATTTTTTTTATTTGCACAAAATAATTCCCACTACTATCAACAAAGAGAATTAAGTGACACCATTAAAATGCACAGATTTATATTAAATCAAAACATTTTTTTTCAATGAAGCATGTAACTTGGAGCTTTCTCAGCAAAAGTTCATTTAAAATAGAGATTTAAGTTTTACTATTTTGCTTTCTTCAAAAAAGATTCAAAACATTGAACATAATATGGCTGTGAACAAAAAAAAAAAAGAAAAACGAGCCCCTCTCAATTATATGTGGAACATTTTATTCATAGATGCAAACCGAGTAAACTGGTTTAGACAAAATGTTTTACTAAAATTGTTTTGCAAGCAAAATAATTATCAGAACAGTTGCAATGTTATTTCTAGAAAAATTACTCTCTTTCTTGATCATCATCTTGTACTTTATCTTCTCTATAGATAAAGAATTTTCTTTGTCTTATTATCCATTAGTGTTACCTCTCAAACTATTTCTATGTATAAAATTTACATGTAACACTTTAAAAATGACAGGATTTCTTAATCTTTATCCAAAACAGATACAAATATTTATAGCTGTATTCATTGCATAATTTTATTCTAACCTTTCACAAGCAATTGAATCTTATAAAAGTAGGTCATAAAACTATACTATAGCTCTGTCTTGATTTATCTGGGAACATAAAAAAAATCAGATTAAAAATATCAATACTGGTAAAAAGAAAAAGCTTACTGAAAAGGTTCCCACATTTATGTAAACAAAAGCAAATTTTTAAGTACAGAATCAGTATTCATAAAGCTTTTATTTTAGGAGAGAATGAAAACAAGAAAAAGATAACTTGTGTAAGAGTGATGTTTTTTTATTAACACAAAAGTTTCAATGTAACCCTTTATTAGCCTATTATAATTGTGCTTGTCCCTGCCTTTGTTAGTTTGAAATACCTCATAAATAATGGACTATTCTGTTTTGATTGTGTGGAAAGAGGGGAAAAGACACTACTTTTCAGTGAGAAAATGAAAGCAAGAAAGGAAGATAGAAGTGAAAGAATCAGATTAAGCTGATTCTGAACAGATACCCCACTTTGATCCCAGTCAAAAGGCTGACAAGCAACAGTAACAAAACCATAATTTTTCAGATGCACAGTATTGAATGACAGAAATTAAGTAAAGCAATCACCAAAAATAAGTTACAATAAATAAAATTAAAATATCATATGCTGAATTATTTTAAATTATTATTCCTGACAATATTTCATAAATAATGGACTATTCTATTTTGATTGCATAGAAATACAAAAGACATTTCAGTGAGAAAATGAAAGAAAGAAAGAAGGGAAGATAAAATGGTTTAACAGCTGTTTTAGTGAAATGGAAAAGTTATCAATTTCAAATCTTCCTTTGTACACACTTCTTAAAATAACAATCAGCATTCATATTTATGATTGTTATTGGAATATTTTGTTAAAGTTGTTAGGTGCAAATATTTAACAATGTCATAGAAGAATTTCTACAGATAGTTTATTGTTGTAGAATTTGCCATGCACTTATTCAATCATTAACTGAAGAATTAAGATTAATCAGAAAATTCAAATAAGAAAACCATGAAATTTTCACAAATCTTTCTAGTTGTTATAAGTAGCACAAGAAAACAAACAAAACAAGTCCTACTGGCGAGACAAAAGAAAAGGAAGACAAGAATTTTTAATTAATATAAAATTCTTTGTATTGCCAATACAGAAAATGTAAGCAGAATGTTTCTTTGTAGGAAAGGTATAGTTAGTAGGGTCTGGAGTTGATGCATGTCAGGTTGGTTAATCGAGGTCACTGGTGGTGATAAAATTGTAAATGTTTGTAATGTTCTATGCTTCAGGATCGAGTAAATTATTCAGAGCAATACACACCATTTTCTACAAAATGTATCAAAAGTAGTCAAAATATAATAGCTGATTCTATGTCATAACAGGATACTGTGATACAAGTAGATGTTGATTTGCCAAAAAAACATTTAGTTTAATGATAATATGTGATGTTTCCACTTCTTATCCTAGACCTTTCATAACAACAGCTTTGCATAAACCTATTGTTGATAGCCTTCATTAATTTTTTCATCTTGGTACTCGATAATCCATAAAGTTAGTTAAACCCATATACTATTGGCCATGCATAAATCTATAAAAGAGTTTTGCATGGTGTGTATCTTACCAAAGTCAAAAACTAATATACATACAAGACTCCTCACCAATCAAAATTTTCAATTATTTTCAACACATTTTTAAGCTGCCCATATAAGTATTGTTGAATCACTTCCTTCAGTCCATAATATTATAACTTATAATGGACTGAAAGAAGTGGTTCAGCAATATTTATATGGGCAGCTTAAATAAATATATTTTAACATGTGCAAGTCATTGGGCTGGGACTCAAGCAATAACAGAAATTACTGCACTATCAGGATCAATTGATGTAAAGTATATAAAAAGGAAAATTTTAAACCAATTGTAATTGTTTTGAGTAAATCAAACCTTCGAGTTTGTATATCCTGAAAAACAAATAATTCCAAATAGAAAAGCAAAGCAGATAGAGATCAAGGCTCAACAACAACTAAAACAACATGCTAGTTTCTCGAAATGAATAGTATTCACTCAATACACTTGTACTTTATTTTCATGGAAAAAAATTAAATGACTGATAATTACTAATTTTACTAAGTATGAAATTTTCCATCAGACATATGTATTTTTCTAAAATCAACAGAAAATCAACTTACACCTTTGCAAAATGTAAAATTAGTTTTAAATTTTACCACAATTATTTGAATTTTATTTACTATATTAATTGTAACTAACAAATTCTTAACGTCATTCTATATGAATGCTTGTAGTGTTCTTTCTGAATGTGCATGTGATGTCAGATCTGTTTTGTCATTTAGATCTTTATCTGTAAGAGCTAATAAAAAGTCTGATAAGGTTGATAATGTCAAGTTGGCAGCTGATCTAAAAAAATGTCCAATCTATTAACTGGGGCAAGAAATGGCTTGTTAATTTTAATGCCTTCAAGATAAAACTGTTCTATTTTAATCATAATAGGAACCATTTTGCTTTCCAGGAGAGAGATTCATTATGTCTTTTCAGGCTAACATTTTCTGCTGATACAAGGTGGAAAGATTATATGGAATTAGTTGCTAGGTCTGCTGCTAGGAAAGTTGGTTCACTGTGTCTCGATGCCAATTTTTCTTACAGATTTATAAGGCTACCATTCATCCATCCATTAAATATCAATCACATCTGGTCTTATGCTTTTGCTAGAGATTAGTATTTAGAGATTCTTGATGAAATCTAATGAAGAATATGCAATGTTATTGGTCCTGACCTGGCTTCAGTCACATTCCTACTGCTGTAACATAGCTTTCCTGCGCTAATTTCTATAAATATTTTCATGGTAATGGTAATTGTTCTGATGAGTTTCTCCTCTTTGGTACCTAGACTTTACAAATGTAAGCACAGTACTAGATTAGTAGTTAGGTTTCATCATTTTACAGTTGAAAATGCTAGAAGCTACTGTAAGTTCTATGCAAATAATTTCCTTTCTCGCACTTCTCACTTGCGAAACTCTTCTGGCTTCTTGCTTACCAGTCAACTTTGGTCTTCAAAAATTTAAATGCAATGTCAATCGTTATTTTTTAATTCGTGTTCCTTAGCCTCTCTCCTTAATAATTTTTTTCTTATATTCTTTCATCCTCAGTAGCCTCTACTTGTGTCTTAGCGGCTTTATTGCTTTCTTTAAGGTGAAATAATTTTAAAAAAATAGATAAATAAATAAAAATAACTTACTTAACCCACAAAGATGATTTTCATTTTTCACTCGTGTTTACCTGGGACAGACTCAACAACGTTAATATTTGATTGAAATTCATTAAGGTGGTTAACCTAGTTAAGAATGAATTTAAACAATTTTGCTGCAGTAAAATAAAATACTAAAACTTAAATGTTTAAATTTGATTCTGACAGTTAATGTATCTAAAAATAAAATTTTTAAAGTATTTTTTTTCTTTTTGACCATCAGTGTCTGAAGCAAAAATTACTTTACAAACTTTACATTTTACAATCCTATGTAGTGACTACAGTTTCAATAATTCATTATAGCAAAAAAAAAAAAAAAAGTTATCAAATAAACTTTATGTATATTCAAATAATATTATAAGAATGAACTACAAATAAAAGTTTAAAAGTGATAATTTGCAGTTAAGGAAGTCACTTTTTCTGCCCATACGAAGAAGAAGAGTAATGTTGAGGTAAAAAAAAAATCTATTCTTTTTCTCTCACTAAATAAAAACAAGCTATTATTAAGTTTCACTGATATTCTTTCTTGCGTGTTAAATAGGTGATTTTTTTCCCACAATCTCAAAAAAAGAAAAAATCTTGAAGTGGTCACAATAATAAATTTTCTACATTTGATTTCATTTAATTAAAATGTTTTATGATGTAGTTGAAAAAAAAAAAAAATCAATAGTTAGTATATATTATATTATAATTATATACGATATAAAAAAAATTATAATACAAGTCTAGTTCTGCTTATTCCTTGTCACTTTCTTCAGTTGTTTTACTTTTTGGAGGGAGGAATATCGTTGTCTTTCTCTTATAATTTATTTTATTTTATCGTTACAGTGCAATTTAATTTTTTACTTTTTTTCTTCAACTTGGTTGACGGTATTTTTTGACGTTCTATTTCCATATTAAAATTTCTTTCCGTCTAATCACCACCATAAAACAAATTAATTTGCTCTGGGTGTCATTAGATTGGGAAGTCACTAAGTGCATCTCCCAATCGATGAAAGATTGACACACTATTTTTCCTTTTCGCAGTTTTAGTTTTGTGACTGTATGCGTAATTTTTAATCTTCCTATAGTTTAAATTCCTGACAAAAAATGTCTACATATTCTTGTAAAACATAGCATTGAAAACCACACAAAAATACTTTTTTTTCTTTCTTCGGAGAAACATGATTGTGATTGTCATTTTTACTTTTACATTCCAATAAGGACCATACGTAACTTGTACCTCAACTAATTTCGCTTCTTAATTCAAACATAAACAAATGAAGAAATTTAACATTATGGGTCAGTTTTACTAGAGTAATAAAAAAAAACGCTGACAAGCAAGTTAGAATTTGATTTGTCTTCTTAGCAATCAAAATTCGTATTAATTTCTCTATTTATTCAAATAACGATTGTTTTGATGTCTATCGTTGTGGTAATGACGAAGAAGAGAAGATAGTGTTGTTATGAAAACAATAATATTTCTACTAAAAGACCGTGTTGTTTTTTTTTTTGTTCTAACAATTTTTCATCTAATAAATAAGCTGAAAGATTAAGATGGTGATAATTAAATTATGGTATTTGTTTTTTTTTTACTTACCCATGGCCAGCAGATAAACAATTATGTAAGTCCTTTTAAATGTGTAGAAGGAATGGTCCTTAATGAACACTTGGACGGCACTTCTAGTATAAAGGTAAAAAGCTCCACACACCACCACCAGAAACCAGAAGCTTACCACAAAAAAAGACATTTTCCCTGTGTTTTTTTATCAATGTCCTTCAAGAAGATCAAGCAATAAATGATGTTTACGTTTTACAATTTTAAAATATTTTCTTTTGATGAAATTTGATTTGTTTTTGCTTTTATGAACTTTGTAATATTGTCATAATGAATAGAATACTACACCGGGTTTAAAACACGATGATTTTTTTTTATAAAACTAAAAGTAAAAAGAGCAATATCTGACGACTTTTTATCCTTAAGGTAAATTGTGAGGAGTAGACTTTTTTTTAGTTTGTGTTTTGAAATACTCACTGGTAATTAGTTAGGAAGGTAAGGTTTAAAAAAAATTTTAAATTAAAAAACAAGCGTTAAGAAGAAAAACGATAATTGTTTATGTTTAGTTTACTTAATGTTTCTTGTAAGCACCATTTAAAGGAGCTAAATGATCCTCTATTTTTAACATTTCCATTAAAAAAAGTAAACTTTTTGTGACTTGAACTTTCTTTAAAAAAATGTCATTTCTTTCTAACTAAATTAATTAAAAAAAATGTACATAGAAAGAAACCAAACTTGAAATATGACAAATGAATTGCTTAACTGGGCTCCTGGTTTTTAACTATTAAATCCAATAAGGAAAAGCCTGCTCGCAACAGTTGATCTGATACTATGTACTTAGTTCCTCATTAATAAACAAAACACGGCCAGCAATACATGCGAATCGTGTTGTCGTGCCGTTGCTAGAGACGTCTTTCCTATCACTTGGTCAGCAGGTGGGTGCACTGCCTCGCCAGACTTCATAGCACTCAGAATCAAAGAACAAAAAGAAGAATCCAATGTTTTTAAAAAATTGCAAGAGCACTTTTTAAAGTTTGTAGTTTCAGTGCGTAAATAACTAAACTACCTTGGTAAATAATAATTTAAAATTTAGATAACAAACGCGACTTGAGAGGCTAAAAAAAAACTATTTTAAATTTTTAATATTTGAACCCCTATCACTTCGCTTCTGCTGCTACCGTGTTTTTACTGTTTCAGTGTTTATGGTTCCCTGTCCTATTATTAGTGGCTAACGTTAATGGTTTACGCCTTTTTTTTTTTTCATCCGGTTAGTTGTAAAAAAAAGAAAAAGAAAAAATTAAGACTTGAAATCAAATCTAAATATTAATTTATTTTCGTAATAGAGAATGTTAATGTAATTATTCTTTGAGTTGCCCAGTATGAGACAGCTCTTCAGAAAGATAATCATGGAAAATTAAATTATTCATTTCTTTTCTTCAAATAGCAAAAAAGTTTTAAAAATAGCTATTGATGTTGAAAAACTAAAAAATAATAACAGTGAAGAAGCAGGATAGGAACAAATAAAGAATGTTAATTCAGATTTTACGTTTAAATTACACTTTTGTTATTCACTTCTGATACTTAGTTCGTGTTCTGTTTTTTTATAGACCGAGCAATGTATATTTTTTGACTTCTTAATCTTAACCCTCCATTCCGCCAGTAAGATAATGAACTTAAAGTCAAGATACACCTTTTTTAGACAGGTTCAAAAGGTGATTATTAAGCAAGTGTGTGTAGTAGCATATTTAAAAGAAATAAAAGATAAAGAAAACAGATACTTTTCAAAAAGTGCATAACCTGACCTGCTGAAACTATTGTAATTTTTTTTTTTAATAAAAAAAAAAGGAATTATTTTAAAATTCATAGTGGAAGCAGAATAGAATTCAAGTTTATCGATATCGTCATCGACCCCAAAAAGCAATATCAATCAAAATCACTGAACTATTTAATTTCTGAATCATAAATTTTTTTCAGGCTTACGGCGACTTCATGTTGAAAGACCGGTTCCCGTACGATCATCAAAGTTAAGCAACGTCGAGACTAAATGGGTGACCGCTTGAGTGTGTGTCGTGTGTATGACATAATGGAAAATGTCTCGGAATTTTAATCAGAGATTCCAATTCCTGTTGGGTTGTTATATTCACTTACGCACGAATATGCACCAATACAAATAAATCCATCTCTTCTACCCCCACCTATGGATTAATAGATCAATCACATGAAACTTTAATGCATTTAACATTGCAAAAGCAAAGTTTTTGCTAGGAGGTTTTCAATGTTATCAAATACTTTACCACATTCTTCTTGAGGTTGCATCTTTTTAAATGTACAGGGTGTCCCAGAATAAATGTAACCCAAGAATGTGAATTTTTTTTTTTTAAGCATTACGCCCCAAGCAAGGCGTGAAGCTACTAGGATGCAGGGGGTTCCAGAAGATTTGGAGCGAGAGCAGATAGGAGAGATAGCAGAATAGGATGAGGAGAAGGATAGTGGGTAGATCAAGGTAACTGGAGGTGTCGATTGACATTACATTTGAATAGTTGGAGATTATAGCTCTCAGGGAAACAGTAATTGGGAAGGGTGTTCCACAGGCGAGAGGTGTGAGGTATGAAGCTATTGGAGTAGATGAGACGGCTACATTTAAAATTTTCTACAGTGTAAGGGTGGGAGCAGGATGCCAGCCTCGTAGAGCGCTTGAATTCATGGAGTCTGGGGACCAGTGAAAGCAGCTCATCGAAGCAATTACCATGAAAGTATTTGTAGAAAAGACAGAGAGAGGCAACGGCGCGTCTGTGAGAGAGTGACTGTAGATGAGATGCCAGATCAGGGCCAATTATATTACATATCTGTCTCTGGATCTTGTCAAGAACTCCGAGGTATACAGAAGGTGCCCCAGACCATATATGGCAGCAATACTCCATGCAAGGGCGAATGGTTAATTTGTATATTTGAAGTATTGAATCCGGAGAGAAAAATTTCCTGGCGCGGCACAGAGAGCCAACTTTCCTCGCGGTGGAAGAAGCAATTGACTCAATGTACTTGTTGCATCTCAGGTCAGCAGTCAACGTGATACTGAGCAGACGCAGGGAGTTGCTCTCAAGAAGTTGACTATCAGACATTCTAATGGGGGGCAGGGAAGGATCTCTATGGTGATTAATAGAGAATAGTTTAGTTTTTGAGGCGTTAAAGTTGACCAGCCAATTCTTGCCCCAATTAACAACCGATTGGAGGTCCATTTCAAGACGCACGGCCAGGTTAGTTTTGTCACCGACACTAGATTGGTTTTTGAGACAGGAGTAAATTGTAGTGTCGTCCGCGTAGATGCCAACTTGGGAATCTATGGCGTCAGGAAGGTCGTTGATGAAAATAAGCAATAGAGTGGGGCCAAGGATGAAGCCTTGGGGAACACCTGCATTCGTGGGATAGGAACTGGAGGAGAATCCGTTGTGAACGACCTTCAGTTCACGGTTTGACAGGAATGCTTGTATTAGATCAAACAATCGACCTGTAATACCATAACCCTGGAGCTTACGAAGAAGGCCGGCATGCCAAACCCTATCAAACGCTTTGGAGATGTCTAGGGCCACGGCACGAGCCTCACCGTTATTTTGAAGGGCTTGGTAGACGGTTTCAGTGATGGCCGTAAGCACATCAGCTGTAGATCGGGTGTAGCGGAAACCATATTGCTTGTCTGAGAGCAGATCATGGGATGTAAGGTGATTAACCACTTCAGCATTGATTAGGGCCTCGAAGACTTTGCCGAAGAGGGGTAGGAGACTAATAGGATGGTAATTAGAGGGGTCAGAGGGGTCTCTAGAGTTCTTAAAGACAGGAACAATGGATGAGGACTTCCAGCAGTCAGGAAAACAGGATTCCTTGAGGCAGTAATTATACAGTTTAGAGAGGGCGGGCGCTAGCTCAGGCGCGCATTTCTTCAAGACAATGGCTGGTATGCCATCTCCACCACTAGCCTTGTGGGGGTCTAAGTTGGAGATAATGCCCAGTACTAATGACGGGGTTATGTGTAAGCCGCTCAATAGGGCCTCAGTTCTTGGAGGGAAGTCTGGTATGGGTACACCGGTGGAGTCAAGCGTTGAATTAAATGAGAATTTCCGAGCAAAGCATTCAGCCTTGTCGGTAGGGGAGGTCAAGACCTCGAACTGGTTGAATAACGGAGGTATGGAGGGTTTTCTATTGTTTAGGACACTCTTGCAGAGCCGCCAATTATCTTTGGAGCCAAATTTGCAAGATGCAATACGCTCCTTCAGCCAAGCAGAAATAAGAGCTATATCAAAAGAAGAGTGCATTCAAAGTCATCAACAACTTTGCTCATAGAATTTGTGTCTTCAGCAGAATGGAGCACCTTTGGAGCATATTCTATAAATGATGATAAAATCTTTGCCAGTAGAACTAACTTCTCTAGTTTTCAGAAATATAAGGTTTGTATATACTTTGTAAACAGAAAATAAATGGCTCCAAAGGTGCTCCATTTTGCTGAAGACACAAATTCTATGGGCAAAGTTGTTGATGACTTTGAATGCACTCTTCTTTTGGTATAGTTCTAGAACCTCATTTGGGAGTTCTGAACCCCAGAATACATTGTTCTTACTATTCACATGGCCTGAGAATAGAAAATGTGTTTCATCTGTGAATCATACATTATTGAGAAAGTCTGGCTCATTTTCAATCTTGTCTGAGAACCATTTGCACATTGCTCTCTTTTCCTTATCAGCAGCAGTTAGTTTTTGTTTTACTTGTATTCTGTAAGGATAAAGATGAAGATCTATGATCAGAATACACTGAACAGAGGATTTGGTGAGGCCAACATCCTGGCACTGTCTATGGATAGATTTCTTCAGACTCCTGTTACTGAATCTTGAACAGCTGCTATGTTTTCAGGAGACCTTAAAGTAGGTTTTCTGCCAATTTTGACTGCTGTTATTGATTGTCCCTATAGCCTCAAACTTGATCCACTGGTAAATGTCAGTTTTGCTAGGGGTTTTATTCTTGTTATACTTTCTGTGGAATTTCGCAATGGCATGTTTATAGGAATTTCCCTCCAATTTTCTCAGCACACAGAAAATTTTCTGTTCTTCTGTAAAAGGCATTGTAGTTGGTGTTCTGGTTTTGCTCTCTTCTCAGCTATCTAAATCTGAAATATAAAAGCAAACTATTAAAAGTCAACAAAATTATATACATTTATTTCAGTTACATTTATACTGGGAGACCCTGTACCAAAGAATAAATAAATACAATGGATGCTTTTTGTTATCAAATTATGGAAAACTAACACTAATGTGCTTCTTTGTAATTCTGCTGATATAACAAAGAATAGATATCACCCTATAAAGTAGAAATAGCAAATTTAAATTAGCATAGATTAAGGAAACAAAAATGTATAAAGTCACCTAAAGCAATACTGAAAAGAAACCTACTTGTAAGGGTTGTTATCTTAAAAACAAGTACTCTTTCTAATCTTATATATATTTTATATTTTTTAGTTTTTACTTATTTGTTATGTCAAAAGTGAATGTGCAATTGCTGCAATAGTTAGAGGCTCAGAACGAGAAATTGGTAGGCTGAGTTTGAATTCTAGCTGAGATCAGTGCATTCACTTACACACAAATACCTTTGGGAAAGTTACAAGTCCATCACTCCTCACTCTCCCAGTTAAAAAAAACAAAACAAGGTAAACTGATGTCTCTCGCTGTGGTTGGCAACCAGTATAGGAGAAGGACAACTTTGAATTCAAGACCATATGTGAATCTAGGGCAGTAGAGGTGAACATGCTTAATCTGTAACTAAGGTCTGCTAAGCATAGTTGCACCATAAACCAACGTTTGGCTCTGCAGTTGTTGAAGAAGCACAAATGGACCTGAGCAGATGGGCATGGTTGGAAATGAGCAGCTATGCTGAAGATGAGAAAATGCACTAATTTGCAGTGGGCTTTCAAGTCGAAGCAGCTCTGGTGATGATACCAAAAGTGCATTATTTATTCTTGTACATTAACATCAATAGAAATATGTTTTATTTAAAGTGTTCTATTAACATTTACTTTTTCTTTAAGAAATCACTTTAACTCCTGAAAACTTCAAAATCTTAATGTTAAAAGAAATGAGCTTTTTCCTTATCAAAAACTTTACTAAATTAAAACATTTTTGAAAAGCAATAAATTTTGTTTTTACTAATTTTATTACTTAGATAAAAAGAAAATTGTTACCTATATTGTAGCCTAAGAGAAAGATGAGTTCTTTTTTTGCATAAACATTGTTGTTGCAAGCTTTAATTTCTATACAAGCATTGAGGCAACTGCATGTTGCTGCTGCTGTCAGTATATATGTGATATCTGTAATCTATTTTTAAAAATGTATATGTTATGAGGATGATTTGTTGTTGTTGTGTTGTATGGAAGTTACAAGGTTGAGTGTGTGTGTATATATTTTATGTTCATGTATAATAAACAAAGAAGAATACAAAAACTTGGGTTTCTACTATGGACAGATTATTCTTTTTATGGTGACTGTAGTGAAACAAATTTCTCAATGTCTCTTGGGTATGTCCGTTTTCTTTTTTTGGCTCAGAAGTAAATTAGTATAAATAAGGGTAACAATGGTTAAAATGGTTGAGCTCAAGGCAGCTTTGTGCTGAGTTGGAACAACCAAATTATTTACTTCATGAGTAGGCTTGCCAAAATACATTTGAATGCTGTCATTGGAAAGTGGAAAAGAAAAAGATTCTGTCCTTTCTGGAAGTTGGGTCACAAAATCATGCAGCTAATCAAAAAACCTTTCTGGTTCTTTCATTACTTGCATCATGGGAAATTTTTTTTTTTCATTCTTTATCATTATTCTATTTATTGGTTTTATTTAATTTTCCCACAGTTGTATTTTTTGTTAAACTCAGATATATTTTTGTACTGAATGAAAATATGTTGTTGTGGAGATATTGTGGTCTTTTGTATAAAATGTTGTACATAATTTAGTTGGGACTAAAAAGATAGTTCACCCAGAGACTAAGAATTCTCCCAAGAGGGGAACAAAACACATTTTGTCACTGTAAAATCTTGTAGTTGAAGAATGAAAGATGAGAGAGTTTCTGTATCCTTTCCTTTTATATTGCTTTATAAAAGCCACCTAGCAGGCATTAACAAATGTCTCCAAACACGGTGGGAATATTCCACATATAAATGAACTTGTGGAGATTACTCCCTCTGGTTTGCCTAAATGGTTGCTTTGTGTCATTCTAGTCTGGACTATAAAAGAAAAGACATAAATCCCTTCTTTCTCTTTTTGCTCCAAGATATATTAGAGACAACACAGAACTTATCTCTTCCAGTAAAGATTTCTTTTCCCCAGTAAGCCAACTACTTAACTTCAAACAAAGCACATGGAGATCATATACATATGCACACATTCACACTATGGGTATGTACATGTTCTTTAATTTTTTTTAACTATCTGTACAGTTTTTTCTTTCTTTTCTTTTGTATGCTATGTTGTCTTTATGTCTTTATATAATTAACTGCTCCGTGTGTTAAAAGTTTTTTTTGAAAATGTTGAACTTCCTTTAAAAATTCATTTACTTCAAATGTTTTAAATCCCTTCCCATTACAGAGTAGCTGCTTTCTACTACAAACTCAAAATTTGAAATAAAGTTGTTTTTAATTATTAAATTATTCTTTTTATAAAACTTTACTGCTGTACATTTGCAGACTTTAGGTTGATGCAAAAGTTTCCAGCATGTTACTGACAAAACTTTTTTTCATATAAATTCATAGCATCATTATTCAGCTACCAATTTATTTTTCCTATTTCATGCAAGCTTTCAGGAAAATTTTGTATTTTATTAAAACCTTTTTATTCATCTCCTTCACATACTGCTTACCTTTTTATATGCTTTAATTTCTCTGTGTGGGACGATTTGTATACATATGCACACATACATTATTTATATATATATATATATATATATATATATATATATATATATATATATATATATATATATATATATATATATATATATATATATATATATATATTTTATATGTATGATATAAAAGTGGTCACTGAAGTTATCCCTGATACTGAACACTTTAATCCAGAAATAGGGTATAACGTAAAACTATGTTTTATCATATATGTGTGTGTGTGTGTGTGTGTATGCATGTGAGTGTATATGTACTGAATGCTTAGTATTACTTATATTTGTGTATTCATGTTTTGTATATAAAATGTTCTCATTTTTAGAATTCATTTATTTAGGTTATTCTAGTCCTTCCTTTTATCAGGTTATGGTGTCAGTATATCATAAACATGCTAATGTTTATAGTGGACATTGGAGAGTAGAGAAGACCCAGATATTTTCTTTCTCTCCCTAAGCACCTCATTAACATCATAAAAACTTCCTGCCTTTAATCATGTTTTTTTTATTCACTTAATTTTTTTTTTTTTTTTGATTTTCTTGGAACTACTAACCAGACAAGAAATATTTATATATATCAAAACAGGTAATTGTCTGAAGGTAACAAGTCTAGTGACTAGGTTACATATAAAAGAATTTCCTATGCTAGCTTGATGTTTGTTTGTTGTATTGCATATGCAACTTGAGGATAGGTACTGTCAGACAGCAAAATTACATCAGCTTTCTTACATAGAAAAAAAAATATGCTATTATATTTTTGTACCTGACAAACTTCAAACTGCATGGAAGTTGTCTAGCAAAGATGCAAATCAAAAATTAAAACAATGCATGAATCAACAAATTGTAATATGATGGATGATTACATTGCAGAATTTATGTGGAATTAAAGATTCAAAAACTCAAAATTTTATCATTTTTATAATAACCACTCTTTCATCATCAGTAATTATATATAACTTTTACTGTATTGAGCAAAAACAAGTGTTTAAACAGAATGATGTTATGTAGTATTTTCCTAGCTTAAGAATTTTTCCTAAGGGTTGTAAACAACATACTACCTTTAATTATACAAGCTGAGTAAATTTCCAAGTCACTTCTAAGATTTTCCTAATATGAATAAAAGTAATTAATGAGAATAACATGGCAGTTTGTTTCAGGCAACAGAAAGTTACAACTTGAAAAATGTAATAATTTATCCCAAATACATGCAATCAAATATTTTTCTAATATACTTATTTATTTCAGTTATATATTATTATAACAAATATTAATTAAACATTTGAAAATAGTAGCAGCCTTTTAGAAATAAAATTATCCAAATAAAATCCAAAAAAGAATCTGCAACAACATTAATGCTGACCTGGCATTTTGGACACTATTTACATTAGAAACATAGACAGATACTGGCATTTTGGTTTCAATCACTTTTCCATTGCCATAACATAGCTTCCCCATACTTTTTCTATAAATATTTTCATAATAATTATTCTGATGAGTTTCCACTTTGGTAAATGTTCTGAGGAGCTTTTTCACTTTATGGATTTAAATGCAATACTAGATTGGCAGCTAGGTCTCATCATTTTACAGTTGAAATTACTAGATGCTAGTTCTATGCTAACAGTTTCCTCTCTCACATTTCTTACTTGTGGAATTTTCTTCAGGCTTCTTGATTCCCAGTTAATTTTGACCTTCAAAAATCTACATTCAGTTTCAATCATTATCTTCTGTCGTCTTAATTCCTGTTTTATTGTTCTTTCTTCTTAATAATATTTTTTTCTCATATTTTTTCACACTCAATAACCCCTTGCAAATGAAATGATTAAAAAAGAAAAATGAATTCAGCCACATACTTATTGATGTACCTATGTAACGTATATTTTTTTTAACACATTACATGTTCATTAAAAATATAATACTTTACTTCATTTCTATTACCTACAACCAGCAATGCATAAACAATGATAACAACCAATTTGATTTGCAAAGTTTCATCTCATTGTCCATTCCTGGTGTTGATCTTTTTTTTCCCTGGTGTCCTGACTGCATGAATTTAAGCATGCTACTAGACTGGAAACTAGGACTCACTATTTTGTTGTTGAACTACCTAGATGCAACCTCCACTTTCTTTTCTTCCCTTCCGATTTCTTGCTTTCTTGATAACTACAATCTTCAAAAATTTAAATGCAATGTCAATCTCCATCTTTTGTCTTCTTGAATCTTGTTCCTTTTTTTTGTCTTTTCCTCAATCTTCTCATTCTCTTTCACTTTCACTCCCTGTAACCTCCTGCATTCTAGTGGCATTACTGCCTTGCTTGGGGTGGAATGATTAAAAAAAATCATCAATAATGAATACATGAAAAAAGTTTATTGATTGCTAGTTTAGGTTGATTGATTGATTTTATAACATGTCAACACTTGTGTGGTTATTTTAATGTCAGTGATGATCACACTTACTCACTCAGTTATGTGCTATACATGATACACGCTTATGCGATCATGTATCTTTCGATACATGACTGACAAGACTGATTTTTTCCATTTCTTTCTGTGGTAGACCAATTGCCATCCAAGGCTATAGAACCGGGTCTGTCCTGCTATTTATCCACAACTGGGGTGGAAGAGAAGAAGAGGATTCATACCTTTCCCAAAGGTATTAGCACGTAAGTGGGTGGGGGATTTGTACCTATAAATAGGAGTAAAAACAAATTTAAATTTAAATTCAGAATGCTCCAAAATATTCTAACTGTAAAAGGCAAGGTAAACTATAGAGATGCTAATAAATGAAAGTGAACAAATGTTGTTGAATTTTTTTATTTTCTCATTCATTTATATATATTTATTCATTTACATTTTTATATTAATGTAATTATTACATTTTAATTTGATAAATTATTTATTTATTGATTGATTTTAAATAATAAGTTTTAAAAAAATATGATCATATCCTTGGGAAAGAGGTATTTCTTTTAGGAAAGGAGATATTTGAAAAAACCTGGGTGAAGTTTAACATTTTGGCAAAATTTAATAGCAGAATTCTCAAGAACTTTCTGACGAAATAAGTTATTTTCTCTTTTAATAAGTGTGGCATTTTTTAGATCAAGTTGTATGATAAATGCATTTGATAAATTCTTATGCATAAGAACCTTTTTGTGTTTCTACATATGTTTTTAAAATTTCTGCAAGTTTCCCCAATGTATCTGTCTATATTTCTGAGATGAGGTATTATGTACACTATTGTCCTCATCTTTGTTGCTATATTTATCACATTTCAGCCGTTATATGCTCCAGCCCTCTTCAGGTGGTTGGAATGTTGAACTAAACCCTTTATTTCGCTCGCTGTGCCAGTTATCAGTTATCACCTGTTAATTCACCTCTCCAAGTTCTCCACTGCCTTAACCAGGTATTGAGCTCACAACTCTTTGGGTCCTGTCACTGAATCTAACCAATGCCTTTATCCACTGTGCCATGTGTCCTTAAGGATATCTGTATATGAATTTCTGGGACTTATAAACTTAATGTTATCATTCATGTTTTTACCAGAGCTCATATTGCAATTTTCATTGTTATTATTGCTTTTCTCTGGCACTCCTTATTACTGGTTCCCATTTTGTATTCATTTCTATGCTAGGTCAGCTCAGGAGATTTTTGTGGCCTAGCATATATGCTGATTCCTTAAGTTTACAAATTTTCCAATGATATTCTTTGTCTATGATTTAAAACTGATCCCACAGAGGGTGGTAATCTCCCTTTTCTCTCCATATGTGGTCAGCCACGCCTGATTTTTCCATTTCCCCAATGTATTGTGAGGAGTAGTTGTGACAGTTTATTTTATATATACCTGCTTTGAAATTATTATTGTTATGGACACTTTTGGCTCTGATCATATCCATAATAGTTTTGGATATGGTTGCAATTATTTTAATATTGTTAAGATTGGATAAATTGTTTTGGATAGTAGATGTTAAAGAGTTACTAGGTAATATTATATGCCCGCTTTTATCTAGTTTATTGTCATTGTTCTTATTAATATCATTATCTTTTTTGTTGTTGAAGATTTTTTTAGTGTTGTGGATGAAATACTAAGGATATTGGAGTTTTATAAAGGTGTTTTTTATGTCTATTTATTTTTCAGGTACATATATAACTAATTTATCAAATTAAAATAGAATAGGAAATAATAATTACATTAATACAGGGTGTGTCTATATTTTTTGAGATGAGGTATTGTAATTATTTACATTATTCAGACTGTTGTTCTCATCTATATTGCCATATTCATGATGTTTCGGTCATTGTACACTGTTCTTCTTCAGGTAACTAAACCCTTTATTTCATCCACCAGGGTAGATTGTTTTAGTTCCACATGCCATGTCTCTTCTGGATGTCTCAGTTAACTCAATTCAACAATCCAAGTTTTCTGCAGTAGCCAGGTATTGAACTCACAACTCTTTGGGTCAAGTCACTGGACCCAACCAACACTTTTATCCTTGAGGACATCAGTGTATGAATTTTTGGGACTTATAAACTTGTCTCAGTAAACATTTTTTTTACTCATATTGTAATTTTGTTGTTATTGTTGCTACTTTTCCTCAGCATTCTGTATTACAGGTTCCCATATTGTATTCACTTCTATGCTTGACTGACTTGGGAGATTTTTTGGACAAGCATATATGCTGATTCCTTAAGTTCTTCTATTTTCCAGTGATGTTATTTGTTTATGATTTCAACCTCAACTCACAGGGGACAGTGATCACCCTTTTCCCTCCATATGTGATCAGCTATGCCTGATTTTTCTATTTCCCCTCATGTTACAGTTTTACAATGTTCTTGCCATCTTAACTTAAGGGGGCGGCCTGTTTCTCCTTTATATTTCTTACCACATCTGCATGGGATGGTACACAGTCCTTAGTCATGTTCTCCACTACAGCGATCTTACCTGGAAGAAGTGTCTGCAAAGTGTCAAATCACTTTTGAAAGTCGTCCTGATGTTATATGGACCACAGATTTTTGTATTTTTTCTGATAATCCCCTTACATAGGGTAGGCAGACTGAAGCTGTTTTCTGGGTGTTATTATTCCCTGGTACCTTTCAAGCCATCTGTATACCACAAGCCAAATTTCACCAGACAATACTGAATCTTCAACTGCCACAACCCATAGAGTATAAAAAAGGGAACATCCACTGCTTGCAATATCAGCTCTGGTAAAAAAAAAATGGTTACTGAGACATTAAGTTTATAAGTTCCAAAAATTCATACACTGATGTCCTCAAGAAAACATGGCCCAGTGGACAAAAGTGTTGGTTGGATCCAGTGACTTGACCCAAAGAGTTGTGAGTTCAATACCTGGCTACTGCAATGGCAAACAAAAACCTGTTCAGTTAAAGGAAGAGGCATGGTATGTAGAACTAGAACAATCTACTCTGGTGGGCAAAATAATTTAGTTTGAAATTTCAGTCATCTGAAGAAGGGCGGAGTGTACAATGGCCAAAACCTTGTGAATATGGCAATAAAGATGAGGACAACAAAAAGTTTCTTTTATATTTCAGATTTCACCCCAATATGGTTTTAACAACTGAAGAACCTGTATTTCTCCTTGAACACATATTTCGAGCAGGTAGTAGATACACAGATTTGATGCGACAGCATATTGATGATACATTTTCAGAAATACCTGTTCCACATCACAAATGCAGTTTGTAACCTTGTTGATAAATTTGGGATCATAATAAATAAACAGGATCAGTCAATGATGACAATCATTGTGGAAGGCCAGCAAAGCTATCAGAGGGGGAAGCTGTTGGATAACTCTGGCTGTATACAACATAGTCCAAGAAGAAAATCATTATGAAAGTTAACACAGCAGCAAGATATTGAAACTTCTCATAAGGTCATTAGACAAAAATTAAATCCATTCCTATAAAATAATAATGGTGGAAACAAATACTGAAAGCAACTGATCATGAAGAAAAGTGATAGAAAAAAATAAGGATCCAATCCTGTATTGATGTTAACAAGCATCACTTTCAACACTGTAATTTCATTCATATTCTCCTCCTGTTTTCTATATTGAAACATGTCTGTTAATCTATATATTAAATGCAAATGTCAGTATGTCACACTTTTTCAACTTTACTTCTAGAGTCTGTAGCCCAACATATAATACAATTTTGAAATCAGGCCAACTGTGAGCAAATAAAAACATTCTGGTCTGGATCCAAACCCACAATCCTGAAATTTTGGATTCTCAAGTTTTCATTACTGTGATTGTTTTCAGATTCTACCTTCTTGGTTTCCTACTGATAAAAACAATGAAAGGGACACTATTCACTAACTTTCAATAGCTCATGTTCAAATAAAATTATCTGTCTTTTCAACTTTACTCATAGAGGCTGTAGCCCAATATATCATACCATTTTTTAATCAAGCCCACTCCATGAGCAAATTAAAAACATTTTGGGCTGGATCCAGACCCACAACCCTGAATTTTTGGATTCCAACTTTTGCCCTCAACAAGTGGGGCCAAAAGAATTATCGTTGAACAATCAATTTGGAGTTCTTCTGTAGTTTATTGTTGTTTATTGCATCTACTCCTCCCTACCTGTTATGATGAAGATCAAATCAAGGACCCTTCACAGGATGGTGAATAGGGTGGCATTTAAGCCAGTAAAAATATAATAATAATATACTTTCCGAAAAACTTGTATGAAAAAAATAAATAAATATAAACAAATTAGAAAATAAAAATTCAACAACAATAATAACTTCATTTACTGACTTTTGTTTATTAAGCATTATTAAATTACATCACTTATCATTCTCCACAGTTTATTATTTACTTAATTTGTTCTTTTTTGTTCATTTGTTATTTTTTTTAGTTTATGTTGGCTTTATCTAAAAAGTATTTTACATTATGATTATGGGTTGTATGTAGTGCCTATATTTGGATTTCGCATGGTGATATGTTATAATGCATTCATTTTTATATATATATATATATATATATATATATATAAACGAATGCATTATATATATATATAAACGAATGCACTATAAAATATCACCATGCGAAATCCAAATATAGGCACTATATACAACGCACATATATATGTATATATATATTCGAGTAAATATTTATAATTACATATGCTCTATGTAAATATTTATAATTACATATGCTCTATTTCTGATAGATGCATTGTAACCATAAATATAACATATCTTATATTTTTATCATAATAATGGGTAGATAATTCTTTCACTAAAAATATGCAGTAATCTCCCTTATTAGTAATGGTTCAAGAAATTTTGTCAATATTGGTAGATTTCATGTAAGATATAAAATCTGCAAATGACGTGAATATATGAATTTTGTAATAATCGAAAACTTTATATAATCAGAATTTACTAGAGAATAAATATACAAAAAGTATGAGGATAAGATAATATTTAAGGCTGAGTTATCAATTATTTAGTGGTAAAATGAATTCTAGTTGTAATTGGTTACTTATGTAGTGGACCCCCTGGAGGAGGTGTGATGTAAAATGGCCTGTGCGCCCCAATAAGGCATAGATGTCACAAGAGGCACACTAACATTTTAAGTTACAGACGTGAAATTTGACAGGTGGAACAAAAATGGACAACAGAACGACAAGCTTAAAATTAATACAAAATTTATTTACATTGGCAACAAGAGCAGAGATTCGTTTAAAGGAACATGAGCAAAAGAAGCAAGAATCAAGTAATTGAGGCAGAATTGAGGAATACAGATCAGCTAGAATATCTAGATAATATAGCTGTGTAGAGTCTATGTAAGTCAAGTTAGGCATCCAAGTCCACAGTTTGAAAGGTGTTGAGTAGTTGTTGATCAAGTTCAATGGTTAACCTTCCATAGCAATTTTAACTGGAGGTGTATGGAATAGGTATTTGAAGTGTGGACAATATGCATGCAGCAATTTCCTAAACCAGCTAAAGAAGTAAGGTTGAGAAGAAAGCCAGAAGCAAAGCCATTAACTCTGATCAATCAGGTGAGTTAAATTGAGATAGAGATGCTGGAGGTACGGACCATAGTGTAGCTGGAAGTTTGGGGCTATTGGGAGATAAGTGTCCCTGGTTGCTGAAAGTAGCAAAGGCGATGAATGCCAGAAGTAAAGGCTCGAAATTCCGGAAGATAAGTGTCTCCTCCTCCTCATCTTGTCTTTCACTCTCTGCCATGGGTTTGGCAAGAAGTAGCCAGGTTATATAGAAAGGGTGTGTAAACATTAACTGGAATACAATGAAGAAAAGGTCAAGGTCATGAAGACATAATGTCTGCCCTTGTTCACATGGACGGAGTAGCAAAGAGCTACAATACTTGACTTCCATGAGATGTGTAAGATAAGTATTGGGTTTGTAAAGAGCATAAGGAAGGTAGTAAGAAAAGGGTAAAAAGGTGTTTTTGCATAATGATGCTAATAAAGTGTAGCAACGAAAATAGCAAATTACCTCATCAAACCAAATGATAGTGTGTCATGTGTATTCTACATCAGAAAGTGTGATGAAAAAGTAAGTTAGTTACAGAGAAAAAGGGCATGTGTTCTATCCAAAATAGAAACAAGTCAGTCACAGGTGTTGCCATAAATGCATCTCGGATATGCTAATATTGTGGCGTCTCCCACCTGACGTTCAATGAAGAAATTGTTCCGTCGATAAAAGCAGTTGGTGTTCAGAAATTGGGGAAACCAAATTTGTTTATTTTGCTACTTCATCTATTGGCTGGTGTATTGGGATTTGTGATACTGGACCTGTGAATCGTGATTTTGACATTTCTTTCTGCCCTGTAACTTCAAGTTTGGACTTGCGATTTGTTAACTTCATTGTGGAAGTGAGCTGCCATATCAATTTTTGAACATAAAGTCAACTTAATGTTAACAAAAAATTAGCACATTAAGATTGGCTACCATTTCCAAAAGCTAAAGTATTAAGAAACAGAAAAATTTCATTAGAAAAAAGAAAAACAGTGGTAAAATTCTATGTAATATCAATCTTCCTATATGGCAGTGAATACTGGATGATTTCCTCACAGATGAAGAAGAGACTTCAGACAACTGATGTTCTTCTACAGAAGGATGTTGGGAATACCAAAGATCAAGCATGTGAATAACAAGTAAGTTTTAAGGAAAATGGAAATGTTTTGTCATGTGAAGTTCTCACAAGTATGCAGTGTAGTCAAGGAAAGATAACTCCACTCACAAGTGTAGAAACCTTTCAATCTAATTTGCATATCACTGCATCTCCCGGAAGCTTTATGACTTTCATAGATCTTCTACTTCTATGAACCACTTCAGATGTACCGATTGTCTCATGGTGATTGCTTAATTCCTCTTTATGAGGGATCTTGGTCTTACCAGTTTTCCTTCATTTGAACCTTCCTCATATTCCAAATTATCACTAGACACACTGATTCTCTCATCCCCTTCACTCTCAAATTCTCAGTGATAATCCTGATCCCTCTCTTCTGTGCCAGGCCCTTCCTCCATTTCAATATTTCCTGGCTCTCTTCGCAATCTAAACTGGTCTTCATGAGCTAACACACCCTGTTTATTTTTTGTTAATATTACTGTATTAAATCTTTTTTGCACTACAAATTGTGCTTTTTCAGGATTTGAATCCTTATTCCTTTTATACCATACATTTTCATTTGTTGAGAAAGACATGGTTTATTGAATCTCAATTTTCCTTCCTATCAATGCCAAGGAGCTTTGTGCTTTGTTTGCATGCATGATTTCGTAGTGTTTCTTATTGTCTTACACACTTTTTTCTTTATTTTTACATTCAGAATGCTTTAAAAATTCCATTTACAAGACAATTGTTTATAATAAAATTCTATTCAATTGGTAGACTCATAACGATTGAAAACAATGTTTTTGTTTAAGTTTGGGTTTGTAAAAAAAAATTGTAAAAAACAAAAAACAAAACAAAAAACAAAACAAAAAACAAATTAAGACATGCGTGTCCATCAACCTTAAACAATAATCTTTGTCAATTTTATTTTTCAGTCTTTATGATAGTCGATACTTGATCTATCTCTTACTGTTACATCCCCGGGCAACGCCGGGCTCTACTGCTAGTTTATTATATAAAGAAGAAAAAAGGTGAGATAATTGAAATTTTTCATGGAAAAAGAGTGACAAGCATTTTCGCATTTATCATATAAGATAAAAAAGGTTAGATAATTGAAAGTTAGAGAGTTGTGTCCCTTTGACTATAAAGCGTGACAGATTTTTTTTTCATTTTTATATAAGATGGTGTCTTCCACTGAAGTACAGCACAAAGTTGTATAATTTTTACTGGCTATGGAAGGACTAGTACCTGAGGCTCATAGTCTATAGGCAATGTGGTTACCATATACAACAATATAGCATAATACAACTTTTCCAAAGTCTCAAACGCTTACATGTATAATTAACATGTATAATTTTTATGCTTCCTTGTCTGAAGAACTTTTCAGTGAGTCAGCACTTCCTGTATTGGTGACTGGCTAATTTATAACAAGCTTCATTGTTCTCTATCATACTTGCCTGAACCAATCAGTTTTGAGCTTCCGGAAGCTATCTCCTCAAGCAAAACCTCATCTTGGGAAGGGACTAGGGTTATTACCCAGTGTCTGAGGCCTCCTCAAAAGAAGCAATTTTTGTACAGTTACCAAATACTACTTTAAACCTTGACCTTATGTCACATTCTGTGCAAGTTGGGACATGGCATAATGCCTTTTGACCTGGCCCAGCCAGGCTGGGAGGGTGAGGATCAGAATTAATATGATGCTCTAGCCTTAGAGAAT
Source organism: Acanthosepion pharaonis (assembly GCA_903632075.3). NCBI lineage: Eukaryota > Metazoa > Mollusca > Cephalopoda > Sepiida > Sepiidae > Acanthosepion > Acanthosepion pharaonis. The sequence continues at coordinate 5,437,377 of CAHIKZ030002445.1, forward strand.
TGTCCCCTTAGGTATTACTTCTTTGGGAGGGGACTGAAGCATCCCCAGATGGAATGTGCCAAGGAGGCTTCAGCAATTTATGTACAGCTACCTCATTTTACTTAAAATCTCTATCTTGTGTCACATTCTGTGTGAGGGTTTATGAATAAATACCTATTTCCCTGTCTCAGCTGAGTTGAGATATTTGAAAATTATTATTGTGTACTTGAGCCCCAGAGGCCATCTCCTCAGTCTGCCTCTGCTTCAGGAGGGGACCAAGATTACCACATGGTACTTAAGGCACACCCAAAAAGATGATCAATTTTTGTATGTCCACTTAAAACTTGATTTTGCCATATCCAGTTTGTTTATTAAACAGGTTTAGAATCAGTGGAATTATCTGTCACATTTGGAATATCCATTTAACTTAAAAAAAGATTAATGATAATTCAGGTTTGAAAATATGAAACCTAAGATATTTATTTTAAAATGTTTTGCAATATCAAGATAATTTACATGTTTGCAATAAAATCCCATTATCATTTTATGACATTTAGTTTGTTAAAATATTATTTCATTAAATTAAATGACATATTGATAAAATGTAGTTTAAAATATTATTTCATGACTAGAAGTTAAATGTGACTTTTATATAAGGTAAATTAAAATATCATTTTATTAAAAAGGTAATATCTATTTTAAATGAAAATATTACTTATTATGACGTTTTTTCTCTATGACATTTTTATCTATCATAACTTCATGCCAAATGTGACCATCTCTCCTCCCCCATAGCTGAAGAAGAGATACATTTCCCTTTCAATGAAGTGAATCTTCTTCTATGCTTCACCAAGACATGACCAGTCATGGCTTTCCAAAATTTCCTATCCCTTGTGACTCTTAGCAGTTTGTCTCCCTTTGCTTTCTGTCATCCTTTCACACAAGCTCATCAGGGAGGAGAACTTACTGCCTTCCCTTATCTCTCATGCTCTCAGTATACCCTGTGAGGGTTAAGTCTTCCAAGCCCTCCTTTCTCATTATGTGTCCAAGAAATTTCAGCTTTCTCTTCCTGATTCTGAGTATAAGTGTTCTTTTTGTTACCATTTTCTTTAAGACTTCTTCGTTCCTTACTTGTTCCACCCATGGAAATCTCACTATCCTCCTGTAGACCCACATTTCTGTTGCCTCCAGTTTCTCTTCATCCATAAGGAGGAGATTGTACAGCATCTGCTACCATATAAGAAGATAGCAATCCAACACTCTTTTCTTTGGTTCTAACAAAATTTTTGTTTCTCAGCACTTTGCTTATCTTTTGGAATGCATGTTTTACTAATCCAATCCATGTTTGGATTTCAGTGTCACATTTTTTATCCTCTATTAATACACTTTCTAGATGTTTAAACTTCTTTACTTGCTTGATGTTGACATCTCCAACTTGGATCTTGGGATTTTTCTCTTGCTGATGACCATATTTTCTGTTTTCTTGCAGTTGATAGTTATTTTTTTCGCTTTCCTTTACTATTGTCAAGATTACACCCACCAACAATAAATCCTGGTAGGGTTTCCAGCTCTCTTAGGATAGCTTCATTGTAGAGTTTGAATAAATCTGTGCAGAAGATACAACCTTGTCTTATGCCCCTTTTTATTTTGGTATAGCTACTCAATTCATTTTCTATCTATACAGACTGTTTTTTCCCAGTATAAGTTCTGGATTATTTTAACATCCTTTACAAATAGATCTAGTTTTCCTAACAGTTCAAACAGATCTTTGTTTTCGTACCTTGTCAAATGCTTTTACTTAATCTATAAAAGATAAGTGCATGTTCTTCTGCATTTGTATTGCTCTCTCTGATATCATTTTAATCACAGTGTCCTTGACAAAACCACACTCTTCTTCTGTTTCCAGTTCAACTCTGGTTTGTGCTCTATTCAAGATTTGCATCATTAGTTTGGTTATGTGGTACATTAAATTGATTACCCATTTGCATCTTAAGTAATGTTATGAACATTTTTTAACCTTTTTTTTTTTTATAATTACATAATCAATTTGGTTCTTTATCTCATCCCAGGCTGCTCCATCTCCACAGGTATGTTAGGTGCTCCTGAAACCAGGTGTTAGTAATTATTTAATTGTGTACAGCACTGGACCCATCTTTTGTTGCACTTGTTTTGGGGTCCTAATCTGAACTTGCCAACTATTTCCCTTATTTTGACTCATATGCATATGTATGTGTATGGCACACCCCATGTAAAAACCTTCTGTCACATCCTGCTTTAGTTGGGAGAACGGGTAAATATACCTAAAATAAAGTGAATACAAGGTCAGAATTTTAACATGTTTGTCAATTCTGCTTTCCCTCCCAAAACTGTTACAAAACCTCAAATCCTTGAACTAGGCGAGCCCTGGGCAGTGCTTAAAGCTCTATCTTATAAACATTTGCTTTTTTTTCTACCTACATTTATATATGTTACAAATTAAACTAAGCGCAACTGGCTATTAAAAGATGAAAATTTTTTGCAGATTTTGATGCCATCCTGGGGTCTTTTTAAAAAATCTAAATCCATGACTTTCTTTTAAGTCTAAAAAAACACTAAAATTCACTAATTTTTTATCCATAATGCTGAATGTGTTAGTTAAAAATTATTCAACTTTTTTAACAAGAAAAATCTCAAGTTGATATTAAAAATTGCCACAAAATATTAATTATTTATGTAAAATAGAATTATCTTATGACGTGTCTATTTATATTTAGATACTACTAGATACGTATTTTCAGTTTTTCTGCTTACTTGAAATGCTCACGTATCTGATCCATTATTGTACAAATTTGTATTTTATGACTACTTCAATACTACCATATGAAAATTGAGATGTAGTAGAGTGGGGGAGAGCCCTGTTTTATAAAGATTCAGTGGTAGGGAGCGTGAACGTTGCACTGGTCCTGCACTTACCGGCGAATCAATTTTAATAACGGCTTTCGTTTAAAAATCTTTCCGGAAATAATAAAATGAAACTGAAATGTAAAAAATCCCTTTGGAAATTTCCGCCCCCCCCAAAATTTATTTTTTATGAGTGTACCGATGTGATTTTTTTCCGGTAAAAAAAGTGTCTTACAATCTTCCGTAAGTATGCAATTTTGTACACTACTTTTTTATGTCTCAATTTTTTAGTAAAAAAAATTTTTTTAAAGACAACCAGTAATCTTCGTGCGTCGACATGCTCCAATCCATGCTATCGTTCTAATAGAGGTGCAGTTTATTTTTTTGTTTTAACTTTGTTTACGTTTAGCTGTAGGAGACGGGTTTTTTGTTGCGTACATAGCAACAATGTGGTGTAATAATAATCTCCGTCGGTTATCATTAACCGTTAATGATTTGGTTTTGTTTGAAAGAATAGTCAATCCGTAAAAAAAATTAATCTAAAAATAATTTTAAACCTTTAAATAAAGATTTTCGTCATTTTTAAAACAAAAACTAAAAAGTGTACTAGAGTTAAAGTAACTCACTTCCGCGTTAGATTTTTTGCTATGATGAAATGAAATGAAATGTTATTTTAGGATTTTTTAAAAATTAATGAAGAATAAATTGTACAATGTAATGTCGATTTTTTTTTTTTTTTTTTTGTAAAAACAACCTATGCAAATATTTGAGGTAAAATGGGCAACATTCAACAACAAAGACCTACAACACGAGCCGAGTTTAAACATACACACACACACACAAATTACAATTGCTGCATAACAAAATCCCCAGAAAAGAAAATTAAAAATGAAAAACACTTCACTGAAGTTTTCAAGGAATAATTTGGTACAATTTTTGAAGCAAATTTCGTGGAAACAGCGACAAAAAAAACAAAAAAAAAAAAAATCAAGCACACCAGCCGAAGACTTTCCCTTGAAGTGGGAGCGACTTTGATGTTCCTTTTTCAAGTTTCAATTCTCGTCTGGTAGTTGTCTCTAAAAATTCTACGTTATTTTCTTTCTGGGCCGATGTAACATGGATTCCTAGAGCAGCTGTTCGTTGACTCCGAAAACCAAATCCAATGTCACCCTTCTTCAGGTAGGTTCCAAATACACGCTTTGAGGGAAACAAGTGCCTCATCGCAGCGTCTACTTTCGCTCTGAAAACCTGATGTGTGGGGTTTAACGGTTTTTACAATTATCTCGTTTATTACACACAGTACTTGTGGGGGATATTGGATAGGGACTTTAGATTGGATGTGATTTTTTGGTGTTTTTGTAGGTTTACTAAACTTACACTACGGATATCTTCGAATAACGTCCTTATCCCAACACTATATTTGACTCTGTAAAATAATTAGTACAAAGATACGTTTCTTACATACATGTAAAATTTTATTTTTATATCTTAAACTTACTTAAACCATACAATATGGCAGGTTCGTGTGTTGAACGTCTATGCTGTTTTCCAGCGAAAAAGTGGGGTACCCAAGTCCTTTAGTGTAGAAGATAGTCTTTTTTTTTTTTTTTTTTTTTTTGCAAATGAATGTTGAAATTTTAAAAATAGTGTTATGTATTTGGTTGGTTGTAAAATCCTTTCGACTCTGGATTTGAGGATCTAAGGTATGAGAACGGGCAATTAATTTCATCGATTCCTTGGTTCCTTTGAGTTTGATAGTTTCTTTGTGTTTAGTTTATATTTTTTAATTTTCCGAGACAAAGGTGTTGCGGGGCCGATAAGGATGTCGCCCCGCAAGCTTTTAGAAGAAAGGTGTGAACTGAACAGAAGACAATGAGGGAAAAAAGGCAGAGGTTTAAAAATAATAAACGTCGATTTTTATTCAAAAAATGTACAAGAGTGTACGGTCTGGAGAAATATGTTTGTATCAGTACCGGGACCGATATGATTAATTTCCTTCAGGGGAAGTTGTTTCGGTTGTATCGGCAGCGGTAGCAGGTCGACTGCCGGATGGGAGAATTGTCGGCGACAGTAGCTGGTTGATCGATGACGCACGTAGATTCGTTGGGTCGGTTAGGACGAGTCCCTAAACAGGGCCGCTCTCGACGAAGCACCGGAAGCTCACAAAGGTAGCGTATGGAACCCTCCACATTTGCCTGTCACCCCCCTATGGGAAGATGCACTCTTCTACAAATAAACCTTTAACCAATCATCACTTTACTTTTCCAAACTCAATCCCCCATTGGTTAAAAGGACACTAAAATGTAGCAAAGTTGAGATAAACCTTTTTTCCCGCGCAGCTCCCTGGAGCCTATTTGGAAACTCGAAAATCTATAAAGGATTGATTGGTGATGGATGAGTTTTTGTGGTGAATGGGCAAATTGTAATGAGTGAACGGGTCGTGAATCGGATTAGCTAGGTATAGGATAGTCAGTTAAGACTTTTTCGGCCTTGTGCCATAATTGTATTCTGTACAATAAATATCGTCAGACGCTGAGTTTCGAGAGATACCAGCAGACCCCACGCGTGCCAACACACTGACTCAAAAACCAACCAACCTCTCAACACAACTCGCACAACTATTGAAGAAACTTAACTTACAATTTACTAAAAAGTGACATTATCACTACAAAACAGTAATTGTACATTCAATCAACTTTAGGCGAACAACTAACTCTTCATAACTTAAATCAACATTAGCAGTTGTCACACACATAAACACTATCACTTGAACTTACACAATTGACAATTTTCCTTGCAGATATCAAACTATTTTAATTCCACAAACAAACTTAAGCTATAAAGCTTTACTCGCTAAATTTCTGCATGGACAATCTTTGTAACTTTATCTCACTTGCCACATTTAACAAGCAACTTATTATCACTTTGTGTATGTCATATATATATATATATATATAAATTCACGTTATTGTTGAAATCTCTAATGACGTTGTTTTCAGTAATTTCTTAAAGTTGAATTGTCTATTTTTGTTTGATTTATTTGTTTTGGATAAATTACGATCATGCACATTCTTGGCCTTCACAAAAAAATCACCTTCTGATACATCTTACTCAGCATAGATTCCGCAACAAGCGTACTACATTTTGATCCAAACCACCGGGCCGATATTTATTATGTAAAAAACTAAAAATACATAATTGTGGCACAAGGCCATAAAGGGGGAGGAGTTGAGGCTAGTCATCACTAACTATCTTATACCTAGCTAATCCGATTCACGACCCATTCACTCATTACAATTTTCGCATTCACCATAAAAATTCGTCCGTCACCAATCGATCCTCCATACACCATAATACCACATTCTCTCAAGGGGAATCTACAAAACGCGCCCCATGCCATAAAAATTTGATGATAATATACCTGGGTTTGGATGAAAAAACAATGGGCTAACAATATGTGGAACGATTTTTTCAAGTACTCCCTGGCTAGATGGAGTAGAAAACCGTAGATATAAAATTACTCCATGTTGTTGGGAAGCACTACCTAATCCGATGCTCACGAGGTACGGTTTTGAACTCAACTATATTGGGCCAATCGTCCAGTTTCTCGCACGCTGCTGGACTTAAATCTGGGTTGTGAAGGCCAAGGTCGTTTTTCTAATGCGCGGCTAATGGCGGCCGCAACAAAAGAATTAATTTCAGAATTGTCTCTTGCTTTCTGATTTGATTCACAGGTGACTCATTTTGACAATTCCTTTTTTGACCTACATTTTACTAGGAATGATGACTTTTTAGCTTTTTTTTTATATAAAAAAAGAAGCAGCTATTTTAATTACCAAAATAAACAGCCACAGCTCCAATTTTCAAATAACTGAATTCAGAATTGTGTTGAAGTTGAAGTAAACTAAACAGTTCAAAACGTGCTAAAACAGTAGTTAACACATTCGACAAATTTAAGTTGTATAAAATAAAAAATATGTAAATTATACGATTATTTTGTAAATAAAACCCTACGAAATCATAACGAGAACAAAAAAAAAAATGCCACTCCGTAAATAATGATTTTTTTTTTTACTTTCTTTTGTTTATGATAAACACTAGTGACTAAACAGTTTATCGAATGCTGGAATAAAAAATTAATTCATCATAAATTGTTTTTTGTGTGACATCATGAATTATTCATGTCATGTGTTTTACTTTTATCTCGTGAGTTCAGATGTGGTTTCCGTTTTAGATGTTGAAAGATTTTCTTTTTTATCCAAATTATTAAGAGTTTAAAATTTAATTTAAATGTTTCCATCGTTACCAGGTACCACATCAACTACTCTACCTAACGACCAATAGGGTATGTTAGCTGGGTTTTATGAGAAATACATCATCAACCTTTAATATTCCTAAAATCTTTGATATAATTCTCGAGATTGTACTCTTAAAATCAACAAGTAATCTTCATGCCACAATTTGTGGAATCTATCAAGAAGATCCCTTTTCTCCAGACTGTTCAAAAGATCCATTCTGTTAGGTACATCAATGTAAAAAAATAATCTTTAATATTCAAGAACACAGTTGTTATAATGGGGATAAAGAAAAGCATTAGGGGAAATAACTTCAAGATTGTAATCCCCTGAATGTAAGTGTACGAGTATTATTAACTAACTAACTAACAGAATTTGTATGTCAGACAACACGGTAAGCAATTCAAATTAAGTAGCCTCTCTCGTCCCAAATGCTACCAAACCATTCAGACGACAAAGGAATCGTTAACTGTTTAAAGAGCTAAAAAAATTCACCCTCCTTCATATTCATCAGAAATAAATACTTACTTGTGACTTGTCTCAAGTTACACCTGAAATAGGAACGTGCATTGTCAGAGTATACATGGGAAGGTACTTCCATAATGAAACACTAACAGTGAAATGACAAAATCTAGGTAATAAGATAGGATGCAAGTACAACACCTCAGGTGTATAAAGATGAGATTCTCTTACTTTACATAATCTAATCAACCTGTCACCGTCCAAAAACATTTAAATTAGCAAGCAGGGAGGGTACGTCTTGGTTGGAAGGGTTTTTAAAAGAAATATTTTTCTTTAGGGAGAAATAAAGACTGCGTTAATTTTAATTTTATCAAATACAACCTAGCAGCCAAAACAGGATCTAAGTTTGATTTCTTCAAGGAATAAACAAGCCAAAAACCATATGAAATAAATGTAAAGAAACCTGATGTTCTGGTTAAACATTTGTATCCTTATCGATCACTCACGCCCACCAAACTAATAGTCCCCCTGTAGAAAATACAGAAGAAAGTGATAGTAGTTTGATTATTGACAGTCCTTCTGAACCCCATCCTAGTTCTAGAGAACCAGAAGGAAAATTAAAAAAAGTATGTAAAAGGAATGTTGATTATCTTTGGTACTGAGATGTAATTTTGAAGGTGACTGTTTGTGTATAATATTCTCTTGAGAGATACACTGAAAGGAATTTTGCAAGATTTTTTTTTCTATCTTAGATAATTTTAAAGCCCAACTTATAGATGGAAATTTGATTATTATAATTTAAAGAGAATTTTTCTTTTCTTTCCCTTACTTTTTTCTTGATGGGAGAGTTTGAGAATTTTTTTTATTTGCAAAATTTTAGAATATTAAAATTCGAAGACATTTCAATAACTTCAATGAAGAAATATTTAATGTATTGAAATTTGGAACGATACGCATCTGATAGCAAAGTAGATGATGATTTTTTTTATAGACGCCCTTTTTATGGGGTTGGAGGCGGGAAACGGCACCTCCCTTTGATCGGGAGAGATTGGTTGATTTAAGAGTAAAACGCTTTGTATTCTGGCTCCGTGGGCAACTAATTTAGTTTGCCACGTAAAGTAACGTGTTATCTTGAATATTCGACTTACAGTGTCGAATTATTTTCTTAATATAGTTAATATTTATTTTTAACTTTAATTGCTATATATCTGATTTTATTTAAGGACGGGGAGAAGGGATAGTGAGTTTTTCGTTTCGAGCGACTCTGTACAAAAGATTTTTTTATTAGCTCCGGTAGAATTCCGAAGCTAAAATTTGTTTAAATATAACTTGAGAAAAGTTATAAATTTGTTTAAATATAACTTGAGAAAAGTTATTTTGATTTGACTTATAAGGCCTATTGAGGTATTGACGCAAATATAGACCTTTGTTAAAGTAAAGAAAGATACAAAGGTTAAAGGTACTTGGCGGCTTTTGGAGATTTGTTTCAACTTTGTCTAAGAAGAGACATTTATTTGGAAGAGCTGTTTTTATTCCCAAGAAGAGGAATTATTGCCTTTGATTTGTTTGTATTGTTGACTCGCAGAGTCAACGTTTTTGATAGAGTCGTTCGATGCGAGGAAGGCTGCCCCATTCTCGTTCTCTATTTAAAATATTTTAAATAGATATTTATTTTAAAATTTGATCTTAGCCTAGATTAGGCCTTGTGTTTTCTAATTTTCGCTTTCAGCTCCTAAGAGAGAAAGAATTTCTGAAGAAAAAGAAATGTATTTGAAGAAAAAAAGAAGATAAAAGAAATTTGTAGAAGAAAGAAGATAAAACTAAAGTATCTGAAGAAATTGACTGTTAAGGAAAGATTTTAAAATAAGTTTTTCATTGTAAAAGAAAAGGTTGAAAAAAAGAAAAGAAAAAAGATGTCTAAGTTGTCAGTTTAAAGAATGATACATTATAGACCTGGGGTCGGCAACTCATTCGACCCCGCAGGCCGGATCATGTTAATGACGGATCGCGGGCCGGACGAAGGCCATTAATGATAAATTAAGGAAAATTACATATGCAGACCCCTGTCAACTTAAATATTTAAAACCATAATGAAAATAAACATTGAGAAATCAGAAAAAACAAAAGAAAATCTAAAATTAAAAAACACCTAACAAAAATTACTTTTCCCCAATGAACGTCAAAATACTTCAAAGTGAAAAAAAATCAACCGAAGTGAAATGGATAAAATTATGACGTGTAGGTTTGAAACTGTTATTGAAAATTGTTCCACAAACGAACCACACACATCAAACAAAAACGAAGCACATACCCATACATACGAGTACAAATAGTTGCAAACATATACACTTACATACGTACACATGCGGTATCATCCACACATTCATGAGGCATGTATGTATAATGCACATATGTTTAACTGTCTTTAGATTTCTGCTACCTCGCATGTCAATCCCTCCCTGGCCTCTTTTACTTTATCGTTCCTTTCGCTTCTGTTATCTTTTAATGTAGCCAAGGGTCATAACAAATATGTATCCATTATTTGACATTAAACGTAGGCAACGCAACTTGGTAAAATAAATCTCATGAAAGATAACTGGCAGATAGTCTAATATTTTTAGTGCGCTGAGATGTGTAGACATTCTATGGAAAATGACATATAACAAATTTCATTTGAAGGTCGACGATATACTTAAATTGAGAAGTGTTGACAGATCTCATGTTAAAAATAGTCATTGGTAATCAGGTTCGCGGGCTGGTCAAAATGCCTTCGTGGACCGGATCCGACCCTTGCTATAGACTGACAAAATTATTAATGTAAGTAAATACCTTTCTTTATCATTATGTTTTGTTACTATTTGGCATATGGAACAATATGCATAGAAATTTTGCTTTATTGAAATAAATGTTTTATCTGTGAACACTATATTTTGGTTTTTTATCTACTAAATTTTGTCTGCTTCTTTGAGTTGTTTTGTTTTACTTTCCTATGAAGAAGCCGAGAACAAAATCGGCAGTATAGTCCTATGTCTTATATTTATTTATAAGTTATTAATTTAGAACTATTAATAATTTTTTTCACTATTTGGCATTTCCACAGGTCGTGTTTATTTTTGTTTTTTTTATTCTGGTCTCTTATCATTTCTTTCTTTTTCCTCCTTTTTTGGGTGGAGGGGGTTCTGAACAAAGCCATAGCAATGTTGTCCAGGTCCTTATCATCCATTAAAAAAAAAAAAAAAAAATGATGAAAATAAATAAAAACAGTCCTAATTAAATTAGGTAACAATGAAAAAAACTGCTTAACCAGTGCACATAACTCAGGTTAAGATTGCTTTGCTCTGAAAACCGTTTTCTAAAGCGCAAAGCAAAAATAGTCCATCAAACAAAAGTAGCAATTTGGTATCTGAAAAATCTAAAGTCAGCCTTTACATGTGGCACACAGTTCTTCATTATGAATACACAGCAGGTTTCATGCATTATTTCCAGTTGAGGTTGAGCTATAAAAATCATAATTTAATATTCAATATTTTTTAACTAGTTGTATGCGTTCCTGAAGATTTTGTTGGATTCAGATGAAAGCAAACTTGTCACCATTGGAAATTCAAGGACAAGAGAGTAGATTATTGGTAGCTAATTCAAGTCTGTCACTAAAGATTCTTATGGCAATGGAGATTTTTTTCTCTCATTTTTATAAAAGTGAGTCGAATTACACTCTCTCCAGTCATTTACTCACTGTGTATTACTCGTATATAAACATAACACAAGAACTTTGCACTCTCATTTTAGCACATAACCACTCAGCATGTTATGTGCACAAAAAACTTTTATTTAGTTACACACTGGATTTTAACATTGTAAAATATATTGTGTTTTGGTTGAAATATTAAATTTTGTTAGTTATTTTAACATGGTTATGAAAGTGTTAAGAGTGTTTCTTGTAATAAAAATGACCTAATAATTTTAGATCAAAGTTGCTTGTAAATTTTTTGCTTAAATTATTCATTTTTAAGTTTTCTTAATCAAAATGTCTAATGCCTGGTTGAATAATATTATTTCAGAAAAACGTCCCATCCTACCACATATTTTGTTTTTGTTACTGAAATTCAAATGATATATAATTTGTACCAAGAAATAATAAATTCAATAAACAAAGAATCTTCATCTAAAAGCAAATATTTATTTTAGTCTCACCAATGTCATTATTGATTTTGATTTATGGTCTTAATCTAACTGACATTTTAATTTGTACCAAAAAAGACCATAATATACTTTTCATTCAAAAGACATTTTCTAAGTAAAAAAAATTATTTTAGGAGTCATACCTCTAATAATAAACAATTCAGAACAAGCATGTATAATATTTAGTAAACATTATGAGAAAAGAATAAGAATAGTTCAAACATATATGAAACATAAACATTTATTGTATTGAGAAACAATACACAGCATACAAAGCTTTTACCTTTTGTGGATGTTTTCTCAAGTATAGAAAAATGAAAGTTCTGCATGTGATATCAGAAGAGAGGAACAGATGGGCATGCGTTCTCTGTTCACTACTTTTATTGAAAAGAGACTTAGAGCTCTCCATCTCCCACTGAGACAACAGAGAGATGGGCTGTAATTGCATGTTGCTGTGATCAAACCAAAACTCCAACACATGTAGGGTTCAGCAGAGTCCCAAATCATACTGCTATGTCAGCGCTCTGACCAGTATGTGTGATAAAGTATATGTATTTAAATTCACTACAAAAGTTTATGCAAGCTGTACATTGAATAATATATAAAAAGAAAAAAAAAATTAAAGTAATTAAAAAAATATGCCGAATTAATAAATATAATCTATTATTTCATTAGAAATAATATAGATATAAGTGAATATAAACTAAATAATGAGATATTAGCAATTGTATATGTGTGCAAAAGCGTGCATACACAGATGAGCAATTAAATATTTATTTACTTTAATTTATGGTGCAAACAAAACAGTGCTCAATTTAGTTAAACAGAGCTATGAAGTATATATATTAATAAATATACATATCTATGTTTGTAGTCCAATTTACTACTGGTGTGTAGTTATTTGTTTTAATTTCCTAGTAAAATTTTGAGAGTGCCATAGTATTTGAATATTGTTTATTATAAGAGTCATTTTATGATGGTAATAACAGGTTTTCAAGTGGTTGGCAGTGGAACCAAAATAAAATTTAGTTTCACTATTACGTTTAATGCTAGCCTTGTAAATAACGCCTTTTTCATTCATACATTTATGATTTAGTGGATAGGTACTGTTTTTTTTCGATAACCACACTTTTTGTTTGTATTAATATTATTTGTTCAAATATTTGTTTAATGTTATATTATTATTCTGTGCTATATATTGCTCGAGGTTTTTAGTGCAGCTGTAGCTAATTTTAATGTTGTTCTTGTTGAAGATTTTATTGAGCAATGGTATATGGCTGAAATTTTTGTGGATTAAATTAAATTTTAATTTAAATCTGCATATAATTTAGCGTTCCTCCTATGAGAACAGTATTTTTAGAAAACAACTATATTATGTAGTTCATTTACCATTTGTTCCTGATGACTTGGAAACCAAGTAACTTTATGTAAGTATATGTGTATTTATATATATATATATATATATATATATATATATATATATATATATATATATATATATATATATATATATTCACACTAATATTAGCAGCTTCTTTTGCATTCAGGATGGACTAATACCAGCTTTTCTACAATACCCAAGTTTCTTTCTGAATGAGCCTTTGTGACAACACTGAATTCTTTATTGTTGGAGGACAATGCTTAGAGATCAACTTACACAAATTTTTGGAACCAATGATAAATGGCCTATTCTGAAACTAACTCCAGCCTAAAGGCAATATTAATATTGTAAGTAGCTTTGGATTTATGGAGCATCATGACACAAAAATAATGTTTCTTTTTCCTTCAGTATTCAATACACTACAAAAATAAAAAAAAAAACAACAACAAATGTTCATTCTGTTATACTCTGCTTCAAACTATACATCAAAACCTATTGGCCAGATGTGAACACTAAGAAAATAAAAATAAAAAAGTCACTCTCTGTGCAGGGGCTCCAAACATCACAGCCAGCTTACAAAACAAACCTCTTAAAACAAAAAATACAATATGAAAGGAGCTAATCCTGAACATTGCCGCTAAAGCAAAAGTCATGATCCACCTCCTCTGTTTCTAAGAACACTACTCATTGTCAACAGTCATGGTCAAATTGTCAGCTTGTGGAGTTAACCCCCACTTGCTTTCCTAATAAAAAAAACACTGTTAAATAGACTGTAATATTTTCTCTCTTTTTTGCACTTTTTTCACTTCCACATCGAAGGATGCAAGCTGAATGTTGAGAATGTGTTCTCCACTGGGAAGGAACACACAAATGCAAACACACACATCTGTACACACCTTTTGCTTCATTTTGTCTAGGACTCTTTCTACACTTTACACACAAACAATTCACTAGTTTAAATGTTTTCTTCATTCCTATTCATTGTTTTGTAACATGCAACAAATTTCCTATTGTCTATGTATACTTATGTTTTGTTAATACATACATTATCGTTTATATATATATATATATATGAAATTTTCTCCGATTTAACCAGTAGAGAAGACAATATTTATGAATAAAAATGACAATAGGAAAACTGGTAATTGCTGACGCGTTTCGTCCAATGTGGACTTTATCAAAGCAAAATATTTTGCTTTGATAAAGTTCGCATATTGTCATTTTTTTTATATATATATATATATATATATATATATATATATATATATATATAGGTTTTAGTTGTTTCTTTGTATTTATTAACACAGACTCACATATCTGGCGCGACTAGAACCTCAGACACAGCCAACAACTGCACAGACTATGAACTAATAATGTGGCAGCAGTAACTACATGATGCAATGCAGGATATCAGAAAATTTGAAAGGGCAATGACATCAATGGCTTTATTATGAATTTGAAAACAGAAACTTGCCAAGAAACACAGGGTGAATTTGTCAAAACTGCCAAATAACTTAAAGACATGTTCCAATAGATGGAAGACTGGCAACAGAACACCTGCACTATGATACTGGTAGATCTCAACCCATATGCAACAAAATTGCCAAAGGCAGCAAATATGTTTCATCTGTTAACCTCCGCAATGGTTATTAGCAGATTTTCACTGATGAATATAACCACCATAAAATTGCATTCACTTGGAATCTTCAATGCTATCAATAGACTCATCTAGCATTTGATCTAAAATGTATATCCAGTGCCCTGGTCACTGTTGCCTCACATGCAAACATATTCTCCTACATTAAAGATAACTTTGTCCATGCCAAGACTTTCAAGGAGTACCTGATTGCACTCAAACAACACTGCATTGCTCTCTGTAAATTTGGATTGAGACTGCATCTGAAAAAGTGCATGTTCATTGCTGTTGGAGTCAAATTTCTTGGTCACATCGTAAACAAGAGATTTCATACTGACCCCAAATATAATCATGCTACTGTAGAGATGAAAACTCCAGCATTGAACAAGAACTGTAATTCCTCATCAGGCGTCTTGTTTAAATCCGATAGTTCCACAAAACCTGTCTACACAAACAAATCCAAGTAGACAGAACTGATCTACCAGTGAGCATGAAGCATTCACTATAAAAGGGACTATAACTAAATTTGATTACTTCTTCCACAACCATCCCTTCGTCTTGTTCATCGACCATCAGTTACTGACATATCTAAACCAGCGTGAATCTAACAATACTAAAAATATGATGATGACAGGAATAAATCTCTTACTCTAAATTTGTCCTAGAATATCTATGTTCTGTCTTGGTAAAAAGCATGACAAAAACTCATGATCCACCCCATCTACTTTTAAAAACACTGTTCATGAAACTGTCAGCAATCCTAGCTTATGGGCAAACTGTCAATGTTACCACCAGTGACTTCAGTCAACTGACTCAACACATTCATCAGCTCAAGACCCTACTGACTCTCCCCTTCCAAGTCACTTCCCTCACCCACTCTCTTGATCCTCCATATTGGCAATACAATGTTTTTTTAAGAATTTTATCTTGATTTTTGTCTTCTTTTTTTTTTCACCTCTTGTGTTACTATTTGTGTGTATATAACACTTCTGCTTTTTAACAAGACCAGGTTTATGGAGTTTCCGAGAAAGACAAGACTCAGATTAATTATATAAATTAATGAGATTATTTTCTCTCTTTTCAGAATTTCACAATCAAAATGTACTTTTATCATCTATTGTTCTTGTAAGTATAAATATATATTAATTGAACATTATCATCCTATAGTTAAGATAGTTGTGATAATTTAGGGTTCCCACTCCTGGTAGATCAGGCAGCAGTTACAATAAAGTTGTTGAGAGCCAAATTCCTTCTTGTTATCTTTGAGGATAGCATTTGGATAATATAAAGAATTTCATTCCAAATTGCAATCTCCCATTGCCCACAAGAATTTGTATATGTGGTGTATTTTTTTTTTTAGGACTGGTTTTCTTTATGACAATGAATTTCAATATTTTGTGATGTCAACGAACACTCATTGCTACTTTTGTAATGTCAATGAATACTCAATGTCACTCATGCTCATTGTAGTAGAGACTTTATCACAGATACAACTATAGTAACACCATTGGACAATACTGGTGTCAGACGCCTTCAAATATCACTTGAAGTAACCACCAAATAGTGATCCAAATAGTAATCCATATAGTGATCACTTAGACACCATGCTAATTCCCATATATACTTTTCCTTTACTATCAAGTGATCTACTTATTGCATGTGTTTGTTTTCTGGTGATCTGTGTTCAAATTCCAGTGTCGGCAGCAATCTTTATTCTTACATAACACTTCCCTTTTGAGATGACTTCTCCTGGAGCCTATACTTCTTCACCTTCAGTTCAATAGTTAGAAATTCTGTTAGCTTTCTTTTTCTTTTGTCATAAACCCTTGGTTCAACAATTTCTGATGTTAAGACTTTCTTTATCTCTTCAGAAGCACTTTGATATTTATCTGTCCAATTCCATTTCACATCTTTCTTCAGCAGATTATTCAAGGGTGGTCTTAATTCATGCATATTAGGTATATATGTATGATAGTAATTAGCAAACCCTAAAATGCTTATAACTTTGTTACATTTGTTGGGGCAGGCATGTCCTTTATCTTGAAGGATCTGGTCATCTACCATTTTCATCTATAATTTGTCCTAGATATTTAAGTCTGGACATAAACAATTCACATTTTCCTTCACTAATCTTAGAACCATATTCTTTGTCCAATCCATTATTATTTGGATCTAAAGCCACAAAAGGTACACTCCTTTTTGGCTTAAATGTCGGTGTTACATTGCATACTTAGCTTTTGCTTTCATGCATGTGTCAAGATCTTCAGAGAAAACTTCTGGAAAACTCTTTTTCGGTTCATTTTTCAATTTTTCAGTTGCTGTATTAATACTGGGGATAACAATATTTATCTTGTTGCAAAAAGAGTTAATTGGAAGGTACCAAAGATCAAACTGTAATGAGTTGGTTGGTCAACTTGACACCCCCAAAGTGAGTGGAGGTGGGCATGCGCGGGAACTGTGATTGGTAGCTGGCTTGTTGGTGTTTTGCATAGGTGAGTTACCAAGCTCTATGTAAAGGGCTGGAATGAGAAGGAGGGCAGGTTTTTTTCAGTCTCAGAAGTAGAGACTGTGTCCGTCACTACGACAGCAGAAGAGAGAGAGATGAAATCATTTATTTTTTCATGACACATTCCAACACAAGCTATTTTGGCATTTACTTTGTCTCTAGCACGATGGTGGAAAGACCGTTCAACATAAAACTGATCTCCGAATTCAGTGGTGATACGAGTGTACAGTCTGTGGTTGAATGGATCGAAAAGGTGGAACTGGTCTGCGAATTATGCGAGATCACAAAGATTGAACGGATTCTTCCACTGCGATTGAAAGGCAGTGCCCTTGCTGTGTATAGGCAGCTGAGCAAAGAACAGAAAAGTGACATTGATCAAATAAAGCATGCTCTACTAACCGCGTTTGGAACTGACCGGTTCGTGGCCTATGACCAATTCCAGGCGCAGTGTCTACGATCTGGCGAGTCAGTAGACGTGTATTTGGCGGAATTAAAGAAGCTCGCCGTACCGATCACTCTGGCCCTTTCAGACTGTCATGGTAAAAGGACAGAGATATTGCCTCACTCGATTGGGATTTGGTCTTAATGTGGCTCCAAAAATCATGTCAGCGATTATGAATGTGGTCATGTCGCAGGATGAGGAAATTCGAAGGGCAACGTCATCCTACACTGACAATGTTTACGTCAATGAAAACGTGGCCTCTTCAACGAGGGCTAAGGAACATCTGGAGCACTTTGGCTTGGTGTACAAGGCTCCAGAGCTGCTACAGGATGGAGCGAATGTACTTGGACTACATGTCAGTAGTGATGGAGAAAAACTTCGCTGGAGGCGAGGTAGTGACATCCTGGAAGTCCCGCCAGTGATCACTAGTCGGAGTACCTTCTCTATGTGTGGGAAACTGGTAGGCCATTTTCCCGTATGCGGTTGGCTCAGAGTGGCGGCAGCAGCCATAAAGCGCCACGTAACTTCTGTTTCGTCAGGATGGGATGATGAGGTGCACGACGTTACCCTAAGATGCATGATAACTGAAACTATGGAGAGAGTGATGCAAGATGATCCTGTGCGAGGTGACTGGTGCGTTAAGGGGAACGAGCTCACCGTTTGGGTAGATGCCAGCTCGTTGGCCATGGGTGTCGCCCTTGAAGATAACAGGTCCATCATAGAAGACGCCTGCTGGTTGCGACCTGAAAATGATGCACAACACATAAACCTGGCTGAACTAGATGCCACTCTGAAGGGGGTTAACCTGGCGCTCCTATGGCAAGCAACAGTGCTACACATCGTCACGGACTCAGCATGCACTCAGCGTTGGATATCAGATGCACTTAGCGGAAGAGCGCGACTGACCACCAAGGCATCGAGCGAGATGTTGATATGAAGGCGGCTCACCACGCTGATTGAAATTATCAAAGAGTACAACCTGTCTGTGGATGTAGTGTTAATTAAATCGGCAGTCAACAGAGCAGATGCATTGACTCACGTTCCACAATGTTGGTTGGCTGCTGCTCGGAAAGAGTCTGAACCTCTGCAGCTGCCGTGTATGGCTTTTGCGCTCAGTATGGACCTCGAGCGGATCATGAGCATACATGAACAGTGTGGGCATCCTGGGATTAAACGGATGCTCTACTTCTTGAAGATGGTCGACGCGGCAGTCAAAAAGACGGATGTTAGGACAGTAGTGCAGAGGTGCGAGGCGTGCCAGCCAATTGACCTGGCACCGGTGCAACAGCAAAAAAATAACTTGAGTACTACCCATGTTTGGAACAGGCTGGGGATAGATGTTACGCATGTTGGCAGCCAGCACTATTTGACTATTATTGACTGTGGACCCTCTCGCTTTGCCATTTGGCGACTACTGCACCAGCAGGACACTGCCAGCATAATATGTCAATTGGAGTCCATCTTTTACGACCGAGGGCCACCTGCAGAACTATTGACAGATAATGGTGTGGCGTTTTCTTCAGAGCAATTCTCGCAGTTCTTAAAGAAGTGGGGTGTGTGGCTTCGGTTCCGGTGCACCTACGTGTCGGCGGGAAACGGCATGGTAGAAAGGAGCCACCGGTTTATAAAAGTGATTGTAGCCAGGAAGCGATGTTCGATCCCCGAAGCAGTCTATTGGTATAATGCGACACCTAAAGACGGTGTTTCTTTCGCCTACAACAGCACTGGCTAACATGGTGCATGCCTATCACTTACAGCTGCGAGGCATTGACATTGCAATGGCTCCGAGTGACGCGCAAACTAAATACTGAATTGGTGACGTAGTGTGGGTTAAGACTCCGCACAGTAAGTGTACGGACAAGCTTAGAATGGTGCATGTTACCGAGATTATCAGCCTGCAGTCAGTGCGGGTTGATGGCGTGCCTCGTCATGTTAAAGACTTGTGGCCAGTTGTAGGGTTAAAACCGTCATCAGATGATGAAAGTGACTCTGAAGATGGTGCGTGAGTGGTGTATTTAAAGTCGGATCCACTGAGTTCTACCTCAAACATCAGTACTCTACCTACGGACGTCAACGTGGCCAGCTGTCCAGAGGCAGATGGTAGCTCAACGGATGAGAGTTCATCCGAGGATGAGGACCCTGTCATCCCGCTCAGAAGGAGTGCCCAGCAGAAGAGGCCTGCCCCGAGTTGCACGGTGTGTGATCATGACAGCAAGACACGGGATGAATCTGGAAATCTGCCACCTCGAAGCAAACGAGTTCGCGCAAGTGTGTTTATCCCAATATGTCAAGCGTGCAAGTTGTATATATGCGGACGCAGTCACCAGACAGACGCAACCATCTCTCGAACTGAGAAGCTTTGTGATCTTAAGATCACGGGGGCATGTAATGAGTTGGTTGGTCAACTTGACACCCCCAAAGTGAGTGGAGGTGGGTATGCGCGTGAACTGTGATTGGTAGCTGGCTTGTTGGTGTTTTGCATAGGTGAGTTACCAAGCTCTATGTAAAGGGCTGGAATGAGAAGGAGGGCAGTTTTTTTTCAGTGGCGTGGGCGTTCGTCCACCCGCCCACTTCCACGTTGCGGTCCATACGCGTCTGCGCTGGTCGAAAGTTGCACTGAAGTCAGGTTCGTTAATCCTCAAGGCCGCACAGATGGGCAGATCAGAAAACTCAACCTTGCCCACCTCTGTGATGCGTTCGCCACCCAGCTCCTTAATAATGTCCATCCCAAGAAGCAGATCAAAACCTAATAACGCGCTGTCCACGACCAACACGCTGACTGTAACGGGGTTACTGTTGTTGATAAAGAGTTTGATGTTTCCAACTCCCCGTCTTCTGAGAGCTTTTCCATCAGCCGTTAGTACATCCATCTTTTGTCTGCTCCACTGTCGACAAATTGAACTGTTCATGAGTGACCGAGAGCAGCCCGAATCTACTAAAGCTGTACGCGTTATTCCATTGATGCGCACCTTAATCACAGGGAGCGCCTCTTTCATGCTCGGTGCGGAGAAGAGACCGGCTGACGTCGCATCCCTCATTCTATTTCCCCGACACTTAGAGGCAATGTGACCTACTTTATGACATTGGAAACATCGTAGATCAAAATGTGCCTTTCGTGCCGACCCGCTGCGCATTGCTTTGCGTTGATAGCGGCAGTCTTTGGCAAAATGATTCGGCCCAGAGCACTGATAGCAGGTGACATCCACTCTGTTCCAAACAAATTAGCAATATTCTTTAATACAAAAACCACCACTTTTTGGGGTTTTTTTCTACAAAAGAAATGTTACAGCTGAATTCCTCCAAAAAGTTCAATCTCTTTCCTGAGACTCAGAAGTCAGTAAACTGGTTTTACCCATTTTTCTCCATGTCTGTTCATTTATGATAGTGATATCAGATCCTGTATCCAGTTGTAATTTTATTTTTACATCATTATTTTGCACAAAAACAAATTTCCTCTTTTGCGATGTCTTGTTAATTTCCCTTTTAGGCTTCTTATCTTTACTCCTTATATTTATCATGTTCACATATGTTTTAATTTTTTCCATTTTTTTTGTATTCTCAACACATACTTTTGTATCCTAATCTCCCACATTCATAGCATTTTTGGTTCTTCAAAATATTGCCATCATGAATTAAATAATTCCTATCATCAAAAGTTTTTGATAGTGTTAGAACAGTCTCATCAAAATTTATCTCTCCTGGTTATTTCAACAAAATATAATTTACATATTTTTCATGTTCAGCAGAGAATAATAATAATAACCAAACTTTCTTTTCATCATTCCAATGCAAATAATCCCTTTTGAAGATCCCTTCATATCTTCTATAATAAGCTGGAAAAGTTATCCCTTCAAATTTGCTAATTGAATTAGCCATAGCATCTGGAGTGAATGAATCTGAAGTTTTTCCTTCCATGGTTTTGGTAAACAACTTAAAAAAACTTCTGTTGTTGTAGTTGTAATTGTAATTTCTGTTCATATTGTTTTTGTTGCTGTAATTGTTCTTGTAGTTTTTGTTGCTGCAACATTTAAACCATAATAGCTTTTAATTCTTCTATTCTGCTGTACTCTGCTGAATATTTTGCAGATTAATTTTTTCCTCATGTAAACTGAAGGAATCCTCATGTAAATTCAATGATTCCTTGTGTAATTTCAAGAAATCCCCAAGTAAGTTCAAGGAATCCTTGTCGCCACTTTTATGCTGTCAACAAACACTCATTGCCACTTTTGTAATGTCAGTAAATACTCATCACTTTTGTAATGCTTGTAATAAGCAGATACAACTATAGTAACGCTATTGAA
Source organism: Acanthosepion pharaonis (assembly GCA_903632075.3). NCBI lineage: Eukaryota > Metazoa > Mollusca > Cephalopoda > Sepiida > Sepiidae > Acanthosepion > Acanthosepion pharaonis. The sequence continues at coordinate 5,459,438 of CAHIKZ030002445.1, forward strand.
CAATACTGATGTCAGACGCCTTCAAATATCACTCGTACTAATAGTACTTGCTCAATAATACTCGCTCGAAAAGTAACCACCAAATAGTGATCTGAATAGTAATCCATATAGTGATCACTTAGACACCACACTAATTCTCATATATACATTTCATTTACCATCAGGTGATCTACTTATTCAAAATGGGATCACCTGTGTTTGCTCTCTGGTGATCTGTGTTCAAACTCCAGTGTCAACACTATATAACATAATATTTTTAATTATTTATAACATTCAAATTTGTCATGTCTGATGGGTGATATGATTGAATGTATGACATAATAGCTATCATTCCCGCTGAAAATTATTGTTGCATCTGGTTTTATTTTTATAACAATTATGTGCATTATTTAAAGTAATTTTGTGTAGAAAGATGGCTAACATTCTCTACACTAATTGGTGAACATAGACTTGTCTATTCACTATGAACAGAACATGTGCTCATAGGAACAGAGTTGCAAGGCATAGCATTGAGTTGCAAGCATTGCTGCACTGAACTATTATTGCTATTATTGTATTATTAATCCATGTCCCTCATGTGAACACCCTGTTGGCAGGGCTTCAGAATATGGTGACTGCACCTCTGCATGGAGTAAAAACATCCCCCAAGGGGTCACTTGTTTATCACGGGTGGCAACCAGTGATGCTTGAGGATGGGGTCCTGGTAGTTGAGGGCTTTGGGAGTTGGGCTATACATATACTTCTAAACTCCAGCACACCACTTGAGGCCTTACTTAAGCTAGACAGGCGGTTGGAGAGGTCTGATTCAATCAATCAACTGGTCATGTCAAGCCCTAAGTCAGACTAACAAAGCAAACAAAATGCACTCACATTTATCATATCAAACATTAAACAGATTCAGTAAGCAGTGGCTGTAGGGTCAATCAGACTGGAAACAAAGGAATCTGACATGGCTATTTTAATTTCTGAGGAAAGCCCATACTTGGATGGACATTCCCAGATATAACAGGTGCTTGGAACCCTCTCCATGTTTAATCACACCAGTCATGTAGCCCTGTAGGAATGAGGTGAATGGGATTTTCTCCCTCATCACCAAAAACCAAAAAACATGGTCATCCTTAAGGAAGAATCCCAAGGCAACATGCAGCAAACTCTGACAAGACAGAAATCACAACCAAAAGCATCCTCTAAACAAAAGGTCCTAATAGAAACTAAAGATAAATTCATATTGCGTGAAGGAAGTGGAAGAAAACTAAAACACCACAAGAAACAAACCAAAGAAAAGCAAAACATACAATGAAGAGCAAAATAATCCAATAGAATATCCGTGGAATAAAGTCAAACTTTAATGAACTTTTACTATTGGTGACTAACCTAAACCCTGACATTGTATCAGAAAAAAATACAAAAAAATCTTCCTTAAGGATAATAAACTAAAATTAAAAAATTATGAAACATATAACCACATACACAATACTGGATTCAGGGCCTTTGGTGACCTGTCAATTCTGGTCAGAAATAATATACCTCAGAGCAAGATTCAGCTTGACACCAAACTACAAACAATTGCTGTTAAAGCAACACAGAGAAATCCAACGTATGCTCCCTCTATATAACACCAAATGATCCCATTGATAAAAACAAATAAAACAAACTTATTGTACAGCTATGCAAACCCTTCATACTACTGGGAGAATTAAACAGCCATGATACCATAGGGGAAGCAGACAAACAGAAATCAAAAAGAAAGAATGCTTGAAGAACAATGATAAGCAACAATCTATGTTTATTTAATACCAGATCTGCAACATACTTAAACCCAACCTCTGGCAACCTTTCTGCTATAGATCTGACCTTATACAATCTCTTGATCTATATGGACTATGACTGGAGGGTGTATCTGGAGACTTGCAGTAGCAACCATTTCCCAATTGAACCAAACAAGAAGGCCCCACACATTGGAAACTAAAAAAAGCAGATCGGGGAAAAATAAGTTAATCTAAAAAAAAAACGGCTAATCAAGTATACAAATAATGATGAAGATCACTTAATGAAAACACCTAACACCATAGCAGTGGAATGCATACCAAAAGAACAAACAAAGAATAGATGAAACAAGCCATAAACAACAATTATCCTGATTCCAAAACTGGGAAAAGATCATGCAGACCCACAAAATTATAGCCCAATATTGCTAACCAGTTGCCTTTGCAAAATTATGGAGCAAGTGATTAATAGGATACTGACTTGGAAAAAAATAAAATGATAACAAAATTCCAATGTGGCTTCAGAAAAAAAATGAATACAGTAGGTCATCTGATAAGATTGGAAACCTTTATAAGAGAAGCTAACAATAAAAAAGTACATCTAACTGCCATCTTCTCTGACCTAGAGAAGGTATATGGCACTATCTGGAAGCACAGGATTATGAAGGATATTCACAAACTTGGTCTGAGAGGCAGATTGTGAGTCTTTATTAAAAATTTCTTAGCATAAAGAACCTTCAAAATATAAGATCCATCCTATCCAATCTTAAAAAGCAAGAAGGAATCCTACAGTGAAGTGTCCTGTCGGTAACGTTGTTCAGCATAAATGACATAACAAACTGCTTCAATTGTGGGATTGACCACTTACTATTTGTAGATGATTTTATATGTTATTGCTCAAAATATATGCATACTATGGAGAGACAGTTGCAACAATGCATAAACTAAATAGGCAAATGGACAACATCAAACGGTTTTAAAATCTTAAAAGCAAAAAGGAAATGGGTCCACTTTTGCTAAAGACATAAGCTACACAATGACCCAATGCTAGAACTAGAAGATACAGAGATACCAGTCATTGAGGAATACAAATTCCTAGGAGTAACTTATGACAAAAAGCTATCCTTTATACCCCACATCAAAAACTGAAGAATAAAATGTAACAAGGCCCTACAGTTTCTGTGTGTGGTGGCCCATACAGAATGGAGAGCTAATCAACAAACATTACTGAAACTACAGAACATTAGTACATTCAAAGTTGGATTATGGCTGCATGGTCTGTGGATCAGCCAGGCAATCATATTTGAGAACACTGGATATGATACTCCATGAGGGACTGAGACTTGCACTTAGAGCATTTCCTACTTCTCTAGTGGAGAGCCTGTATATGGAGGCTAACAAAGCACCACTGAAACTGAGGAGAGACAAGCTACCCACTCAATATTATCTCAGACTGAAATCTTGTCATCTCAACCCTGCATATGACTGTACAATGGATCCAAAATCCAAACCACTATTTAACCAGAACAAAAATAAAATCAAGTTCTTTGGACTTCAAATGGATCAAATCATTGAGTAATCAAAGATCTCCTTGGAAAAAATACACAAAACAAAACAAATAGAGATTCCTCTATGGATTATTAAAAAAACAAATATAATAACTGACCTAGGTGAACTTCCCAAAGCAAGAACTCATCTTGAGAAATTCTCCAGGATTAAGAGAAAAACTCCCAAATCATCTAAACATTTTTACTGACAGCTCTAAATATACAGATGAACAGGTAGTACAGCAGTATTTGTCAAAACTGTTATCAAAAAACGATTACCAAATGAGTAATCTATTTTCAGTACGGAGATTGGTTTCATAGACATGGCACTAGATATCATCTCCAAGAGTGACCACCAAAAATTTATCATTATCAGACTCCTTATCAGTCTTAGTCTCCTTAAAAGAGAAATAAACCTAGTAAAATCATTGGTCATAAAGCTTCTAAATAGGAAAAAAACAAAATACATAATATTCTGCTGGATATGTGGTCACATTGGAATTAAAGGAGATGACAGAGCTGATTCAGCAGCTAAGTCATTCTTAGAAATAACCAACGATAAGAAATTCAAAGTATCCTACACAGACATGAAGCTCAAAATAAACAAATACATAAAAAAGAAATGTCAGCAAATATGGGAAATACATAAAGAAAATAAACTATTTGAAATAAAACCCATTTTGAGAAAATGGACAATAAAACAAAAAAAATGATCCAAAGAGAGGAGGTTGTCCTGAGTTGACTGCACATGGAGTAGTTATCATAAATTCAAGGATGGTAAAAGAAATCTAGAATGCTAATAGCATCTGAAAATTATAGTCAAATTAAAAAAGAAATGCTATTATTTTTGCAGTGAAAAAAATTCACAAAATGATACACAGTAGGAATTTTCTACAAACAGATCACTGACCATTAAAGACTATTTTTGGTTCTGAAAAGGTATTCTGACACATACTATGAACAGGTTGCAACATTGGGGAATTTTACTATGATTTTAAGATGGAGTAATTACCATCAAAGAAATTAAGACATGCAAATGGTTTGTCCAGATTAATCCCATAATTTAAAGAACCTTTTGAGCAGATATTGCTTCTTTAATTTTTGAAAATGAGATAAAAAGTGTTCTGTGTAACACAATAAGTGAGCTACCCATGACTTTGGATGAAATTAAAATAAAATCCAAGAAGGATGATTATATTTTGAAAAAAGATGAAGGACATAAAAGTGAGATGGAAAGAAAGTAAAAATAAACCAGGTGTTACTGAAAATAATAAGTCTTTTCCATCTGTGATTAAGTACTGATGTATGCTGAAAAAGTAGTAATTCCTTCTTCCTTGCAAAAAACATTTTAAAGCAGTTTCATGTTGAACATTCTGGGATGTCAAGAATGAAATCCCTTATGAAAAGTTAACATATTAGTCTAAAATGAACCAGGATAGTCAAAATTTGGTTAGGTTGTGTAGTGGTTGTGCTCGTGACAAAATTACCACCTGTAAATTATCAACCCTGGCGTAATACTAATAAACTTTGGTTTAGGTTGCATGTTGATTATGCAGGACCTTTGAATGGTGCGTATTACTTGATTGTTATCAACAGTTCTTCAAAATGGCCTGAAATATTTAAGTATAAAAAACCTACTTCCACTGTAACTGTAAATTTTTTTTATGTTTTCGAGATTTGGAATTTCAGATATTATAGTGTCTGATAATGGCACGCAATTTACTTGCAGTGAATTGCAATATTTTTGCAAACATTATGCAGCTGAGTATATAACAACACCGTCATACCACCTAAGACCAAGCTGAACATTTTGTTGATATATTCAAAAGGGAGTTAAAGCAATCAAATGAGTATATGGAAGAAGCAACGTTCCAGCAGTTTTTAAGATTTTATAGACTGCCCCCCCAACCTTAATACTGCATCAAGGATATCACCAATGGAATTAATGTTTACCAGGAAAATTAGATCAACAAATTACTACCTGGAAGAAAAATAAAAATTGGCATAGTATGAAATTAACTATAAACTCTTTCAAAGCTGGAGATGAGGAGTTACAAGGCAAGATAAGGAAAGTTAGGAAGATTGTGAAATAGTAAATAACCTTAGCGTACAATGTCGAAATTGGTGAAGGCATTAGAACTAAGACATGCCAAGGAAATAAAAGCCTAACAAAGCAATATACCTATGGAAGTGCAGTATGATACTTTTGCCTTGCCAGCTCAAATTATAAATATTCGAACATACTGTGTTAGTAAAAGAAACAAAAATTCAAGGGAAGTGTTGGAAGTGAATACCAAAAGAAGAAATATATTCAAAAGAGAATGCATGTCTTAAAAAGGGAGGTGTGGTGTACAAAGACAACCAACTTTCTTTCTACTAAGTGTTTAGCATAGACTTGTCCATTCACTATGAATAGGATATCTGTTCATAGGAACAGGGTCACAAGATGTAGTGTTGAATTGTATGCATTGCTGCACTGAACTAGGGTATCACTATTATTGCATTATTAATTCATGTCCCTCATGTGACTAAACATTTTCTTCACTAATCTTGTTCCAGTGTTTTCAATATAATATTAATCAGAACTACAAGTTTATACAAGCATTATAGCAGTAATTTTATTTCTTATTCATTGATATAGTTGTGGAATCCATTGTTAATAAGAGATGTTTCATGTTTCTAATTATTTTAGAAACAATGTGTGGGATGATAAGATTAGTAGATCTGTTTATAAACTTTTTTATTACAGCAATATTGTATCTGTGGGCGACATTCATTGTTGCAACTAATGAGGTAAGTTCTTGGTGTGGGGAGGTACAAGAGCTTGATAGTGGCCAACAAGCTGAGATGGATCAAATACTAATTTTTTAGAAAATACAAATACTTCTCGTTATTATTGATGTAATATAATTAGAAATACAAATATAAATACAAGTAATTTTCTTCCAGATTCCAAAAATATAAATACAAATACTTCTGAAACTAGGTAAAAATCTAAATGCCTTTTCACATAAATACAAATGCTCTGAAAAGTATTTAAATACAATTTAAATACAACTTTATTTGATCCATCAATACTAACAAGCACCGGGCACTGAAAAACCTGGAATTAAAATATGTCAAGACTAGAACAATTCATTTCATCTATTTGAATTCATAAAACAAATATATGACAAGGCTTGGTGGTCAAAAATTTGTCAATAACACCATCCACATTTATATGTCCAAATTCTTCATTTTTGATGATTAATAAAGCCAAATTGTTTGGGCGTTCCTGACACACAGAGATAGTTTTTATTAATTTTAGTTTGCTAAAAGAGTGCTCACAGGATGACAAAGAGACAGCAACAGCCAACAATATGTGGAATGCTATTTGTAAATTGAAGAACACATCATCGCCGTAAGATATTGTGAAATTGAGAAGCTCAATTGGGGTTTTTGAATCAATGAAGGCACTGTGTTTTTTTTTTCTTTGTATTAACATTGTAATTTTTCTTTGTATTAACATTGTAATTTTGTGACCAAGTTCTATTCCATCAAAATCTCCCTTGTATGTTACAATAGCTACTTTGTTTTTTTCTACCGTGTCTTTGTTCAAGTCAATGAGGCTCTCAATATCCAAGAGAAGTCCAAATTGTTCATGTAACTGATTCAGTCTTGTAAATCGATCTTTCAGTTCCATATTCAACCTTGTCCAGTACAGCCTTCAAGGTATCATCCATTTCTTCTCTCACATTTAGAGGCTCATCTTTTATCTTCTCTCCAGCCATTCTCTATTTATGACACATCCTTCTCTGTTGAACAATGTCAATACCTCATTCTAAGCATTTTTCCTTGCCTATAACAAACACCTGCTCTGATGCTGCATGCACTTCTATGAGGTTCAAAGTATGGTTGTCACAATTCACAAAATTGCTTTTGGGTTTCTCTGTGATATGCGTTTCTGGACACTGGACATCTTCCCAGCCATTGTTGCGCACTGTCACACGTCTGTCCACAACGGTCGTTCAAATCAAAACCATCTCATTTCAATTTTGTGGTGGTGTAGAACTTAATCCTATGGTATCTGCTTCCTTTGACTCTCTGTAGGATAGACTGATGTACTTCATTGCCCAGTAGCTCAATGAGCTCGTTCTGTATCTTGCCAGTCAAAAATGTTGCAGAATGTAGATGCGACTTGACGCAATCCAACTGATGCTGCAACAGAGAGTCATAGTTGCTAAATAGCTAAACAAGTACAAGAGAATTACCGAGATTATTACTTGATGCAATGACTTTTCGACAATCATAAAATGCTAGATTTTGAGTTGCCAAAAACTTAATACAATCCACAAAATGCCTGAGCTGATCCTTTCACAATTGCTTCTGTTCTTTCATATGCTTCAGTATTACTCTGTCAATTGTAGACTCTTCTGATATATGTCCCAAAGTCTTTCCATGCAAGAAATGATGCATGGTGATGAGTGCCCTGTTCATGTTCTGGTATTATTTTTGTTTTGGGCGACCTTGAGGGTTGTTTTTCAGTCCAGTGACATTTCATGGCCTCGTAAACTATTGTATCATGAATTAGTGGAGGGGGTCATGAAGCATTCTCTATGTGGCTGGCTTGGCTTGTTGGCATCAGAGTTGCACTCTTTCTTATCTTGCATGCCAGCAACCCGAGTTTTTGCTTACCTGGTGATTGATTTGAAATGTCCTATCTGTCAATCACATCGCCTGCAGAAGGGGCTGAGTGGATTTGCCCAACTGTTTTCGGTGTCACCTTGGTTTAGAGGAAATGGCTTCACACACCTACCATTGTCCTCAGGTGTGTTTGTTCTGGGACTGTGTTGGCAATTTGACGGCTCATATCAGTTCCAAGCAGCTTGTGTCCATCAATCTCAGACATGCGTGTAATAATGTGTCACCACGGATGGTGTTTCTGACATTCTTTTATCTTGGCTGGGTCAGTCTTTGAGTTTCCTCATTCTGGCATTTATTTTTCCTTCCCACTCCCTTAGTGAATGTGCTTCTTGATTCTGTCGAGGCAGAATACAGCAGCTATTCTTATTATTTTTGAGGGAGTTAGACAGGTCCTATGAACATTGGGTTTTTTGTAGGTTCCCTGTGAAGATGTGGTATATAAAGGATTGAATTGGGATGGATGAGTTCTTGTGGTGAATGAGATAATTGTAATGAATAAATGGGTCATGAATCCGATTAGCTAGGTGTGGATAGTTGATGTTGACTAGCCCTACCCCAATTCCCCCTCAGCTTTGTACTACAATTATTTGTAAAAACAAATAATAAATAATCATTCCTAATCTACACTGGAATGAACAATTGTGGCTCAAGGATTGAGGAATCAAAGAGCTGACTTTGAATCCCAGTTGAGTTCATTGCATTTGCTTAGATGCTAATACCCTTGGGAAAAGTATGAATCCACCTGAGCTCTGTAGCCATGGTTGGCAACCAGACTAAGAGAAGGACAGCTCTGCATTCAAATCTGAAGCTGGACAGTCCAATGTCATGTTCAGTTTTATGTAAACTCCTGCAACAAAACCAGTGCCAAGCTGTATTAGCCTCTGCCTTTCCCTTTCCCTTGGATAACATTAGTGGTGTGGAGAGGAGAGATCTGCTGCATCTCTCAGAAAAAAATTATAAAAAAAACTGCACAGGCCTGTGCCCTGGAGAGTGCATAGCTCTTCAAGCACAGACCTATGTTCTTTCAATGCTGATGGATGCCATACCATTTAATAGTGTTTTCATTTGGGGTAATGATAGAAAAAAGCACCATAATGGCTCACCAACCTGAGAGATGAGTAGAAACTGCTAACATCAGATAGTGGTAGCTGATAGTGATGTGCTGAATAACTGCAATATTCTATGGCTCTGGTCAGCAGCATTCTTGATCTAAATATTTGACTGATGTAAAAAAAAAAAAAAAATAAACTGGCATTTCTCAAGTTCAAGATGGAACCTGAATTACGAGTAAATTTTTAATTATTTTAAATATGAAGGGTTTCATTTTTTTGGCTTTTTAAAAGCCACATCATAAACTAATTTCTGGAGAACTGTACCATTTTCTCTCTCAAAAATGTGTTGTCCAAAGACACAAATATAGATGTTTTATGTGACAATTTTTTTGTATTTTACCAATTTGTTAATAAATATGATAGTTATTTATAGTTGACTATTTATTCAAAAGTTTAGTAAACTTTAATCCAAATCATGAATTCTATGACTAAACTACCTTTAAAGCCTAAAAACTGACCTTAAGTGAACAATCCCTACTTTATTACCGTCCCTGATTCTCGGTTTTCAGTTCCAGTGGTCTTTATTTTTTCTTTATGCATGTCTATAAATTTTTATTACCCTTACTTAAGAAAAAAAAAAATTGTCCCATTAACAGACTTCCACAATGACAGACATTTCAAAAAACAACACTCGAAAGTTGAAAAGTATATGGGGTATTTTATGCAACAAGACAATAACTTGAAAGTTCTTTTATCACACATAATATTTTTTTCTTTTATTTTTGCCTACTTTATAATTTTTGAAGGGATTCACTCCCACGGATCAGAGAAGAAATGAACATCTTCCTGGTTGTGTCTTCTAATTGAGTGTATAATTTCAGGAATATTGATAAAGATTGGTCACTTTGATTTTGAGAAACAAAGTAACATGTAAAATTTAGTCTTGAGAAAAAAAATATCATATTTTGCATGGCAGATGGGGTCTTTGAAAGTCTTCTAAGCAGCATCCACTTGACCAAAGAGGAATGAAAGAGTAAATGAGTGGATAAGGGCTTTGTGGCCAATTGACAACAAAACTGGACATAGAGCATATTCAGTTGTTGGCCTATATTAATAGTCACAACTGGAATCAAAGGAGTCAGTTCTGGTCTGCAAGAGACAGTTCTTTGCATAGTTCCAATGCTGCCCATTTATATTACCAGCCACAGATGAGTAGTAACCAATTCCCTGCTCTTTTACTCATCCATGAAGAGCTGAGACCTACACAGCAGAAGTTGTCCCAAGTATCAGCTACCTACCCACCCAGACCAAGTCCTGAATGAAAACACGTATATTATAATATTAGGAACAGGGTATGAGTTAACTTTTCTTAATATGGTGTTTGATTCCACTAATTGTTTCCTCATGTATGTGTAGTGGGCTTTTCCCAGTTTTTGGTGTCTACTGATGTGAACAAGAATGGAAACACAACATGGAGATGTCATTGTCCGGTCAATGGAAGGATGCATTGTATGTTTACAGCCACATTCAAAGTTCCTAAATTATTCCATCTCAGTTGTTTTAGACATGATTTTTTCTCATTAACTACTACATAACAAGAAGTAGATAAGTTTTGACTCTCATTACTTTGTATTCTCTTTTAAAAAGGTTATTAATATATTACTGCTATACACTGAAAATACAGACCAGTTTGATTAAAAATGATGTCACTGATGAACAGAAACCTTCTTCTTTTCTTGGTTATTGTCCCTCTCTTTGGCAACTTTGGTGAATGTATGTCAATGCTCTTTCAGGCTACAACCAGCATGGTTTTGACTTTAATAAGACTTTCAATCTCTAGGCCTGTTGATATTAATTTCATGGTTTAAAATACCTGGATGCCTACTCAGATATGTGTAAAAATTAAATATAATGTTTATATATATATATAAGAATATATATATATATATATATATATATATATATATATATATATATATGTATGTATGTATGTTTAAACCTATTCTTTCAGATTTCCAACTATGTTGGTTTCAAAAGGCTTTCCTTGTATTGATATCCTTGAATACTATAATAAAATTTTTGGCTGTAGACCTTGTGCTGCTTGCATCAAAGGAACAGGAATTGACCACAAACAGGTAAATATCTAAACTATAATTACAAACTATAATTTTGGCAAATGAAAATTTTAAAGTTTATATCTGAAATCAAGAAAATAGTTACTTTAAACAATGTCACAATTTATGCAAAAGGAAGAAGTATTTTTTTTACTCATGAGGAAACTTCAATTTACATGAGTTTGTGTGAAAGCTATGCATAACATATAATAGAAATTAGCTTTATAAACATACAGGCCATGATTAAGTCATTTAACATGTTAAAATGTGGCCTTATGATAAACAATCACATCAGCAAACATATATGTACCATTTGAATAAATATCTCCATTATTATATATATATATATATATATATATATATATATATATATATATATATATTTGATATTTCATGTTATTTTAATTTTCTTTTTATTTGTGGCCCATTATTAAAACTGGACCTGCATCTTGTACACTTATGGCAATCATCACCACACACACATACACCCTTACAAATTCAAATCTTCAACAGCATTCATTCATTGGACAGGAATCAACACTGCTATCTGAAGCAGCAATTTTAAAATCGCTATATTTTCATATAGTAAATTTTGTGCACTTTTGGGAGAATCGGCTCCCAGAAGTCTCCCCAAAACTCATGCACTGATTGGTCAGTATCGGCCAATCAGATTCTCTGCTTGTAGAGAATGATTTTTCCCGCGCAGCACTCCTGATTCAATGGCCACTTATATAAGCATAGGAAAAGAGGAGACCCGCAGTGAGACTTCAGCTGCCACAGAAATTTATGACAGTTGAAGATATGCACCCATCTTCTCACTTAACTCTCAAGCTGCATATTCTATCACACTTACATAATTTTCCTCTTGCATGGCAAAACTGTTTAAAAACATTTATAACAAATAACTCTTTCATTTCCTTTTCAGAGAACTTTGATAGACTTTGATAGTCAAAGAGAGACAACTCTCATCTTACTCATTGCATTCTTTTTCATATACATTCTTTATTGTATGCTTTGTTTAATACAATTTATATATATTATACCTTTACCTTGTCCCTTTTTTCACATCAGTTTGGGTTCCAAAACAAAAATTAACTAAATGTGGTAAAAGGCTGACACACACTTGTAATGGTGTTAACAAGTTCATCTAAAGATTGTCTTTATTGTAATCATTACATTATCAATGACACTATTTTTTAAAAACTTGACAAAACTCAAAAGTTTCAAGTGTTAAACTTTTATTAAGAATATTAACAATAGGACTTTTGTTAGATAGGCTACAAGAAGATAAAATAAAGTAATCTTTATTAAGGATAGAAAAAATAATTAGCCTAGTAACAAACTGGATGGTAGCTTAACATCCATGCAAAGTTTCATCAATATTAGTACATGGGTTTAGGCAGCAACTTGATTCAGACAGACAGAAATTGCCATTTATATAATATATAATATATATCTTACTTATTATAAGACGCAGATTGTGTGTGTGTGTGTGTGTGTGTGTGTCTGTAACGTTTATATATTGGATCGGATTTCCTACATTTTTCAACCAATTTCAACAAAACTTCACAGGACTACATAAAATTACCTTGTGGTGGTTCTAACAGCGCCAAAAATGGGAAAAATATAATTGCTTTTGCACAAAGTCAATTTGAAAACACAATTAAGAGACATCGTGAAAAAGGAAGGGGGACAACTCACATCGGGTTGTTTGTGTGTGGGGGTTCCTTTAAATATGGGAGCGGATTTCCTATATTTTTCAGCCGATAAAACAAAACTTCACTTTCTTTTTTTTTTTTTTTGTCAGGTAGTGTTTCTTATTCTCTTGCACACTTTTTTCTTTATTTTTAACATTCAGAATGCTTTAAAAATTCCATTTACAAGACAATTATTTATAATAAAATTCTATTCAATCAGGAGACTCATAACGATTGAAAACAATGTTTTTGTTTGAATTTGTAAAAAATAAAAAAAAACTAATTAAGACATGCATGTCCATCAACCTTAAACAATAATCTAACGATCTCTACTGATTGTACAAATACAAACATCGGAATAAATTCTTTATCTTTAGGGAAAGATAATGAAATCTAAACATACACAAGTCCTAACTAGAAATAATAACCAGAACGGGAAACTACTTTAAATACACATGGTGTCCAATTTTTTTACTGAATTCAATAAGTAATAATCATAAATTGTAAAAGATTATTATTACAGAAAGGCTACTAAATGAATAAGATTTGTTAGATCATAATTAATAAACCCAAATAAAGTTAATATATTTTGTATTAGAAACAACGAGTGGAAAATATATTCAAATCAGAATTTTAATTATGAATCACCACAGGCAAAATATGCAATTTTTTTTACTGTATTCAATAAGTAAAAATCATAAATTGTAAAACTAAAAGATTACAGAAAGGCTACCTACATTTTTTCAACCAATTTCAAAAAAACTTCACTTTTTTTTTTGGCATGTAGTGTTTCTTATTGTCTTGGACACTTTTTTTCTTTTATTTTACATTCAGAATGCTTTAAAAATTCCATTTCAAGACAATTGTTTATAATAAAATTCTGTTCAATCGGTAGAGACTCATAACGATTGAAAACAATGTTTTTGTTTGGGTTTGACCAAAAAAAAAAAAAAAAAACTAATTAAGACATGCGTGTCCATCAACCTTAAACAATAATCTTTGTCAATTTTATTTTTCAGTCTTTATGATGGTGGATACTTGATCTATCTCTTACTATTATATCCCCGGGCAACGCCGGGCTCTACTGCTAGTATATATATATATATATAGATAGATAGATAGATAATTACCATTTCACTTGGTCCATAAAATTGCATATTTACTTTTATGTCATCTACACAGGGAATTCATTTTACAATTGCTGTTGGTTTTAATGTGTATATATGTTAATGTTTGCCTGTATACACATGTATTTGAGTGAATGTATGCATGTGTGTGTGTCATGACTATAATTTAGAAAAAGTAGAAGATTCATTTTTTTTTTTTTTTTTTTTTTTCAATGCTATCAGTAACATAATGTTGTCAGTTATTTTTCTAAACCAATAAAACAGCGCCATCAGCTTCCCTTAATCTACTAATTATGTACCTTTTGTGTTACTAAAGTAGTATGGATCAATACTGTGTTTAATAAATATTAAATATAAACAATATTGAAAAATAATTATCTGAAATCAATAAAAACAGAATGCATGGTTGTTAACAAATGGAAGAGCCCAACAAAATTAGAGATAGCAAAATCAAACAAGTACAACAATTTAAATATCTGGAAAGTGTTTTACCAGAGGAAGGAAAGTGTAACTCTGAAATCAAACTGTACATTGGATTAGCTAAAGATGCATAATAAGTAGAGTATTAAATAACAGTAACATTTTGTTAGAAACAAAGAAGAGTACTGAACTGTTACGTATATGACAGTGAATGCTGAACAGTCTCCTCACAGATGAAGAAGAGACTTGAAGCAACAGAAATATGGTTGTATGGAAGGATGCTGAGAATACTATGGACTGAACCTGTGTTAGAGAAAATGGAAACAAAATGGACACTTGTACTTAACATCAGGAACAGACAGTTGAAATTTCTAGGGTACATAATGAGGAAAGAGAACTTGGAAAATTTTATATGCATTTGTATAATTAATAAAAGTATATATGTGTCTATGGATATTGTATAGTTTTCTTTTACTTTTTTGTCCTGTTTTGTTTCTATAGAAAATTAACCGAACACATCATGGCATGATGTCATGCTACTCTTGCTACGAATGTAAACCTGGGACATATCAGAATGAGAACCATGTCATCAAAAGCTGCAAACCCTGTAACACTTGTACAAATCAAAGAATTTTGAGAAACTGTTCTACAACAGAGAATTCTATCTGTGGAAACTGCTTGCCTGGGTAACCAATTATCATATTTTGGTGGTGGGATGAGGGAGATTTGATATGGTATGTATGATGTGAACCAGTATGTGATAAATCACTTTTTTATAGCTTTAAGATTTTTCCCAATAATTTCAAGTATGATGAGATATTTTGCATCTAAAGTTTGTAAAATTGTTACTTACTACATTAGATCTCCTAAATTTTATTGCCAAGCTTTATATTCCTTTTTTAAGTTGTGATTGGATATGAAGTTGTTAGTATGACAAAAGTGTTCATCTATGAAAGCATGGTTTGATCTAATGTTCATTAAACACTTCACTAGGATATATTATTGAACTATGTTTTGTTATTTTCATTGATGATCATGGTCATGGCAAGTATCTTGACTTTTTGTATGATGTGTTCTTACCATGAGATCTTTTAATAATATCATTTTTGCAATATTGTGGCAAGTTGTATTCTTAGCTGGAAAATATTGCCAAAGCTTGGATCTTCTTTAAAAGTAACAACTTTTTTCTTCACTGTGTTAATCCAGGTTACAGAAGAGGTAATTTAAGTGAATAGGTATCATCAGTAGTTTTTTTTTATATTCATAAGTTTAGGAGAGACTTTTCAATCCAGCAGGAAGGATTCCTAGGTTATTGTGTAAAACCTGCAAAAAAAAAAAAAAAAAAAATGTCAGAAACCATTTTTTTTTTTTTTTTTTTTAGCCCAGGATTTAATGTGGCATGAATAAAAGTCTACTCAGGAATTTATTAACAGAACCACCTTTCTTTACATTTATTCATACGCAGTCATAATACCTACCATAAAGACAGATTAATCAAATTATCATCCTAGTCATCCGCAGACTTCTGCAAAAGTTGGTGTGTTTTCTATTATGAAAAGTTCATTTACTTTGTGGGGTCAGTCTACCCAGATTTTAGGTGGGAAAATAAAATCCAAGTGTTTGTGACCACAAATACAACACAAAATTATAAACAATGCAAGTAATGATCTTTGCAGAAAATGAAGAAGACTAAGCTAAATATGACAATATACAGGTAGATACATGTATTTACATATTAACATTCAATGTTCATTGTCATGGCCATGAATAGACCAATAGCTCGATTGTTTGAAATAATTTGTTGCAAGTGAATCTGTAAACTTTTGAAGTGTTTTTGTTGCAAGTGAAGAAATCAAATGGTATGCATGTCAATATGTGTCAGTGTGTGAAGCACATGCTAATGAAACGTGTGTCTGCTGAAAGATTACATGCATTAGTGGTAATTTTAAATACGGAGATGAGATATGACTTACTTTTGTCACAGTTTTACATGTTTATCAGTGTAGAAAAATTGCTGACTGATGCATTATCATGGTAATGTGTCTATGCTGTTGATCGTGGCCAGGCCTTATTTGTTGACTGTCTCTTTGCAGATCTAATCGATGACTGTTCTTTCACTGACTATCCTTGACTGTTGCTTGCAAGTTGTTTTTATTGCTTGGGGTCAACTATAAAATACTATCTGAATTTTACACAATAACATACTCAGTAATCCAAGCTTTGACCCATTTCCAGGTCATTTGTAGTTCACCTGCACAGATGTCATAGAAAGCACATCATGTTACTTGTTCTATCCAATCAGGTTCCAGAAACCACTTGTTTAATTTGGAGCTCTGTTTGTACAGAATTACAAAAAAAAGTTTTCCTATGTACTGAATTTAATAAGATTTATTTGTTGGCATCTCTTACTTGTTTGTGCTACACTTATTGGTTGTAAAATATAGGAGTTTATAGGAGTTTTCTTTACGGGTGAAAAATTATGTGTCTAGCTGACAGTCCTGGAAATTTTACCTTTTTTCGGCAGTCTTTTCCAACAGTCTTTTCCTCTTCACTTGACTTCTCTGAGAGGGTCTGTTGGAAGATTTTAGTGTCCACTGAGTATTATGGCATTCAACTGATACGCAGATACTCTTTGTTGCTCTTATTCAATTGGTTGAATGGAATTCTAATTAAATATTTGATGTTATAAATGAAAAAAATATGTGTTTTCAGTCACAAGATTACAAGGTAATGTTAAGAATATTGGATTTTTTTATATATTTTGTTCTAAAATTTTACTTCATAAGTAATGTTTTATTGTTTTCATTTTTCCAGACATCAAGTCAAATATATAAATGGATCAGATGTATGTGAAAAAATTGGTATGTTTCTTTTAAAAGCCTTATTTTCTTTAAGGTTTCCTCTATCATAGAGAAGAAAATTATGAATTCAATCTCTGTATCAGCATAGAACCTGAGCGATTGTATAATAAAGAGAAATTGATGAGTTTTAGATACATTGGTGGAAATATTTGGATTAAATAATAAATATTCTGATCAATTTGATAGAAAAAAAAATACAAAAAAGTAACTGCATGCTTGAGTCAGGTGGTTTTCATTCATGTTGACTACATTTGAGAAATTTCCTTCATTTAATTCTCCAACACTTCAATATTTTATTCAATAAGGTGGTCTCCAGCCTCAATGCAGGCTTAGAAATAACTGAATGCCTGGGTGAGGTGGTTCCCATTTGTATTGGTCCTCAAATCCATGATGGTAGCCTTGATCAGGTCCTTGCTATTGTGAG
Source organism: Acanthosepion pharaonis (assembly GCA_903632075.3). Classification (NCBI taxonomy): domain Eukaryota; kingdom Metazoa; phylum Mollusca; class Cephalopoda; order Sepiida; family Sepiidae; genus Acanthosepion; species Acanthosepion pharaonis. Next base: position 5,477,129 of record CAHIKZ030002445.1, read on the forward strand.
GTTACTATTGGTCTGCTTCTCAATGTCACTCCAATAAGAGTTAGATGTCATGTGTTGGAGATGATATTATCATGAAAATTCACAGCCAATAACTTCTGGACCATGTGCTAGCCTTCTTAATTTCTGTTCACTATTTTTTAAAAAAATTTTTATAAGTGTAATGATATTTGGCTTACTAGTCTGTGCTTGCAATCCTTTTTAAAAGTATTTGCATAATATTTAAAGCATGCTTAAACAGTCAAACTGTATACACAATCATACTTATGCAACAAATGAATTTACAATCATATCTGGTGCGTATGATAAGCTTGTGGGTTATCTCCCCCCTCTACAACATTTCAACATGCATAAACTGCAACAAGCTAATAACTTTTGCCATTTGATTAAATATTGATTTTTAACAACTCTGCTGCAAGACTATTTTGAAATCTTTCATTTTGTGATTTTAGGAATCTCATTATATTGTTGTGAAGTTTTTATGCATAAATTCAAATTGTTGTTGCCAATATTGCATCTACTTTTTTCCTTATTGCCTATATTAGATAAAAATCATAGAACTATTTATATCATACATAAAATTCCATTTAAATAACTCAAAGTATTGGAACAAAGCATAAGTCACATATATTGTATTTTTTTCTTTTTCAAATATATTGATTTTTATTTTTGCTTTAATTGCAGAAAACTCCACTGGAATAGCATACAAGATTTCCACATTTGTTTTGTGTTCTCTCCTTTTACTAGGTATGTTCTGGTTTTCTAAATAAATATTTTAATATTTCTCAATCAATAAAAAGAGCATCCTTGTTAAAGATTGGGTGGTAGATGATTAAATCACTTAAACCAAACATATATCATAGAAGGGAAAAGTAAGTGTTTATATTTTGTAAATTAATGAATATTAATGGTTGATAACACAAAGTATTAAGATGAAACTTAGACACAAGGCCTTAAATTACCTGGGGTCTTGCTGCAAAATTAACAACAATTTAATTTCTATATTTCTGTGATGAGTTATTGTAATTATTTATATTGTTTAGACTTTCGTCCTCACCTTTGTCATATTCACATTTTACTCATTGTATGCTCTGTCCTTCTTCAAATGATTGGAATTTCAAACTGAACCCTTTATTTCATCCACTGGGGTAGATGGTTCTAGTTCCACATGCCATGCCTCTTCTAGATGTCTCAGTTATCTCCCTTTAATTCAGCTCACCATTTTTTTGTTCACCACTGTGGTAGCCTGGTATTGAATGCAAAACTCTTTAGGTCAAGTTACTGAATCCAACCAACACTTATCCATTGTATCCATATTTCCTTGAGGTCATCAGTATACGAATTTTTGGAACTTATAAACTGACTTTCTTAGCAGCTATTTTTTACCAGAGCTCATATTACAATTTTGTTGTTATTATTGCTTCTCTCTAGCACTTATATTGTTGGTTTCCATATTGTATTCATGCAGTGGGAAAATATGAAAACTTAAGGAATCAGCATATATGCTCAGCCATAAAAATTTCCTAAGCTGTCCAAGCATAGAAATGAATACAATATGGGAACAAGTAATATGGAATACTAGGGAAAAGTAGCAACAATAATAAAAACAAAATTGCAACATGAGCTCTGGTAAAAAATGAAGTTTACTGAGACAAGTTTATAAGTCCCAAAAAGTCATATATTGATGTCCTCAAGGACATATGGATACAGCAGATAAAAGTGTTGGATGAATCCAATACCTGGCTATTGCAGTGATGAACAAAAACTTGCAGAGTTGAGTTAAAAGGAGATAACTGAGATGTCCGAAAAAAGCATCACACGTGGAACTAGAACACTCTACTCCGGTGAACGAAATAAAGGATTCAGTTTGAAATTTCAGTCACCTGAAGAAAGCTTGAGCATACAACAACTGAAACATTGTGAATATGACAATAAAGATAAGGACAATAATCCAAACAATTTAATGGTTATGCAAGGAAATTAGAAAAATTGGTTTCTTGCTTTGTTCATAGAATTCAATACATGATAGCACTGTTCCAATTAGTGTAATGGTTAACAACTTGAAAGATAAAATCAGCATATTGAATTTGAATTGTTTACGAATACATATGCCACATTTATTCTATTAACCTAGTGAAAAACATGAATAAATATTTTGTCCAATCACAAGGCATTTTGCCTCTCATTGAAAGAAGATGTATGTTACCTGCCTAGTAAATTAGTTATAAGCATTGCCTGACAGCCTATTTCTTTGTTTTGCTAATATATAAAATATTAGAATCATATAGAATATCAGACTGAGTTGCTTCAATTGCATGTCAAGAATTAGTTTATTAAGCTGTGTAAGTTGTTACTTTGTGTTCACCAAGAATCATTATCATTTCAGCTATTTTATTTATCATTTGCACAAAGAGAAAGAAAATTTATGAAAAAGGTGAGTCTTAATTTTTGGGGGATTCACATTATTGGATCCTTTTTCTAAATAGATATCTGTTTGCTTTAATTCTATGTAAGTACACTAGAAAAGATTTTTGCTCTTCATCCATTAACTACAGCATAAATTTTTATCTCCTTGTTAAGTCATATAACTACAATGATAGAAATTTCTGTAGTGAATAGAGTATTCTAACATATAACCAAATGGTTTTAGTTATCTTAAATATCTCAAGACATACATATACTTTTATTTTGTTGTGTTTAACCAAAGAGAACCTTAGTCCCTTAACATTATAGTGTTACGATATTCCAAGTAGGGATTGCAGTTGTGTGTAGTCAGTACTATTTTTAACAGTGCAAGATTCTCACCTGTACTTTACATAGCAAGCTTATATATAACACCAGCTTCTAGTTGTATACTAATTAGTGGTAGCACTAACCAACTACTACATCTCCCTGAAACAAATAGGCTTTATGCCCTTCATTGATTTTAAGCTTCTTTGTCTATTTTGATTTGCTTCTCTCCCTATCTCTAGCGATCTATGTATATTCTTCTTTATGGGAGATCTATGTCTCATTTGTTGGTGACATCTTGTTCTTCCCAATCACTACTTGAATCATCCAAATTGTCTTGGTCTTCCATTGATTTCTCATCAATTATTTACTGTTGGTTTATAGGGTCTGAGCTGGAATCTCTTCCTAGTTTAATTTCCTGTTGGTTTATAGGCTCCAAACTGGACTGGCTTCCTAGTTCAATTTCCATCTTCCCTTCATGTTCTTGTCTGGATCTTATTTGATCTGCATGGGCCAGAATATTATTGCCCTTTTTAACTATTAATGCTGTATTGTGTCCCTTCTGCATTATAAAATTTGCCTTTTTGGGTGCAGATTTTCTATTTTTCTTATACCATATTTTTTCATTAATGAAGTATGACATGTTTATTGGGGCTACTAATCTGTCTCCAAATTAATGCAGATGGACTTTCTAATCTCTCAGCATGTGATATAGTTCTGTAACTATCTAATAGTCTTGGTAGGAAGCAAATCAATCTCATCTTGTTGAAAAAATTCTCAAAGTCCCATTTTTATAGTCTGTACAATTCTTTCTACAATTCCTTTTGATTATGGATGATACATCCAATTTTCTTTAACTAAGAACACAGATTTTTATCACAAAATTCTGGGTCATTATCTGATGCCAATGTTTTAGGTACCCCATTTTTAGCAAATATTACCTGTAATATTTGTCGTATTGTACTAGTTTTCTTATTGAGAATGTGAACAACTTCAGGCCAGGCAGAAAAAGAGTCAACCAAAATAAAACACAATCCTAAACTGTTAATGTATGCATGGTCCATATGAAAGTGAGATCAAGGTTCTGTCTCCTTAAGCTGTGTGTTTGTACTTTATTCTAACAAAGAATTTTTATTTCAGACATTTGTGCATGTGATTTTCAGCAGATCATGTACATATCCAGGCCACCATGCCTCTAGTTTCAAATGCTCCTGTGTAGCTGTAATTCTACAATGCACATTGTTATGTATAGTTTTTCATTATATCTTTTTTACACTTTTCAGGTGGTACTACTAAATCTCCATTACATACAACACTATTTTCAACAGTTCCAATTTCTTTGTATGACCTTTCAGTAGGCACCTCCACTGAATTTTTGATACCTAAGGTTTAAAATGAATTTTTAAAAATAAAAAAGCATTCTTGAAGTTTTCATTTTATCTTTAATTGAAAGCTAAAAGAGTAAATTTACTATTTCCAGTAAGCAAAATATTCTGGTGTATTACAAATAAAAATTATATTGATTAGAATCTCAACTTTTTAGTCACTTTCAGAAAATTGATAAATATCTGCCATTTTTGACACATTTGTAAACAAAAGTTAAGGTTGTAAAAATCTTCTAGAAATAAAATATACCTTTCTGAAACCTTACTTGAGGAATATTAGCTGATTTAAAGTATAATTAATCTGATTGAAAAAAATATTATCTTAATATAATGAAGAAAATAATAAAGAAATGGATTTTTAAAACAAACAGCAGCAGTGATTACACTGCCGTTCACCGTCACTTGTTACTCATCGATCACTTAACATGTTGATGATAAACTCTGATGATAAACTCTGTCAACACCTTTACTGTTGTTCTATGGAGACTTTCTGTTAAAACAATTTAAAAACATGATGAGTGAGCACCTTTTTTATATAATTTTCAAGTACTCAGTAACCTAAAAAAATGTTGGAAAATATTCTCCATAATTTAATTTTAGGAAGTTGAATTTAAATTTACTATAGTTGTCACTCTTATGTTCTGATTATGTCGTTTTTTTAAAATATTGGGGTAAATGACTTTTATTGAACTTTTCATTTCTTGATTCATAAATATAGTTTTCACCTCATAACAATATCACCTAACTGGATTGAAGTAATGCAGAATTTTAAACAATTTATATTATAAATTGTTATAATTAAGATTTTTAAAAAATGAAAACAATCCTTTTAAAAATTCATTATTCATCAAAAAAAAAAAAAAGTTTTCTTATAGTGTCCTTAATAAAAAAAAATTTCAATAGTGTCCTTAATAAATCTTATTTATAAAAGCAATTAAAAGCTTTTTTAATTAAATAAATGTCATAGTTTTAATGCATTTTTTGGTTTTACAATTCAAAGCAGATTTTTGTAACTGGAGATCTCTTGGAGATATTTACTGCCTAATATTGATTTGCCATTGTAATTACTCTATTTACATTATTCAGACTATTGTCCTCATCTTTGTCGCCATATTTATTACGTTTTGGCTGTTGTACTCTCCGGCCTTCTTCAGGTGGTTGGAATGTCGAGCAGAACCCTTTATTTCGCTCACTGGGGTAGACTGTTCTAGTTCTACGTGCCATGTTTAATGAATGTCAACTATCAGTTATCTCCTGTTAATTCCCCTCTCCAAGTTCTCCACTGCCTTAATTGGGTATTGAAATCACACTTTTTGGATACTGTCACTGGATCTAACCAACACCTTTATCCACTGTGCCTTGAGGATACATGGCACAGTGGATAAAGGTGTTGTTTTGATGTGAAGGCCGGAATGTACAACGGCTGAAACGTTGTAATAAATATGGTGACAAAGATGAGGACAATAGCCCGAATAATGTAAATAGTGTACATAATACCTCATCTCAGAAATATAGACAGATATTGTAATTACTATATTGAAGTGATAGGAAAGGTATGAACTGATTTGATTTTACTCAAGTATTGCAATGATCAAGAATAAATGGATAACTTGATTAGCTTAATACATAATTGTCATAGTTCTTTGGCAATTTTGCACTTCACTGTGGATTGAACCTGACTGGTTTGGGAGCAGCTTGTGTTACCTATAGCTGGCTTTGTTGCATGTCTTTGAATGGATGTAGCTGGCTTGGCTGAATCTATTCTGTGAGGGTCTCCAATTAGTGCTTGCTTATCATTAGCTGACTTTACTGTATTTTCAGGTGGGATGACCTCCTGCTGCACATGTTTAAAGTTTGAAGAATTTCACATGGTTTGGTGCTCATCACACTCTGCAGTCACCATACTGCCCTTTCTTTGGATGGTTGTATGGATTCAGATCAGAGAGCAGAAAAAGCTTGTGCCTAGGTTGTTTAACAAGCTTGTTATCACCTGGAAGAAATGGCAATGTTTGGATATGATGCATCTGATCTGCATTTATCTTCATCTTGTCTTTAATGATGCCATCATTTGTGGTGATGCAGGGATGGATGGGAACTAAGATTTGGGGATGAAGAATTTTTTTTTTTTTTTTTTTACAGTAAGGTTCACCCTGTACAAGACGGGGGTGGGTCTACAAATGCACAATCTGCTGATATTCATCTTTCTTCTTGCGAGATACACCTTAGTTGTACAGTGGGGTGTGGCATTGTACTGGTGGAGAAAATGGTGTAGCTGTTTTCCTGTTCTGGCCCTCCACTACAGTTGCACAGATGAATTTGTTCATTGCCTTCATAAAGTGCTTGCCTTCATCATTTGCTTCAGGCCAGAGGAGTGTAGTTTTCCTATGACAAAATGCTGACTGTATGGCAAAGTCCCTGAATTTACTTTTAAAAGGAGGTTCATTATCTGTTTTGACTACTGTTAATAAGTCTTCTCAGGCAAATATGAAAGATGACCATCTTTGCTGGTGTTAACAGGATTATCTCAACTCCAGGAAAATGGCTTTATTCATCAGTAGCCACAAGCACAGAGTCACCTAACATGAAAGGTCATAAGAAGTCTAGGATAATTTTTGCCCCTGGAACAGAGGGTAATGATGTCAGGCATAGTGGTTCTTGCTGAAATGGAATAGGGGTTGATGCTTGACATAGAATACAAGCCTGGACAATCTTTACTACCATCTTGTTCTCTAATTTGCTGCTTTGTCTTGGTGGTCCTTTGGTGTATGTTGTGTATGATGTCAATTATTCTCTTCTGCAGTGCCAGTTGAACTATCAAGTGATGATCACGATGAATAACACTGTTTGCAATAGATAGTTCATCCTTAAACTAGACAAAGCTGGATAAGTTTGAATCTTAACCACCTAGAGGACTGGATTGCTGACATAGCTTTGGAAGCTGGGTGGTTCTAAGTTCTTCTAAAGTTAGTTTTGGAGACCACATTCTTCACCACATAATGTGCATATATTTCAACATTGTCTCTCTGGTGCTGATGTGGATGTCAACTGAGGTAGTGTGCTGGGTTCTTTTTGTCTCTTTCATGCAGTATATTAACTTATACTCATATGACACGAGTTGAACTCTTCAACACTCTATACAGGTTATAGCTGGTTTCTGGCTTTTGTGGTTTGTTAGTACACCGATTTTGATTTGAAAAAGTAGAGATGGAAGTGTTCAGGCAGAATATATTAATGCTACCATTTCCCTTTCAGTTTGGGAATAGTGTTACGCTGCCTCTGTGAGTACTCAGCTTGCATAGCAGATTATTTTGCCTTCTTGAGTGGGCATTGCATACATTCCCACAGGATTTGCATCTACAATTATGTTCATCAGTTTATCAGGTTTGAATTATACCATAATATTTGTTCCCATCAATATGTTCTTAAGTTTAGTAATGTTGTAAGCAGTGAATGATCCATTTCTATATGGATGGTGAGAGTTGAAGTTGAGTTATTGTCCAGTGAATGTAGGCTTACAGTATATGGATGTCTTAAACCCATGCTCTGTTCAAGATATTAGTACATCCAGGAAGGCGAGTTTGTTGTTGTTTTCTCTCTTCATTGTTTTCTCTCTTCATTGTGGACTATATCGATGATATTATTGAGTTCACATGGCCCAGTAGTAGCTGGACTTCTTCCTGGTGTCGCCAGAGTATGAAGGTATCATCTATGTATCTCGGCCATGGGGTTGGCTTTAATGATGTAGTTTCTAATGCCCTTCATACACAGATGTCTTCAAGGAAATGTGGCCCAGTGGATAAAGGCGTTGGCTAGATCCAGTGACTAGACCCAAAGAGTTGTGAGTTCAATACCAGGCTACAGCAGTGATGAACCAAAAAAAAATTGGGGTGTTGAGTTAAAGGGAAATAACTGAGACATCTGGAAGAGGCATGCCACATGGATCTAGAACAATTTACACCCATGGATGAAATAAAGGGTTCAATTTGAAATTCCAATCACTTGAATAAGGCTGAAGTTTACAACAGCTGAAACATGAATATGGCAATGAAGATGAGGATAACAGTCTGAATAATTTAAATAATGCAAATGATCATAATACCTCATCTCAGAGATACAGGCAAATGTCGAGAGAGCATTTTATTTGCTCACATTCCACTGGTAACCACGCTGTCTATGAGTTGTTGTGCCAATTCCTGTTTCCTTGTGGTAAATATCATAAACTTCATCGCCAGTAAAATGAAGTAGGATTGCATTTTTCTTTTTGTTCTTTCCCTTGTTCAATATACATAGCAGGTTATCAAATTGTTCCACCTATTTATGCCACCTTGTGTGTGTGTGGTTTTGTTCTTCATTGTACATTGCAAATGATGGCAGTGTGGGGAGGTTTGCTATTCTGTTAAATTCCTTTTTGTGTTTTTAATAAACTAGTCCTTGTTTGAGAAACTCTCATTTTCCTGGTTGCTAAAATATAGTGTCTTACAGTTCATGAAAGATGAATGCAGCAGAAAGCTGTTAAGGATACCCAAAGAAAATATGGAGACTAGCAAGCACAAGAGGCTGTCTTAAATCTACTGATTCATACATCTTGAATCTGCACAATCTGTATTAGAAAGGAACCTCCAGTTTTGGTGGTCAGTGCCTCTACATCACAAAGATAAAGATATTTCCCCTTCTTCAGTTCATCAAGTCATTAAGTTCAAATGTAAAACCTGCTTAGACCCAAAGAGTAAACTTAAATATCATGGATAATGTTGTGGAGTAAAGTGTACAACTCTGGTGACTCTATGAATTCATCCAATACTATAAAGAGTTCCATGGTATAAGGTCATTGGAAGCTGTTTTGGAGTCAGTAGTCATACAAACAACACAGATGTTCACATCAAAGTACTCAAAGCATTTCAATAGATTATTGTCACAGCTAAATATTGTTACAGTGGTGACGACAAGGTATTCAAAACTCAGACAATTTATAACTATTGTATTAAGGATTCAGAAACTCATACTGAGTGAACAAGTACAAAATATACTTCTTGCTTTGGGTGATGAAAAGATTTTAACCACATTGGTTTAAAAAAAATAATTTTTCCTATGTGTAGAAAAAAAGATATTCTTGCGAATATGGAGAAAATTTAGGCTTCCATAGTTGAAATTCAAGAACAACAACAGAAACAGTAGCAACAGCAGAATCAGCAGTTGCAGGAACTACAAAAGCAGCAACAGGAGTTGGACAAACTAGAAAGAATTGTTATATTACAGAAAATAAACCATTTTTCGGCTGCACCGTGGTGTATGTAAAGAAAAAATATGACAAAATTCATGTTTGTGCTGATTTCTCAACTGGATTAAATAGTTGTCTTGAAAAACACAACTACCTGTTACCAAGTCCAGAAGAATGTTTTGCGAAGTCGAACGGCAGAAAAAAATTCCAATATAAAAGACATCAAAATCAGCTGAATGAAAGATTCACTGATGAAGAACTGATAAAAATGCTGTATGACATTTTTGATATGCCAGTACCAAAACAAATCATGGAACCTATAAGGACAAGTTCAAAAAAAGAAAATGCTACAAAGTACATTGGTGAACTCTCCAGAAAAGAAGGGGAGATACCAATACTAAATAAAAATAAAAAATATATTTATTTAATAAAGTAGTGATCTCAAAAGGGTGGGGATGTTGTGGAGTAAAGAGTACACCCCCAGTGACTCTATGAACTTGTCCAATACTATAAAGAGTTCCATGGTATAAGGTCATTGGTAATCATACTGGAGTCAGTCTTCATACTAACTGTACAGGTGTTATGACATGTAGCCTAAGCATTACATATTGAGAATACTTATAAGAATTACATTATACCAAGCACACGTGTGTGTTATAACAATAACCTTGCAATAGGAAGTTATAGATAAAAATTAATCTCAGGTAAGTTTATCATGTATGGAGGTAAATTTGGACATAACAATCTTAATGGTAGGAAATCAACAGACAATGATAAATACAGGAGAAAAATATTCTTATAATAGACAAGGCTTTAAATAAATTGTTTATAAGAATAACCAAGACAATTGGGAGAGATATAACATTGTGGAAGGCTAGAGGTTTGATTGACTAAAATATTAGGAAAAATAGAAAACAAGAAAATTAGTCTTAAGCAACAAATATACATTGTTTACAATAATTTCTTTTAAAATAATATTAAGACAAGAAAGAACTATAAACCTAAAAAGAGAAAAGGAAAATGGTCAAAATATACAGATTTATTTATAGTTTTGCTTGAAAAAAATGAGTAGGAAAAAGACTAAAGAGTGCCTATAAATATGAAATCAGTTATATATGACAAGTTTTCATTTTCTTGTCATAAAATTTTAATTGTTGGTCCTTTTTCTTTGTTAGTATCTATTGTTTTTCCTTATAATTTTACCCAAGTTGTAAAAGTCAACTTATTTCTCAAACATTGTTTTTTCTTTGATTTTATTACTGCCCTTATACTAGGATGCTCTTTAACAATTTTCAAGTGTCCCTTGTTTTCACCTGTTTCTCTTGCTTTCCATATGTCATGTGAGTATTAGATTCTCCAAACCCTTTTTCTCATTATGTTTCACAGAATTTCAACTCTTTCTAATCATATATATAAGTTTCTCTTTTTCTATAAAATTTCCTTTTTCACCCACAGATTCTGACTGTGTTAATCTGTGTATTTATTGGTAGAACCACCTTTCTGTTGGTTCTCTCACTTTTTCATCTGTGAAGGGATTGTCCAGCATTCACTGCCATATACGAGATTAGATATAACAATAGATCAGTACTGTTTTTTTGTTTTGTTTTTTTGTAATTAAATTTTTGTATTTTTTAATGACTATGCTTTGTTTCTAGAAAGCATTTTTCTCTATTCCTTATGTACCTTTAGATATGTGTCACATTTTGAACTTGTCCTCTAACTGAATGAGAGCTGTTTGTTCCTTGTAAAGATGGTTTCCTACTCAACAGGCTTTTAAAACAATTTTGATGTACAATATCTTCTAACAAGCATATCAGATGATTTTACTTCGCTTCAAACAAACTTGCTTTAATTTTTTGATTAACAATATTTTCTCTTTAAATAGCTTAAATAAAAGCTACAGTTATCTGTTTTGTGTTTTAAAGATCTAAAACTCAAATTATATTCTAATAAAAGGACCACATTTCCTTTTTCAGAAAAAATCCCATATGAAATTTCACAAGGTATTATAATCCTTTTCTATTCTTTTATTGTTCTTAACAAGTTGAATTATTATAAACTCACACACTTAATGCAATGATTCCAAACTGGTGTTTTTGCGATTTTCAAATTCTGGAATATTCTAACAGTAATTAATATTGGTCTTAATTAACTTTATAATATACATGGATGACTTTAGTTAGTTGAAAAGACACATATCACATCAGAAATTAGTCATTATAATTTAATCAGGATCTCATTGATATGAGTAAGGAAAGCTGACTGAAAGCCTACTTTTCAGTGCAGTTGAATGATAAACACTGGCATATATATATATATATATATATATATACACACACTGTATATACTGAAGGATAGGTACTTTTTTTTTTCCACCAAAATTTTGATGAAAATCAGGGGTGCGACCTATCCACTCAACATCAAAGAAAATCTGAAGTAGACTGTGGCATGTCAGTAGTCCATGCAAGTACCCTGGGCTCAAACATAAGCAAGTGGAAGGGAGAAAATGAATTTTTCCCAGCCTTTCAATTTTACACAATTGCTTTTTCCAACAATACTGCATCACATCGAATAAAAGTCCTCAATTGACACTGCCATTTATTATATGATTTACAACAAAAGATTATTATTTCCAAGTGATTTTAGGACTGATGAAGTTTAATAACTATATCTAAATGCATAAACATTTTTCTTATGTATTAATATATGTAAACAAAGTTTTGAAGTAAAGGTGAATATTTGAAAATATTTATCAAATATTAGTTATATTTATGTTAAAAAAAAAAGGGACCATGTAACTCCCCAGATTATAGTGTTACCTATCTGCAAGTCAACCACAAATACCCATTTTGACAACCCCAAACTAGGCGTGCGACTTATTCACAAGTATATATGGTATATATAGTTCTTTTGGATAGTATATATTTGTTCAGCAACATTTTTTTATACATTTTTCATTGAATGTGACAGATAAAAAAAATCTTATCAGTTTTTTATTAAATTTTTCTAATGTTCTTACAGTTTTCTTTTTTGAAGAACTAAGGATGTTCAGAAATTGTCTGTAATTATTATTACTCTATATTATTGATACATATCAAATAATCAAAATTAATACTCATCTGGTATTAAAAAATATGTCTTAAAATATGTTCCACTAGTGAATACTGAAAGGTAAAGAGATGGTTCAAACAAATCAATGTATGAAGTCCAAATTTATCAGTCAATGCAGTGAAAACATTCAATTTTCAAGAAAAACAAGTGTGACACTATAAAAATAAGGGGGTCATCTTTTTGACTAATCAAATATAATTATTTTGTTCTGTTGTTTTGTAAGTACAAATAAATTGTTCAACTAAGTGAGAAATAACAATTTAATTTATTAAATTAGCCTCTTAACATATTTGAATAAGAACCACCTAATAATAATCAATCTCCAAAAGTTCATGTCATTGAAATCAGATTGAAATTTAGATAGCTGCTGACCTCAACATAACTTAGAATCACACAAAAACGTCTTTTCAAAACAATAATATTTCAGACCTCTAGTGTCACAAAAGAATCATAATATATATTTAAAAAAAAATGATTTTGTATGTTATTTTAGTTGTCTTGCTTCTGATTTGATTATGATATTGGTGTTTATTGATCAAATTTACTGCCATTTCATCTAGAAATTTACCATCCAGTTGAAATGAGATTTGAATTGTATTTAAAATTTCTCAATGAAATTAAATCCTATTCATGTTTTCAATTATTCCTTTTCTATTTTTTTAGTATACGAGGAGAAATTTGAAGTCGTGGATGATTCAACCTTTGCTCGAAATATTGGCAAGAATTGGACATATGTAGCCCGTTGCCTCAATTTTACAGAAACAGAAATTCAGGAAATTGAAAATAATGAAAAAATACTCCGAGATTGTGCATTTCATATGATAAGAATTTATAGGCAGAAGCACAACCCACAAAATGATGAAGCTCTTATCAAAGCCTTGATGGAAATAAAACAATATGACTTGTTGGAACCAAAACAAGCTAGTTTTGAAGTGGAACCTGGTAAAGCTGATCCACTTCAAAGAAAGGACAAACAAGAAAATAAAGACAATAGTAAGCTGAATAATTCACTACTTCATTATGGTAAGGATGAACTCATGGAAACAATTATCAAAAATTAATCCTATTAAGTACCACTGTGGAAATAATCCTAACTACACATCTCAATTTTACTACAACTATCAAATTTCCTATTTTGATGTAATAACCATAAAAGAAAGCAGTCTTAAGAAGCAAATAAATTGAGCTGAAATGTGAGACAGACACTGGCAAAATCTATGTCCATCCAAACTGAAAAATCCCAGGAGAAGTCATCATGATTATCATAACTTTGATGTGTGAATATGACCATAATCTTACTTCCAGCAGACATAGGCAACACAAGCACAGTTCTAATCATTGAAATTTTATCTTTTACTCTCAAAAATGCAAAAATATCTCATTTTAAGGTTTGCCTACAGTGTACTTAAAACATTGTGCCATGTGTCATCACAGTGGATAAAGGCATTGGTTAGATCCAGTGACAGGACACAATGAGTGTGAGTTCAATATCTGGTTAAGGCAGTGGAGAACTTGGTGAGGTGAATTAACAGGAGAAAACTGATAACTGACATGGTACGTGGAACTAGAACAGTCTACCCCAGCGAGTGAAATAAAGGGTTCAGTTCAACATTCCAACCACCTAAAGAAGGCCGGAGCATACAACAGCTGAAATATTGTGATAAATATTGCAGCAAAGATGAGGACAATAGTTCGAATAATGTAAATAGTGTACTTAAAACACAGCATTACTAATCAATCTTTTCAGTTCCTTTTCCTTAGCATCTACCACATCCTGTGACACTTCTTTATCAGCTGTTGACAATAGATCATTTTTAGGATAGAGCAGATCATTCCATTCTTTAACACAATCCCAGTTCATGCATACTGTTGTTTTTCCACATCTCTTCAGGACATGATCGATCATGGCTCTCCACAACTTCCTGACGTTTTAACCTCTTAGGAAGGTTTGTTTTGTTATGTCTCCCAATCCCAATTCCACCATATATACACAAAAGTTTGTTTAGTAGATTATTTGCTACTTTCCTCTGTCTTTTGCCTTCATTATGCCCTGTGAGTGTCAAATTCTCCAAGCCCTTTTCCTACATTATATGTTGTAGAAATTTCAACTATTTCTGATTCTAACTATAAATGTCCTTTTTGTTTGCATTTTCCTTAAAACTTCCTTGTTACATGTTCAGTCCAAGGTATTCTCATTATCCTTCTATAGAACCACATATCTGTTACCTCCTCTCTTCTTCATCTGAGAGGAAATTGTCCAGTATTCACTGCTATAAAGGAGAACAGAAATTACATAGCAGTTCAGTACTGTTTATAATTAAATTTTCCTGTTTCTTAATACCTTATCAAAGGTATTTTTGATTATTCTAATTTACCTCCAAATTTCAGTGAGTTTTTCTATTTTCTGTTAAATGTTTAAATTTTTGTACTTTATTTTCATATCTCCAGTTAACATCTTGGATTCTTCTTTTTGCTGACAACCATATATTCTGCCTTTTTACTATCAATGTTTAGTCTTTTCGTCTTACTTTCCATTAACTAATTTATCTAGGAGTTCCTAAAGTTTCCTTTCTTTGCCTGACAATTAATGCAGTACTCCTTGTTTCAGTATCTTTAACAAAATGTTTGTCCTATTTCTGGTCTAATTCTAGTTTGCTTTTTATTCCTCAGAATTTGGATGAAAAGTTTTGTTATGTGGTTCATTAGGCTGACTGTATGAAGGAACTTGCATTGATTTGCACATAGTTTCTTAAGAATAGCTATGAAAATGGATCTACTAAGGTCTTCTGGTATGTCACCACTGTTGTATATTTGCTATTTCTTTAATTTTGTCAATGCTGAAATCATCTAAGGCTGCAAACATCACAACCCCATCTGGTCTTGTTAATTTGTTCCTGTTCAAATTGGCCAGTGTTAATTTCACTTCAGACTTTAATATTTTTTAGCCTTTCATATTTTTGTTTATTGCAGGTGTATTTGTTCCATCATTGAAGAATGTTCCTTTTATCTATTATCAATGATTGTGATTTTTACACATCCTGTCTTTGAGCACATCTTTTGTCATGTCATTTCTCTTGTCATGGGTTCAGGTGATGCATTGACTTTGTCTGAATGCCATTTTTTTTATATTTATTTTTGGAAGGTTAAAAGGGCATCATCAGCCTACAACAGGATTATATTACAAACAAAATCATATAGAAGATGCAATGATGCATTGATAAAAATGATTAAATGCTTTAGTATACATTTCAAAATGATTGTATATTTAAAAAAAAAAACATATATGCATGCAGAAATAAAGAAGTTTTGCTTATCTGTTGCTGACAACATTTTATCAGAGAACTGTCCAGAATGTCTGCTTCCTCTGGCAGTTGGAAAATGAAGAGAAAGTCTTTATTTTTGTTTCAATTGGTGGTAAAATGCTTGTTCTGTTGGGAACAATTTAGTAACTTTTTTGTTGCTATTGTCATATGCCCTATTCGACGAATAATTTATAAGGCAATCATGCGCCGACCAGGAGATATCTACATTATCACGTCTATGAAGAGATACGGGCTATCTCTCCTAGACCATGACAAATGGACAATTAGTAAACAAAAATATTTTAAAGAACACTGTTCGATTGGGATAATCGAACAGTAATCTTTTCCCAGGTTTGCTTTGGTTTCAACACAAATACTGATCCACAATTCAAGGATGAACAATAAGGCCTAATAAATTTTGGTATAAGAATTTTAATATATACATATACACAAGATATTAAAATAAAAGAAAAATATAAGCATGAGTAAAGCCTCCGACGACCAGAACCTCAAGACTTATGTTGGAATACCAAAATATGCCCAAGTGGATTCGACTGAACCCGAACGAATAAAAAAAAAAATAAGTATGAATAACTACGAATGCAGAAATCAACGCATAACCAAAAAAAAGAGATGGGATAGGATTTATATATTACTATTTTGACATGTGGAAAGGTTTTTGTAAGAACATAAAATTTATGGATGCATGTGTATCTTTCTAACACGGGTCCAAAATATATAGTTACTTATCTTTATATTTAGTTCTCTCTCTTACTCATTGTCCATTCTTTTCTCTCTCACGTTTCCTCTTTACTTTCTTTTTTTCTTTACACAAATTCAATTTCACACATGGTCCGGTAGCAACAGAGATATACACTTTCTTCTTCTCTCTGGTTTTCTCTTTTCTTCCTTTCTTCTTCTTTACACAGTTCAACTTCAAACATGGTCCAGCTGCAACAGAGATATATACTTTCTCCTTCTCTCTTGATTTATCTTTTCTTTCTTCAAACACAGGCTGTATTCTCAGCGTACAAATTTCCTTGCATCTTCTGTGATAAATAACTCAATTTATCTTCTTCAATCTGGAGTTAACGAACAGAAATATACATCCTTATATTTCTTATCCAGAGTTGCTTATGATGAATCGGACAAGTTCCATCATTACCAAAATGAGTCTCATCTTTCCGTTCATAAGTTATCAGCGCTTCGATTTCGTGTCTTGCTCCTTCAAAGACAAGACAGCAACTGACTTCCAAGTAATTTTCTAATTCCCACGTGTCCTGCATTTTGGCGCAAATTCCAATTCCTGCTGCTTCATGATCTTATATCAGTCCCCTGTCTAGACGTCTGTTGCTACGGTTAACTGGGTCAGTCAACCTCTTGACTTGCTTCCCCAAAATGTCTCAAGACTCCCACATGACCTCTTCTGTTGTCAAGTGGAGATTAACCTTAATATATGCGTGTTTGGGCTATTTGCATTCATAACACTATCACTACACTCTTATTCTTTTAGCTATATCTGCCTTATTTGTGATGCTCATTCTTTTCACTTTACACACTTTTCATTGATCCATTCCTTTTTTGTCTACCTGTCTGCATTTGTTTCTAATTTCTTTGTGTAATGTACTATATTCTGTACCATACTTTGGCATTGTTTGCTGTCTACTTTTCATCATGTTGAGAATTTCATCCACCTCTTTTACTTTGTGTGGTCTTGTATAAAAGGAAAATGTGACACCAAAATCTTAACAGAGGCATTCCAAAAGCTAAACAAAGTACTAAGAAACAAAAAATAAGTCCTGAACTGTTATGTAATATCAACTCTCCTATATGGCAGTGAATGCTGGACAATCTTCTCATAGATGAAGAGAACACTGGAGGCTATGGAAGGATGCTAATAATTCTATGGACAGAACATGTGAGTGGCAAAGAAGTATATTCAGGAAGAGACAGCTGAAGTGTCTTGGACACATAATGATGAAAGAGGGTTTGGAGAATTTCACACTCACATTATATATTGAGAACAAGAAGAACAGGGAAAGGCAGCCAGCCACCTACCTGACAAGGTTGTGTGAATGGATTGTGAAATGGGGAGTGGGAGGCTTGTAAAAAGGACAAATGTTGCCAAGGACTACGAGGGATAAAATGTTGTAGAGAGCCATGATCACCCACATCCTGAAAGGACACAGTAAAATTGTCATAAAATAAGTTGAAGCTTGGATATGTCATCCCCATTCAATACTAGTTGTAGTTTGTTAGAAGTTGAGCTGTTGTGACGCACTTGTAGTAAGTGCTAAATAATAATATCTATTCCTTTCAAATTTAGAAGATGAAAGAATGGAAAGAAAATTTTGAGATGATATGAAATTCTCTTTGGACCAATGAAAACCTTGCCTTCACAGAAATTAGCTCGTCAGCTGAGGAAGAAGAAGAAAAGAAAATAGTAAGTCTACACAAAATGCTGATATAAAATGAGGAGAAAAATTAAATTAATGAGAGAAGTGTGAAGTCTTGTAAAATGTTTTGTACAGTTCCCCACAACCAATGTTGAAGTTCTTCTGAGGGTTTTATTGCCAAAGTTTTCACAGTCTGTCAGGAGTACTCAAATTGTTATATTATTAGCAGAAACTAGTGATATATTCATAGAATATAGGACAGTGTGTCATATACTCCTTTTAAATAAATGATACAGCAGCCTTTTTACCCACAATGAATGTAATTTTCTTTTCCCCTAATTGTGTAGCTACTTCCAAAAGTGGTGGGAAGGTGGAGGCTATCACCATCCTGCTACATACATGCACACACACACACACACACACACACACACACACACACACACACACACACACTTCAAGTAATATTAAAATAATTCTTATTTACTTTATTTTTTCAAATTTGCACCCTTGATATTTGAGTTAGCCATAAAATTAAATTAAACATGAGGCTAAGGACAAATTTTACTGTCTATATCACTACAAGTGTGATCATTAAATTTATATCCTGACAATTATTAACTGAATATCTATTAAAACTTCAAAGGTACCATCAAAATGGATGCATTTTTTCCAAAATGACAGCAAAAGTTTGCAACACTGTTTTAAAATATTTGCCAAAAATCAGGAATTATCCAATTCAAATGCAATCTTCAGTACTCATTTATTAATAAATGAATTGTATGCTGAGTAGGTTATTTTATTAAAAATGCAGAAATATCTTTAGGGGGGTTTGCTTCATCCCCACCCCTTTTTGATATATTGTGCACTTTTTAATTTGGAGAATGCTCAAAATATTTTTAGTTATATAAAGAAAAATCTCTGAAGATGTTAGTTCAATAAAAGAAATTATACAATATTAAGTGTGAACATACTAAGAATTTATCCCAAATATTACTAAAAATAATTCAATAAAACTCAAAAATAATTTTTTTTAAAATAATTTAATATAAAAATTATTAGAATGGACAGGAAGAAAATCTACACTTAATATTTATTTTACAAAAAAACTTGTAATTTTTCAGTGTGATTTTGAAATTTGTCACAAGAGTTTCTTTTACTAAATAATGTTTGAAGAATAGAAAAATGTAAAGTTTAATGCTATTTCCGAGTATGAAGCTTTTTTTAAAAGAATTTTATTTTATCCTTTTAGCAATTGGAGCAACAGAGTGTCAAAAGGACAATTTTTCCATTGACACTGCTATTATTTTGACTACCTTCACTCCCTCAACAATGTTTATTGTTTTAATTGTAATAAAATCTAGACACAAGAAAGTGAATTTATACATTTTTGTTGTTTTATGAAAATTGACAACAAAAATAATAAATACTATTTAATTCAATAAAGCTCAAATAAATTTTTTTTTAGAACAGCATGTAAAAAAAATAAAATTGAAAGTTAAAGAAATACAATACTCAAGACATTGGTATTTACATTTAAAATAAATATTTAACCTCATATAGTTTAAAGATATAATTTTTTATTCTATACACTTTTATTAAAATTAGTAGAATGAATACTTATATTTTTTTGTACATTAGAAATAGTTATCTTTTTTTTTTTCTTAAAAGATATTTTTGAGTCTAATTCATTGCCTTTATTTTTGGCTTATTTTCTTACATATTTCATGCCATCCACATATATATAAAGTTGTAGCTTCTATCTGTCTGCTTGTTTGTTTTCAAACTCCTCGTAGGGTTTTGAAGGTAGACCCACATAACCATATATATGCTGAAACTATATTACCAAGGGTACTTGGATAAGTATATTTCATTTTGATCAAAGGCGGTCACCAGGAGGCACCCCACACCCCTTCAATTTAAATTAAATTTAAATTTGAATTTGAACTCCTATTCAAAATATAGAAGGAGAAATCCAGAAGATGGAGGTTACATCAGCAAGATCAAAATAAGAAAATATGGACATCAAGTTGAGCAAAAAAAAAATATCACCAATCAGTGGGTAGTGCCTTACAATATATATTTGTTGCAACAATTCAACTGTCATATCAATGTTGAAATATGCTCACCAATTCATTCAATCAAGTATTGCATCAAATACATATCAAAGGGGTCAGATCAAGCTATTTTTGCACCCCCTCCCACTGAAAAGTTTTTTCCCTTTGATTTAAATTAAATTTAAATTTGAGCAAGGGAACAGTATTATTGAGTAATATTGAAATGCATCATTTTTCTCCACAAATTATAACAATGATTTAAAATCAGTCATCATTTTCTTACAAAAAAATGTGTGACACGCAGCAAGGTGCAGGTAATTCAGCTAGTGTAAATATGTAATTGCATCCAATATGATTTTTTAAAAACAATTCTGAATTCAAGAAAATGTATTAAATTAATGAAGTTTCATCTGTAGGGGAGTTATAACTCTGAGTAAATAATTATAACCCTGCTAAGATATATACAAAAAATACTTGTAAAATTGAGAAACAGCAAGAAACATCAAAATGAGTAATATTACCTGGTTGTTATGTGGTGTTGGAGAAACAAAAAGACAGTAAAATTGTGAGTTTAGGGTCAAATGTAGATCAAATATGGATTGGAATCCAACAGAAAGATAAGAATAAGCAAAGATGTATACAGTCTTTCCCATATGTTTTCTTTTTTATAGATGTATGTAATGAGTCCAGATAATTTAGTTGGAAAAATACAAGTGTCTGTTTTTTTTTTTACCTCAAATTTTTGTTGAGTGCTAAAAGACAAATGTTACTATTATCATAAAGAAAAAAAAGAGATGAAATTTTTGTTGATGCACATGTTAATGACCTTTTATGTGAATTGCTTGCCTGATAGTGAAAATATCACGTGATTGTAGAAGAGAAAAGTGAGGTTGATTCTCATTGGTTCAGAATGAGCGAATTAATGATAATTATAATTGCTATAATTATTTTATTATTAGTGGGCAAATTACTTATTAGAGTGATTTGTAACATGTTTATTTATCATCTCTCCGTGGCATCTGTCTTTGGGCAGAGGGCACTCAGGGGCAACGTCAAAGGACAGAGTCGCAACGGAGGAAAATTATACTGAGAGGTGCCCAGCCCTAGGGAACAACTGCCTGAGGCCGTGCCTTCTTATTGCACTAGAGAGAAGGATCAGTGCACACACCAAGGCCAGCACAACTGACGGTTGCAGGGACTCAGGGAATTTTTGTTCCTTGCCCGGGTGTATGTGCTCAGGCTCCCCACATTAAATCAACCTTGTGTCACAATCTGACCTCATGGTGGGGTTGAGTAAATACTAATTTCTTTATGGACATGACACATCTAAAAAAAAAAAAAAAAAAAATGGGCAAAATAGGTAGTTATTGGATTGATAATGTTTATTGATTGTGTTCACTTTGAGTTCTTTCTTAATTATTCATTGGTATCAAAGGTGGGAAATCAAAACTATTTCTTTTGTATACCCGAGCAAAAATAATCATCAAACTTGGACTTTCGTGCCCAGAAAAAAAAAATGGAATGCCAAAAGGACGAATTTTCCATTGACACCATTATTATTTTAACTACCTTCACTCCTTGGCAATGTTTTTTGTTTTTAAAAGTGATGATTAGAATTGTAATTGGCTAATGAAATGAAAGTGAATTTATACATTTTTGGGTAATTTGCTTTTTAAGCCCCACGCTAAATATGTAAAAAAAATTTGCCGAATAGTTATATTTAGATGTAAATGTATATGCTTAATTCAAAAATAACAAACGAATTTTGGTAAAATCTACCGTTTTGAATTTATTGACAATAAAAATTCAAAGTCATTACTGATGTTTGCAGATATTTGCTGCAGAATATTCTTTTTTTTTTATTGCGCACACAATGAGTTCTTAAATTACCGCGCACTTAAGTTGTGTCGAAAGGCAATGACAAGTGGTTTTTTTTTTTTTTTTTTTTACAGTAAACCCATTTTTCTGTGTTGAAAAGCAATGACAAATGTTGTAAAGCTTTTATTTTAAATTAAAAATAAAACATAATAATGCACAAACTTTGTAAAGAGCATGAATATTTACAAAATAAAAATGCTAGAAAGGAAATAATAATTAATGAACAAGATCGAAGAGTTTGGTCTCATTGATAGATACCGGGTTGATCACCCCAGGGGGAAGATGTGGACATGGGCTCTTAATTGGCCTTAGTTGGTTAGCTACCTGGGTAGAATGTTAGTTAGAGGAGCTGACGTAGACTTGTTAGATTGTCCCACGTTCCACTGGGTAGGCTATTTGGATCACAAACTCGTTTGTGCCCGGATGGTGTTAGATTGTAGGCCTAGAATGGCAGGTTACTGGAAGTTCAATCTGTCTTTACTGGACTGGCAGGACTTCCAGGAGCAGCTAACTAGCAGGAGCTAAAAGAGGTGGTTATCGGGAATAAGTGGTGGGAGAGACTTAAGAATAGGATTAGGTCTTTCACCACTGATTTCAGCAAACGGCTTGCCTTAGATAGAGCTGAGAAGGTGAAGATGCTTAAGGCTAGTTTTTCCTGGGTGGGGGATCCTCTAGAGATAGCATTAGCTAGGGAGGCTCTGAAGTGTTTGACTAGCAAGCGCTACATGGGCCAGGTAATTAGACATAGGTTAAGCAAGATGTCTTCTGGAGCAGTGAATATGGGCGCAGAATTGTGCAAGGAAGAGATCCGTCGAGGGTCCAATCAACACATTTGTGAAGTCAAGACCCCAGAGGGGCACACTCTGGGCCACTGATGACATGTGCGAGGTGTTTTGGCAACATTTTGAGAGATGCTTTACCAAGGAGCCTGGTCTTTGTGATGACGAGTTTCGCAGCTATTTGGCTGACTTTCCTCGGCTTTCGTCAACTGAAGCGGCTAGCTGCAAGGGAAAGATTACGGAGGGCGAAGTCAACACGGCAGAGGCAAGTTGCCTGGCTTGGATGGTTTGCCCTATGAATTGTACCTGAAGCTGTCACACATCTTTGTCCCAATTTTGATGGTTGTGTTCAACAACTGATTCCAGCAGGGGGCCATCCCCAATCGGTTCACCAGGTGTATGATCATGCTGTTGAAAAAGGGCAAGGATGTTTATGGGAAATTAGATGATTACAGGCCTATAGCTCTGCTAAACACAGAGTTAAAGATGTTGGCCAAGATCCTGCAGTAGCGTTTGCAGTCAGTTGCCAAGTCTCTGTTTGGTCCTGAGCAGACTTGTGCTGTGAGGGGCCGAACAATTCAGAGCAACCGGCATCTTATCTGCACGATCATGTAAAAGACGACGATGAGGCTGTGCTGATCAATTTAGATCAGTCCAAGGCATTTGATAGGGTTGACCATCACTACCTTGCTGCTGTCCTGCAGGCTGCCGGATTCAAACCTGACTTCTGCCGTTAGATTAGCCTCCTGTATCACTCCCCCTATGCTGCGGTACATGTGAATGGGAAGCTGTTGGGCGCTTTTGTGCTGTCTAGGTCGGTTTGTCAGAGTTGTCCACTGTTGCCCCTACTTTATGCTTTGACATTGGAGCCTCTCCTTCACCGGCTGAGGGACAGGGTGTGCAGTCTGGCCCTACATGGAATTGCCGTTACTGGAGGGGCTCAATCCAGGGTTTCCACATACACCGAAGACGTATCTGCTTTTGTGTCATCCCACAGCGACATTGAAGCAGTACTGAAGGTGCTTGATCTGTATGAAAAGGTGACGGGCCAAGATTAACCGCGACAAGTCATCTGGCTTGCAGTTAGGTGCCTGGTAGAGGGTCGATCTTCCGGGGCCCTTCAGTTGGATGGACAGTCCTGTCCATATTCTTGGAGTGTGGTTTGAACCAGACCTCCAGCTGGAGAAAAATTGGTCTGAAGTATGAGCAAAGATCAGTGCGGCCGGTCAGACTTGGCATAGACAGTGGTTGGCAGGGTGGAGTCATGTGCCACATATGTTTTCCTGATTGTCCTTTATTGATTGTCTGTACTTCCTCTCTGTAAGGATCATAAGAAGCCGCTCGAACGCTCCCTATCTTTCGTTTTATGGAGGGGACACAAGCATCAGGTCAACAGAGAAGTCTGTGCACAACATCCGTGTCATGGGGGGGGAATGTCACACTTGGCAAGCCACAAATTTGCTTCGAGGTTGGCTTTCCTACACTGCTCTTTGACAGGAGATTCGATTATGGTGAGGATTGTTCGGGACTCATTCCCTTTCCTTACTATCAGTCCTCCCATTTCGTGGGAGCTGTTGTAACCCCCTGGATCAATCATATTTCCTTCATGAGTGTCGGTATGCCTTGACGATCATTTCTCGGCCCAGTAACTTTTCACAGTCTAGAAAGGTCTTCTATCATTATTTAGTGGAGGGGGTCGCGAAGGATCCTCTACATGAGCAGCTCGACTTGTCAGAGAAGGAGTTTCGCTCTTTCTGGTCTTGGGTGCCAGCAGCAGATTATCTCAGTAACCCTGATTTTTCGCTTACCTGGCAATTGGCTTGGAATCAGCTACCTCTCAATGACAAGGCCTTCATATGGGACTTGGCGGATTTGCCAGACTGTGAACGGTGTGACCTTGGTTTAGAAGAAACGACTTCGCACGCCTTCTACCATTGTCCCCAGGTCCGTCCCTTATGGGACCATGTCGGCAAGTTGACAGCGCATCACGCTCTCGAAAAGATTGTGCTCATGGATCGCGCATATGTGTGTGACAATGTGTCGCCCCTGTATTCTGGGGTGAAACAGATGGTGTTTCTGACGCTGCAGGCCATGGCCCAAATAGTGATTTGGACGACATGACAGGAGGAAGTCTTGTGAGGCAACTGTCTTTCTCATCAGAATCTGATCTGATTCTTTGAGCATCAGCTAAAGGTGAAGATTAGAACTGATGGAAAATGCTTGCATTCGACAGTCTTCAGCGAATGGTAGGTGACTGAGGAGAGCTAGGTTCGTTTGAACGGGGATAGCCTTGATTTTCTCTTTTAGGTCAGCCTACGTCACATCAGGGTGGTTTCCTGTGGAGCCCTCCCCTTGGTTAGGTTAGACAAGCTTTTGTGTACCTAGTTAATGTGAGTAAGTGTTGTTCCTGGCCTGCTCTTGGCTGCCTCTTTGGTTATGATCCAAGTTGAGATTCCCAACCTCCCCAGTTTGTTTTGGGCCCCTTTTCATCTCGACACTGGGTCAGGTTTTATATTTCCCATGCCAGGATATATTTTCTCCTTTCTCACTCACGTAGCAAGAGAGCCTCTTGATTTTGTCCCATGGACAGAATACAGTGACCTCTCTTTTTTGAGGGTTGGACGGGTCCTACTAACATCAGTTATGTTTAGTTTGTTTTGTGTTCATTTTTTAGTTTGTTATTGGGTTCATCTCCCTCCCCTCTCATTTTAATCATCCATAAATTTTTAAGTATAAATTTTATAAACATTAGGTTTTTATGACATGGGCACATTTTTAGAACCCCCTTGAGAGAATGAGGTATTATGGTGTATGGAGGATTGATTGGTGACGAACGAGTTTTTATGGTGAATGAGGAAATTGTAATGAGTGAATGGGTTGTGAATCAGATTAGCTAGGTATAAGATCGTTAGTGTCGACCAGCCTCAACCCCTCCCCTTTTTGGCTTCGTGCCGATCTGTATCACACACACACACACATACATACACAGATACAAATCATATACAACGACATGCATCCATTGGTTAATAAATCACCTTACGTCTATAGTTAAATTTACAAACCGCGACAATGTGACAATTTTGTAATCGCTCTATTTTCATGTAATCAATTTCAATAAAAAACTTTACTTTTGGAAGAAACGGATCCCAAAAGGCTTTCTTAAGTCTCCCCAAAATCGCTTGCTAATTGGTCAATAAACATACAAATGGGCATTGCAATTACACAGGCATAATATTTTTTTCACAGTATAGTTCAAGTTTCCGTTTAAGGTTCTGTGACCCTGTAAATGTGTTGATTACATTATATATAAATTTGAACATGCAGCTCATTCTTTTTTCTTTTCCAAAGACCCAACGAAAATGTGATCTTCAGGTTCTCATCTCGACCATTTACTGTCAGGCGTTAAAAGCATTCTCAAATGCACATACATACAAAGTTTTTGTTGAATTATCAATGATGTCAATCTGCTCTTAGTTTCCAGTTACCTCCTCTTTCTCTTCTTACACAGTCCCTAATGTAAATAAAATTCACCTGCAATGCGTGTGTTAAGTAAAACATGTCTATGTGGTTTTTTATTAAATTTGTCTTCCTATTCTGAATTATCAAGTCTAATCAAAACAAGGTATGTTCGATCTGATTGATTCTTGACTTTATAATCTTCCTTTTCAATAAATTTTATGGGGTTTGGCGACATCTCGAAGATAATAAGCCACGTGGGACGTGCTTTTGACCATCTTAAATTCTGAATTTTGGTAGAAGTTTTTTTATCGCTTAAAATAACATGTAATGGCGAAAACAAAACTTGTAACCTCGTGCCACTGAATGGTACAAATTTATGCCACTTGGAAAGTACAATGCAAAATGGCATTAATTAAAGATTTCAAAGCAATATAGAAAACGGAGGTTGTTCCCAAAAAAAAAGGACAGATGCGACAATTACGAAATAAGAAAAGAAAAGGGATTATTACTAGAGAAAAATCAACGATTTGCTCTCAATGGAAACGTCACCGTTTATCTTGTTTGGAGACCCTGATGATTCTGCAGTTGTGTGGAAGAAATTATTTTGATCAATTTCAAAAAGAAAAGGGCTAACAAATTAGTGTTGAGGAGAAAATTATATTTCCTTAAATTAAAGAAATTTGACTCTGTTCGTGAACACATCAAAAACAATGATGGAAATATTTGATGAGTTTAAATTATTAGCGAATCAACTGATGAGGAGGATAAGTTGTACATCTAGCTATTTTCCCAGTTTCTTAAAACATGTTGGATAAAACAGCAGAAAAAAAGCAAGTCAGGATGTTCCCAAATTGTGTTAGTGACTGATATTGCTGTAAAAAAGAAACCAAGGTTAAAGAAAAGGAAATTAATGGTGCAAAAACAGAAAGCCATTTTATTTCAAAACATTGTCAACAAAGGGAAATTTCACAGGAGGTGACAGGACAAGATTAATAAGGATTAAGAAAGCTCCAGATCAGTATGGTGAATGGGCCTACTTGGCTCATAATTTAAATATTTTATTGACAATGAAAACGCACTTTCAGTTCTAGAAAAAATGAATGGATGAAAGCAATGGAAAGTGAAATTTCTTCTTTTTACATACTAATAAGTATCCTTGAAAACGGAATTGCAAAGTTTCGAAAAAGCATATTGGTAGCAAGTGGGTGTTTAAATAAAATTATGATGCACAAAAGACATGGAACACCATAAAATCTAAATTGGTAGCTCCAGGTTTTCTTCAAAGAATGAATTGACTATGATGAGACCTTCTGCCCAGTTGTAAGGTTTGAATCAGTGCAAACAATTATTGCCTTAGCAGCACAGCTTGACCTGAGGCTACATCAATTAGACATAAACTGCATTCTTAAATGGTGAGCTAAAGGAAAAATTTACAAGACCTAAAAAAAAAAAAAAAAAGACAAAAATCATTGAACATCTTGTCTGTAAACTTCGGAAAGCATCTATGGTTTGAAACAATCGCCAAAATGTTGGAATGAATCGCTGGATTGCCAGCTGAAAAAAATGCACTTCAAACAGTTAGAAAATGATCCTTGCATCTATATACAATCTTCAGGGGGAGAAATCCTTATAGCTGCTGTCAGAGTTAACTCCTCCTTTAGTCTTTTAACCCTTTCACCAGAGGTCTCCTTCCCTAGCTATAAATAGTTTTAACCCAACCCTCTTCCTCTCTTTTTCCTCAGGCTTTCAGACCTTAAAAATATCCGCCAGAATTATGACCGCTCACAGACTAAAAAAAAGGCGTTTCCCAAACCAACAGTGACTAAGCAAAACAAGCACATTGAACACTCATCACATACACACACAAATATATAATATTCACACACACATATTTGTCCATTGTAATTTGTTAAAAATATATATATTTGTATACATATATTTATCAGTCTTGTGTTTGTTTTTTCTTTTGCCTTCTTTGGACTTAATTAAAGTCCAACTTTCTCATCCAGTTGGAAACTTGTAACAAAAATCTTGACTTTTTTGATAATTCATCAACTTCTATCAACAACATCACAGCCACGGTCCACTACACTGCTGTAAAATGTTGATATTATTCTATTTTTAAGTCTCTGACATGATGTAAGCGCTTGTGGTATCCAAGAATTTGTTAATACAATATCGAAAATTTTCAACGTCAAGGACTTGGGAAAACTACATCACTTCTTGGGTGTTAAGATTGCTTATCTCCAATCAGGAAAATATGGATTGGACAACACGGCATATACACACAGTTTTGAAAAGATTCCAAATGGAAAATTCAAAACCACCGTCAACTCCAACTGATGCTAGAGCAAGATTAAGCAAAGCAACTAAAAAAAGCAAGCTGGTCAACTAAGAGTTGTATCAATCAGCAGTTGGAAGCCTACTGGATCTGTCAACAAGGACACGACCTGACATTGCCTATGCTGGGAAATGTTGAGATTCTGCTCTTAGCCTTCAATGGAACACTGAAAGTCTGTAAAACATATTTTTGCGTTACCTAAATTCACGAGGATATGGTTTAAAAGGTACCTCCACAGTCTGAAAAAAAAGGCGCCAAACTTTTGAAAACAAAATTTTATTGTCTAAATGTTTTATGTTTTTATGAAAAACGTATTTTTGCATATTTCAATTTTTGAAATTAAGAGGAAAGACCAAAGTATTTTTTTTAATTATTTTTACAAAATTTTCCTTCTTTTTAGAACATTAAAATTTTGATTAAAAAACCTTGTTTCTCTTTGTACCAACGGGACTAGTAAATAACATAGACAATTTTAGAACGTTTTTTTTGTATTACACATTAATTTGGAAAATCTTGCAAAAATAAAAATAATTGTGGGATGTTAATGAAACTTTTAGAAACTATTCACAGATGATCGAAATTATTATAAATATGTTTTTTTAAGAAAAGTCATGGCAGAAATATCTTTTTTTTATATTTATTAACACCTTAATAACTAATTTGGGGAAAAACTCTAGAAAGAGAGTGCATTGTAGAGGGGCCACTTAACCGGTTACCACTTGTAGTGGGAATGATGCAACCGGGGTTGAGGGTTCAAATGTGGCTGAAAAAGTTGCTGATAGAAGTCAGGGGAAGAAAGCATGAAGGTTCAGGATACTCCTGCCGCCGAGCCCAACTACATAAAAAGGTTGGACTTTGATTAAGTCCAAAGAAAAATTTACAAAAAAAGCAAACAAAACACAAGACCGATAATATATGTATATACAAATATATATTAATAACCTTTTACAATACATGGAAACAGTACAAAGGTTTTTTTAGAAAGTGTGTGTGAATATTCTAAGTTGAAGTTTTTACCCCCCTGATATGTATGTATTGTGAATTCAATCGTGTTTCAACGCTTATCCCTTGTTGCACCTACATTTTGAGGTTGATACACTGAAATCCTGAATAAAAAAAAAAGTGTAAAATATTTTTTTAAAATAACTAGAATTTTAATTGTATAATGAGAACTAGTAAAATAAATTTTCACGCTATGGTTTTTTTTTTTTTTTTTTTTTTGATGTTGATAGCTGAAATCCTGAAAAATAAAAATAAATTTACCTAATGAAGGTGTCAGAAACTCGGGCCTGAAGGAAAAAAAAATATGTTTTTTGAAAGTCATGTGGCTATTTTTTTTTATTTTTAGGATTTATTTATCCCCTGGTGAAAGGGTTAACGGACTGAAGGAGGAGTTAACTCCGACAGCATCAACTTTAGTGATTATAATAGTTAAAAGCACAAGGCTTTGAAGAATGCAAATCATGCTTTGTTTTTTTTTTAATTGGATCCACAGTACCTGAAAATCAGCTCTGAATTGTAACATAAAACTCAATAAACAAAGATACTATTTAATTTCAAATGCTTTTATTTGTTTTTAGTTGTTTTTATGAATATGGACAATATTTTCTGAAAGCAAAAAATTTTTTCAATGAAAATTGAATTTTTAATACAATTATTTGTTATTTCTTTAATTATAATAGATTTTTACATTAAGTTTTTTAAAAATATCATAAAATTAGTTAAAAGCCACATCAACTTTTCTAAGCGTCCTTATGAGATTATCATTGTCTAGCGCTTTGAAAATTGTATCATTTGAACCAATCAGAAGATCCGCAGTAATTAAGAAATGTAATTTGTGTTTATAATCGGGCGGTAATTATAAAGTACGGAAGACCAAACAGAATACAATTAAGTTGCATTATTTGAGTTCAGCAGTGTTCTCCGCTGTTAAGGCCTTTACTTGTGCGAAACATGTATCGAGAAGTTAATTTGATTTTTCAATTCCAACTGAGAAGGGTACATATAAGTATCATCTTATGAAATTTAACTACTGCTAAACTTTAATTTATGATCTTATTTTTATATTAATCTCAGTTATGACACTTTTCATTAAATGAAATATCAAAATTAATAATAAAATGAATGGAAATACAAATAACACAATAAAAAATGTAATAAATGTACATAAAATTATAGTATTTTATGTACACTTCTGATAAAATTTCATAAGAAAGGTACCTATAAATTAATTAGATACCTTTCTTATGAAATTTAATCTCACTCTTAACAGTCTTATTTTTTAATATATTTTCTATAAAGCATCGTAAACGTAAAGATGAAAGCTAAGTACAAAAAAAAAAAAAAAAATTAAAAAATTAGAGCGCTGAAAGTTTCCCTAAAAAGTAACGAGGTAAATAACTTGTTCACTTAAATCTAAATAATTTCACTTCCTTCCATCCGTAGAAAGAATTATCCTCCCGTAAGTTATCTAAACGTCATGAAAATGTCTTTTGTCACCTGTCAAATGACGCGAAAGACTTGCTTTGTCTTATTTTCAAATTACATTTTTTCGGCGCAGAAGCTAAGTTAAGCTTGGTTCAAAATATTTTAAATAAACATTATAATTTCTGATTCTATTAAAATAAGTTTTGAAAAAAATGATAATTGATTTTTAAAAGAATATCAAAATCAGATTTTCATCTTTTTTTATAAAATGGAAAAAATGATTGAAAATGATGGATTATCTGTCCTTTTTTTTTTGACAAAAAAAAAAAAAACAAGATTTTTAACGAAAATTTCGGACGTGCTAGGAACGATTAAAAAATGTGAAAAAAATACCCCCAAAATACTTTGATCTTTCCTCTTTAATAATATGAACATTGGTCATTAGACGATAAAATTTTGTTTTCGTCAAGTTCGGCGTCTTTTTCATCATTTCGTAGAGGATCCTAGATGACAAGGAGAAAGCAACCAATCTCCTGGGGTACTCAGATGCAGGCTGGGCTGGTGATTTAGATGATCGCAGATCGACCTCCGAGTACTTGTTCATAACTCCATCAGATCTTTAACTTCTACGCATGTACATTGTACAATAACACACAAAATGTTATGTTTTTTAAACCATTTTGTTTTTGTTCCTTCTTACTTGTATTTCATGCTTTGTGGTACACTGTCTTTTACGTTTATTGTGTGGTCATGTTGTTGCAGACCCGGCAGCGTGCAGTGCTGGTTTATTACAAAGTGGCCTTGTGCCAGACACCACACTAAACTACCGAGTCTACAAGCAATGTAAAAAAAACAAATATGTGCGTGAATGAACAGTGAGAGGAAAGGGGTCAATCAACAAGTGCATAAAATAAAATATATTAAGATAGCCGACTCAGAATGACAGGAAAAGACTGGATTCAAACAAGAGTAATTTTTATTAAATGCAGGAAAAACAAGTAACTTCTCAATGAATATGTTCCGCGCCAAAATTAGAAAACAAGATGGCTAAAGGCGGGAAGAGTTCTTGAAGAAGAAGAAAGGTTCCAGATAAGTCAATGTACATGATAATATACATACAAGGAAAAATACTCACTGCGAGTTTTTGGCTAATGTGAGTGAAATGTTATGTATATATTTTTTTCTTTTTTTTGTGTACTGGTTCAAAACAGATTTATGACAAGACCCAAAGTGGACGACGAATTAATATTTTGGATGTTTTGCATCGTCTCGGAGAAGGACTTTGAATGACGAGCCGAAGGGGGACGACGAATTAATATTTTTATGTTTGCATTGTCTCGTAGGAGCTCTTTTTTTTGAATGACGAGCCAAAAGGACGCAGAATTAATTATTTGGTGGTTTTATTGGTTACATGTTGAATACTAAGTTTCTGCCGACGACTGTGTCGTGTCTCTAACGTCTTCTGGTCGAAAACGGAGAAGGTCTGATCTGCGATTAGCAAGTTGTTCGTCAGTAGGATATCCCTGTCTGTATTTATTGGTTCGCTGACGAGGGATAAAAATAAGCCATTATTAGTTGAATACGAAGTTTTGCTCACGACCGTGTCGTGTGTCTCTAACGTCTTCTGGTAGAAAACGGAGAAGGTCTGACCTGCGGGCAGCTTCAAGACGAGAAGAAGTCTTGGTAGAGTCAGAGTGTGAAGTCGAAGTTGTTCGTCAGTAGGATATCCCTGTCTGTATTTATTGGTTCGCTGACGAGGGATAAAAATAAGCCATCATTAGTTGAATACGAAGTTTTGCTCACGACCGTGTCGTGTCTCTAACGTCTTCTGGTAGAAAACGGAGAAGGTCTGACCTGCGGGCAGCTTCAAGACGAGAAGAAGTCTTGGTAGAGTGTGAAGTCGCCATTGTCGAAATAAGATATTCCAGCCCGCATATGGGTTAAGGGCACGGAATAAATGAGTTGCCCATCTAGTCGGGTCGAAAGTCGAGAGGCAACTGCTTGCAAACGCTAGCAGTTTTTTGAGACGCCGAATAACGCGCGGGAAAATTCAAAATCTGTTATGAGTCCAAATCAGCAGGAGCTAGCGAGGTTACTGCTATGTTTAGCTGTGAGTGGAAGGTAGGGGTGAAAAACCGCGCGCACACACGCACGAGTGTGAAAGGAAGGGAGGAAACTCACGCGCGCGTAAAATATAAATGGAATTAATGTGTTAATTCCATAATGTTACACGCATTCGTAAACAAACATCCTTATCAACAAAAACAGATATCTACAATTGTGCATTCTTATTACCAAGTAACTCCAACTTCTGAAACAACCAGACCACCACACCCTAATTAATTGTATTATTTTTTTACATAACATTATTAATCTCAATAATTAATGAACATAGTTCGCGCATTAATTATTTCATTTCTAACATTTTTTTTTATTTTGTAATTTTATTTTGTAGATAATCATGCTCTTTACAAAATTCGAACTTTTATTGTCGATTAGACAGTAGATTTTATAAAAATTTAATTGTTATTTTCGAGCAGCATGTTTAGTTTTTTACACGTACGGTAAATAACGATTTGGGAAATTTTTAATAGAGCGCGGAGGTTAAAAAGGAAATTACCTACAAGAATAATTTTATATTTCTAAAAAAAAAAAAAACAAAAGAAAACCACAATTTTTTAAAAAGTTTATTTATTAACGAAATAACAAAATGCAATATTTATCATTTCCCTCTTTATTTACTGCGACGTCAGTACTACAACGTACTTTTTTTTTCTTTCTTTTTGCGGTTTAAAATAAATTATCTCATTCGGGAAATACCCGTCCGCATTCAAAATAGTTTTTAAATAGTTATTCAAGTTTAATAAGGTACTTGTTTGTCAGTCTCACTGATTTGATGAATCGAATTACTCGGGTATTGTTCCTTAAAATTCCAGTTCCGAGAAAAGAAAATAACACCAGCAGAATAAGTGATTCCCAACTTCGTGACAACAAACAAAAACATTTATTTACAATACATGCTAAAAAAAACAAGAGTTAAAGAAAGTCTAAAGGTAAGCCATTTTGCTTTAAAGTTTGTACTACCTTCGTACAATTAAAGTTCGAACTTGTTTAAATAAAAATAAATTTTTAAAAAAATACAGCGAATTCCCTCTAAAAAGGTAAAAACAAAAAACACACAAGCAAGAAATGGTGGTGTGGTGTCTCTCTCTGCAATGCGACCACCACACCTTTTTCCTAAGTGAAGGGCTTAGTAATAAGAAAAAAGATTAATGAATTTTTGATAAAATTGCAGATTAGGACCCAGAAACCAATTTTAAAAAGAAGCATCATTTCTTGTGTAAAAAAAAAAAATCTTTAAAGGAGTCTTTTGTGTTTCGCATTGGTCTTTTCTCTTAAATAACAACAAACATTTTGACTTTTTAAAACTTTGTTTTTATTAAGTTTGAGGCTTTTTTTTTTTGGTAAATTTTCATTTTAACACCCGAGCGTCATTTACTGCTGAACTATTTTCTTTCAGAAATTAGTACGCCCTTCCCCAAAGCGATTTTTTTTTGTACTTAATTTAAGAATAAAGTTAACTTTCAAATATATGTAAACATCGACAAATAAAAGAATAACCAAAAAACAAAAAAAAGACCTAACCCTAATTTGAAAGTTAACTTTCTTCTTAAAAAAAAAAATTTTTAAATGTTTTAAGAAAACTAACAACAACAAAAAAACTGTTTTTACGTACCCCACAATCACAACTTTTAAAATATTCGCTGAGTTTAGCAAATCTTTTTCATACAAACTAAAATTACATATTTGATTTTTTAAAAGAAGTTAGAAATTTGATTTAAGTCAACCCTGCGAATAAAGACACACACACGCAAAAAAATATTCTACTTGACACATTTTTTGATGACTAGTTCAAAGAATTGTATTCATTTACTGTCCATCCATTTACAAAGTAACCTAATGTATCGGAACTTTTAAAAATCACCAAAGGTTCCCCGCTCCCAAACTAAAAAAAAAATGTACGTGGAAAGTTTAACAAATTCTTTTCAATATTTGTTATCGGTGATTTTCCTAGTTACTGCTAAGAGAGTAATAATATTTTTTTCACATTTTTTTAATTGTAAATTTTGAAATTCATTTTGATTTTTGAATGTAATTTTTTTATTGTATTTTTTTTTTATCTGATTCAATTTAAGACGAGATTTGTCACCAAATGTATCCTTTTTTTGTATTGTAAACAGTAAACTTTTTTATTTTATGTGACCTGGAAAAATAAAAACAACATTTTCTAGGACTAGGAGTATGCATAGGTGCGTCATTTTTCCAAATTCAGCATGGTCTGAGCGAGGTTACGTACTTCATTTGAAAACTGTATGAGGGAAATTAGGGAATTCAACAGTGGACAAAAAAATTTCATATGACTTTTTTTAGGGACCTCCACTTTTTTTCGGCAAAATTTTCGATACCTAACTTTAAAATAAATTTTAAAAAATGAAAAAACATGCTTTAAGATTTAATTTTAGCTTTAATTGAAAGTTTAATCATTAAATGTATTATTTCCATTAAGGAAACAATTCTGGTGTATTTCAGATAGAAACTATACATTGGAATGTCAAATTTAGTTTTGGAATTTTAAATTTTCTTAAAAATCCCGCCATTTTCTTAATTTTAAGAAATTTGTAGACAAACACAAATTTATCGATTTTAAAAATATTTAACAAAGTTTCTGACACGTTATTTTACTTTATAATTGTTTTCACAATGTGGAATAATATTCACAAAAAAGGAGGATATAAAAACATACACAAGTGACAAAAGTACAAAAAACTAAATGAAATTAGTTAAGACTAGTGAAACACATTTAAAAAAAGAAGAAAAAAAAAATTAAATTTAAAAAAAGTTTAAAATTTCAGCGCCCCCTCTCGTTCGTGCTCAGTGTAGTAGTCACATCAACGTAAAAAAAATGTCACCTTTTAGTCCTAAAGGACCAAATGCGTCACACGAAAATATTTTCCACTTTCTTTGTCATTGATTTTCCTAAAAAAAATTATACCCTTTTTTTTTTTCTAGCATTTAGGTACCAACATGAGATCGCTGGAAAATGAGCATAGCAGCAGGATAATAACGGCCTTAAACTTGATGAAAACAAAATTTTATCGTCTAAATGTTTGTTTTTATTAAGAGGAAAGAACAAAATAATTTTAGTAATTTTTAATTATTTTTCAAAATGTTTCCGTCTTTATTAAGAGCATTCTAACTTTTGATTGAAAAACCTCGTTTCTCTTCATCAGCGAATGTCCTACTACACGGCAGATTTTTTTTTTAAATAGCAGTCATTAAATTTGAAAATCTTGCAAAAATAAAAATAATTGTCGGATTTTAATGAAACTTTCAGAAACTGTTCATAAATGATGAAAATTAGGTAAATTTTCATTTCAACACCCGAGCGCTATTATTATCCCTTCAAATTTTTCCAAAATAGTCTTATTTCCGTGCAAATGTATATGCTAAACTGAAATCAACAATTAATTAAATAAACCTACACTTTTTCGATGTTAACGACCAGAAAAACATCGAACTTCTCGCTTTTTTTGTCATCCCTTACCGGCTTATTGATAAGTAATTAAGTGCTGGATTATGTCGGTGGACGTATACAATTTGGGCCTATTTACTCCTTTCACTGTAATTCCTTGTAATTAACTTTCAAATTAGGGTTAGGAGAGAAAAATTGAAAAAAGCAAAAGGACTAGAACACCACCACTTTCACAAAAGGAGATGGGATATAAAAATGAATATCTCACTCCTAGGGTTCTCCCCCATACTGGTGCAACTGGTGCTGTTCTTGCAGCGGAAGTTGCTACTGGTTTGGAAGAATTTAACAATGTGGGTACACTTAAGGCTATTCTTGTCGATAACACTAATGCAAATACAGGTTGTGAAGCTGGACTTGTTACACTCTGAGAGAAAAAGATGGTACAACAAAATGTCCTACAACATTTAATGGCCCACTACATATATTATGAGGAAATGATTATTATGATTTCCCCAAGTAACATTTAAAGCAGTTGGTAGTCCTCTGGATGCTTTTTGTTTGACTATTGACAATAAAGATGATCTAATTTGTACCAGAGATTTCTCTTGAAATATACAGTAGGTATTTCTATAGGAAAGGTTGACCCTAGATTTGCATCATGGAAAATTGGTCTAATAAATCAGACAAAGTGGTTAACATTAGCCATCAGGCTAATGTGTTTATGGACTCTAGGAACTTACCCACAAAAATTTTCTAGCAAACTTCACAGCCTGATTAAATTTATCATTGAAGTATATGCTATTAGTTGGTTTGAAATAAAATATAATATAATATATATATAATAAATAAAATATGTTCCATAACCAGAAACTGTATATTTTCAGTAAGGACTAAGAAACAACCACATGAAATCCAAAAGATTACATTGAAAAACACAGCATAATACTTTTGCCTTACTGATGGTACAAAGCTAGAATTGCTAGAATTGCCAGATTTGCCCTCACACTCTTAAAAGTGTTGAACGAGCAGTCAAGTTAACCACAGAAGCTTCCCAATTGATGTATGGCTTTGAAGTAAAGCACAGGCACATAATTACAAAAGTTTTGTGTCATAAAATAAGGCCTTTCTTTTCTTCTAAAGGCTCTTACATGGCACAATTTGACACTATATGTTAGACAATAATGACCATTATTTGTCACAGTCAAAGTTAATAGTTTTAGGTTATTTGTGTTTTTACATTTTCTAACTATTAATGTACAAAATTTAAATTTTCAAGATTGACAATTATTAAAGAAAGATTTTTTTGTTTAGTCTTCATTTTTAAATATCCTTAATAGGTTTTTCAAGGGATGTTCAAATTAAAATTTTGGTTTTTAAATAAGATGATCTTTTAAATGTATTCACTATTACTGCTAAATTAATATTGAAGGTGCCAGTGGCGATGGGGGAAGGGACACATTTTAAATTTGAATCCTTGTTATATTTTCTTCATTTCATTTTGATAGAATAAAATGACAACATTCTTTGCTTTAAATACTGAAATTGTTAAATTTTCTAATCAATTTTTAGGCCAAATGTTGCAAAAACAAGGATTTTTCAGTGCATTTTTGCATACAATCTTTAATGATATTTCCTCAAATAATGGTGCTAGTGAGAGATCTAGTTTTAGATATCACTACTTATTATATCAATACACAACATTCTGTGTGTCATGCAATTTGATATTTTGATATATTTAAAACTTTTCTTACAGGTTTCCAGTTATGCCAGCTTCAACAAAATCTCCTTGTATTAATATCCATGAATATCATCATAAAGATTTTGGATGTAAAGATTGTGGTGTCTGTCTAAAAGGGACAGGAATTGATCTCAAACAAGTAAACTTTTTTTAACAGACTTTTTTCTGATCCACCAGTTCTTTATGAAATGTTTTTTACTAACTAGAAAACTTATCACTTCAATTTATTTAATGCCTGTTATTGCAGGTTGAACATGCATAATTTACAATAGAAATTAATAAATATACAGATCTTGAGGACTTCTTCATAGTCTGCTTTCTACAGAAGTTAATTTAAAAATTCTCTAAATTTTAATCTTTACTTTATCATGAGAGAGGGTGGTTGGTTTTTAAAAAAACTGTCAAAATTCAAAGGCATCAACAGTTAAACTTTCATTAAGAATATTAACAGTTTGTTGGCAGCAGGACTTTCATTAGGTTAGAAGAAGACAAAATAACAAAGTAATCATACTTATTATAAAACCCAGGTTGTGTGTGTGAGTGTGTGTGTGTGTGTCTGTACGTTTATATATTGGATCGGATTTCTTACATTTTTCAACCGATTTCAACAAAACTTCACAGGACTACGTAAAATTACCCTGCGGTGGTTCTGACAGCGCTAAAAATTGGAAAAACACAATTGTTTTTTCACGAAATCAATTTGAAAATACGATTAAGAGAATGAAAGGGGGACAACTCATCGAGTTATACTTAAAAAACCCAGGTTGTTTGTGTGTGTGTGTTCCTTTATATATGGGATCGGATTTCCTACATTTTTCAACCGATTTCAACAAAACTTCACTTTTTTTTGGCAGGTAGTGTTTCTTATTGTCTTGCACAGTTTTTTCTTTATTTTTACATTCAGAATGCTTTAAAAATTCCATTTACAAGACAATTGTTTATAATAAAATTCTATTCAATGAGTAGACTCATAGCGATTGAAAACAATGTTTTTGTTTGAGTTTGGGTTTGACCAATTCGTAACAAAACAAAAAAAAAACTAATCAAGACATGCGTGTCCATCAATCTTAAACAATAATCTTTGTCAATTTTATTTTTCAGTCTTTATGATGGTCGATACTTGATCTATCTCTTACTGTTACATCCCCGGGCAACGCTGGGCTCTACTGCTAGTCTTTATTAAGGATAGTTGCCATTTCTCTCAGTACTTAAAATTATATATTTACTTCTAATATGTCATCTACAGAGGTAATTTATTTTATAAATGCTATTGATCTTTGTGTGTATGTTAATGTTTGCCTGTATACACATGTATTTGAATGAATGTATGTATGTATGTATGCATGTGTGTGTGATAACTAATTTAAAAAAGTAGAACAATCATTTTTTTTTTCAATGCTATCAGTAGCATAATGTCAGTTATATTTTCTAAACAATCAGCTTACCTTTAATCTACTAATTATGTACCTTTTGTGTTACTAAAGTAGTATGGATCAACAGTGTATTTAATAAATATTAAATATAAACAATATTGACAAATAAAACATAAAATAATTATCATCAAAAGGAAAATACATGCCTCTCTAAACGGTCATTAATTTCTAGGTTGTTCAACGGTTATTTATTATTAATTAAATAATGAATGCATAAATCATTTTCAGTATCAACAATAGATCTATAAATAACTTTCTTTGAAAACCATACCATTTACCCAATGGCAATAGAACTAGAACAGTCTACCCCAGTGAGTGAAATAAAGGATTCAGTTCGACATTCCAACCACCTGAAGAAGGCTGGAGCATAGAATGGCCGAAACGTTGTAATAAATATGGCAACAAAGATGAGGACAATAGTCTGAATAATGTAATGTACTTCAAAACTACATTTATAGTTAAATTGGAAAAAAGTAAGATTGCCTTGTAATTGATCTACATCATCAGTTGCAGATGAAAGTAGATGTGTACCTGTAACACACAATGCCATTTATGATTGCTGTATGGATTTTATATGCATTTGTATAATTAATAAAAGGATATATGTGTCTATGGATATTGTATAGTTTTCTTTTACTTTTTTGTCCTGTTTTGTTTCTATAGGAAATTAACCGAACGCAACATGGCATGATGTCATGCTACTCTTGTTATGAATGTAAACCTGGGACATATCAGAATGAGAACCATGTCATCAAAAGCTGCAAACCCTGTAACACTTGTACAAATCAAAGAATTTTGAGAAATTGTTCTACAACAGAGAATTCTATCTGTGGAAACTGCTTGCCTGGGTAAGCAAATTTAGTTCTGGTTTTCATTTTTTTTTTATTCTTTGAAAATAATAAAAATGAGTTATCAATCTACATAGATATTAAAATTAAATTAGGACAAGTCAGTCTGTTCCCAGAATATACATTGGAAGTTTTTATTATTCTCTGAAGAACCAATTTTTAAGTATTTGTATCAAATTAATTTTTCAGTTGCAAAGATGTTTTCTTCATTATCTTTTCATTTTATTTATTTCTAAATGGAGCTAGAGAGAGAGAGAGAGAGAGAGAAAAAATACTTATGAAAAACTTTTTGAATTGTAGTTATTGACTCTTCTCCTACACCCCAAGGAAAGAAGTAAAAAAAAAATGGTATGTTGCATAGAGAACTATGACATTAGCACACATGACTTTTTATTTTTAGCAAGGAATTGATAATGAAATTTTAAGTTAAAACTTTATATACTCAGTAAATGTGTCAAACAGGAAAATCACCTGGTCCCCCAAAAAGTTCATATTCTGTGTACAGTTTGCCACAAAAAAAAAAAAAAGATAATTTCTGCTTAACATATGGTAACTTTTTTTATCCTCCCCAACTATCATGACCAATCAAAAAAATTTACCTCCTTAATAAAAGTTGTTGCTTTTCTTGACAAGGGAGGGTGCATATTTTGGTTCATTAGCAAGAGTAAGTTTATTATGTTGGATCTGTCAGTTTGATTTTTTTTAGCTTATTTTAGTTTGCCTCTTGGACTTTTGACATTGGATTTGTGATTTCTATACTATTCGTCTTTCCTGCTATTTCGGTTTGTGAGACTGGATTTGGACTTTTTCACTGTCTTTGTTGTTTTGGACATTTAGCAGATTCAGTACCAAGGTACTTATATATGTCCAACTAGTAACTGTTGGTACCCTGTCATGTTTTACATGCCAATTTATAACACTTTTTTCAGGTGGACATCAATCATGTATGTACTTGGTTGAGCATTATTCATATTAGTATGCTCACATTATTGAAGTGATCTTGTGTATCTTAGGAGATGCAGTTTGCATGTTCTAGGCCCCAATACTTGGGCAATCAGTAGGAATACAAGAATGGAAAGACTAACTGGAATTGTTGAGCCATGTTTATGTCTGGCTTAGATACTTTGTGCTAACTTAGCACTAATGCCCTTAAGGTTTTATGTTGGCTTGCCTTTTTGACTAAAAAGAACTAGTGAGTTTTTTAATTTTATTTTCTAGCTCAAATAAATGTTTTCTTTCTAAAGATGAAAAAAACTTTTGAGACTT
Organism: Acanthosepion pharaonis; assembly: GCA_903632075.3. NCBI lineage: Eukaryota > Metazoa > Mollusca > Cephalopoda > Sepiida > Sepiidae > Acanthosepion > Acanthosepion pharaonis. The sequence continues at coordinate 5,519,024 of CAHIKZ030002445.1, forward strand.
TTGTTGGATGGTTGTCAACTAAACCACTCCATTTTGTTGAGTGAAAGGCAGGTAGTTAGCAACTAGTAATGCTGGTCCTCTTATATGGCAGTGAATGCTGAACAATATCCTCACAGATGATGAGACTTGAGGCAACAGAAATCTGGTTCTACAGAAGAATACTGAGAATACGATGAACTGAACATCTCAGTAGTGAGGAGGTTTGAAGGAAAACATTAATAAAAAGGAGACTTATACTTAGAATCAGAAAGAAACAGCTGAAATTTTCAGGACACATAATGAAGAAAATGGGTTTGGAAAATAGGACATTCACAGGACATATTAAAGGCAAAATGGCCAAGGAGAGTCAGTGAGCCACCTACCTGATGAGCTTACGTGAATGGATAGCAGAACAGGGAGTGAGAGGAATGATTAAAAGGTAAACATTAATGAGCTGCAAAAGGAGAGCCATAATTGTCCACATCCTGAATTGGTATCAGTGTCAGTCACACATGATCAGAAGCCAATGTGTAATTCTGATCAGGTGAAAGTGGAATATATTTAAAATGATGTCTTATAGACACTGTATCAAGTCTTTCACTAACGAACCTTGGTAAATTACGGTACCACCATTTCTTTTAGAATTACTTTTTCATTTTTATCATCAGGTAATTGAAATTTATGTCTAGTGGCTCTAAATACTAAATGAATATATTTGCTAATGTAGCATTTTAAATAGACAAACAATTTAGATTTAAAATGTGCTCATTTTTCCATCAATCTATAGGGAGTGATGGGTACCAAACTAGTTTGCTTATAGTTTTGAATAATCTTTTACCAATCTCGGTTTAGTTTGGGATGCAACATTGGGGTTTCTCTAGACTTCAATTCATCCCAATAATTTTCTCCTTGAATAAACATGTCCTTTTTTTTTTATTTAATTTTTTTTTCTTTAACAGTTAAATTAAGTTGATATCTACTCTTGCAGTTGATGAAAACTTTACATATTCATTTTGTTCAATGACAAACATAATGAGAGTAGTAACTGATTTCCAACCAGTATGAGGTGAATTAATTTTTACAGCTGTAAAAATAATTTTCCAATCATTAAAGGTGTGATGCAGTACTTTGAAACTGAAGTTTGTAAAATGTTAAATTGCTACTTACCACATGAAATATCTTAAATTTTATTGGCAAGCATTAGATTCCTTTTTTTTTTTCTTTTTTTTTTTTTTGTAAGTTGTGTTTTGGCATGAAGTTGTTAGAATGACAAAAGTGTTCATCTATGAAATTCAATGGCTTGATTCAATGTTTATTAAACACTTCACTGAGACATAATATTGAAATATGCCTTGTTATTTTCATTGCTGGTCATTGCAAGTATCCTGATTTGTATGATGTGTTCTTGCAATATCATTTTTGCAATGTGATTTACTACATGTTGTATTCTTAAGCTTTGATCATTGGCAAAAGTAACAACTTTTTTTTCACTGTCACCTACTTGTGTTAATCCAGGTTGCAGAAGAGGTAATTTAAATGAAATTATCATCCTAATCTGCAGACTTCTGTAAAAGTCAGTGTGTCTTCTATTATTAAAAGTTCATTTACTTGACAGAAGAAAAATTATGCTTCTGATGATGCTTCTTTTTTAAAAATGATGCTTCTTTTTTAATTCCAGCAGTTACATTCCTCTTCACTTGACTTCTCCAAGAAAGATTTCTGGAAACTTCTAGTGTACACTGAGTATTGTGACATTCAAGCGATATGCAGATATTCTTTCTTCATTTTATTCAATTGGTTGAATAAAACTACACTGAAATGCTCACTATTAATAAAATACCAATGGGGTTCTATATCCCCCCAAACTGTATATAGTGCTATGAAATAGAAACAATTTGGTCTATGATTAAGGTGTAAGTTGTTCATTTTCTATTGAAAAGTGTTTCTAATGATTAGTATTGCAAAAAGAGCTGAGGAAAGGGTGTGCATTTTCGAAGATGTTAAACCAATATTCAGGTCATTTTAAATATATGTTAAATTTACTTTTTTATAGCAAGCTTTATATAATTACTCACCTCCTTAACCCTTTAGTATTCAAAATGTTCAAACCTGGCTCTTAAAGTTTCATGGTTTGCTTGACTTCCTGTGTTATTTATGATAATGTCATCATATATTATGGCAGAGTATACATAAGGTAAGTTACAGTAGGTAGAACATTGAGAACCAATATTTCTGGGGCAGGTCGATTGCTAAATGGTTAAGGTAGAAAATTTTACAAACTGGTATTTGTAACTCTGAAGTTGGATTAGTTAAGTAATTAATAAGTAGTTTTCATTATGTTTAGTGTAAGACTGAAATGTGTATCCTCATACTACAGATCATCTCAAGTACTAGGGAATGAGTTTGACATAAAAGATAATAGACTGAAAGGTGGTCAGTGAGCAAAGTATGAAAGCAATAGAGATTGAATCAAAAAGCAAATGAAGAAAAGTTAGAAAAAAAGAGTAAAGGTAAGTAAGCTCAGAAAGGAACAATTTTAGAGTTGCCCAAATAGGGAAGGTTCACCAATATCTATAATTATTGTTGACAAAATTGAGAGATTGCAATGGAGACTGGAAAAGAATATCACATGTGATTCCTTTTTCAACTTAGAAGAATATTCATGTCTATATATGTTGTGTAGGAAACCTACCACCCCTCTTGAAGATGAACTTGTCTACAAACAAAGACGTTAAATAGTGGCATGTCAAAAGACAGACAGAGTTGGAGAAGTTCTTGGCTGAGTTAGTTATAGACTACTCAGGCAATTTCTGTACCTACTTACCAACCGAATAAACCCCTTTTTATTGTTACGTGTTATTTGGCGTTTGTCTTTATTAACCCCAAATCAACATCATAACAATATATAAGGAGATTTGTATATCTCTTTAAGTAGTTTGAGATAATTGCAACCACATGCTAGAAGATGGAAATTAAAAAAAGTTATAACACTTTAAGATTTCAATAAGAGCAAGCTGATGTTTCACTGATGCTCTTTTGAGCCACTGGAAATGTGTTTGGTATTATAGGCAGAAATCAGCATGTGCTTAAAGGAGAGTTTGTAAAAAGAGTTGACAATATTCATGAGGCATTCTGTCTCTTGTCTCTTAGGATGGCACATTAAAAAGGAGAATTGCTTTCATTCTTTGACCAAATTGCAAGCATCTAGGAACAAAAGAAATAGAAAATATAGAGACACACAGTTAATCTTAAAGATCATTCATACTGTTGTGATTTTCTTTCTTTGGTGCTCTGGACATGTATTTATGCACCAAATATTTTAATTATTTCACCCCATGCAAGGCGATAAATCCACTAAAACACTGGATTACTGAGAGTGAAAGAAACTGAGAAGACACTATTAAGGAGATATAAAAGAATGGTTTAAAAAGACAGAAAATGATGATGCATTTATATTTTTGAAGATTGTATTTGACAGTAAAACAAGGGGTCAGAAGAGTTTCATAGGAGAGGAGAGTAGAAAAGAAACTGTTAGAATAGAACTTTAGGTTTACATTTAGTAATTTTAACAGTATTAAACTTATTTAATAATAATATTCAACAGGATTAAATTTAGCTAAGTAAATGACCATAGACAAACACACGTTGAAAATTTCAGATGTAAACTACTCATAAATTAAAGGCTAGTTGTTTCCTGAAATTCCACAATATTAATATTCCATGAATTATTCTGACTTGGTTTTGTTTTTGTATCATGAAATTTTAGATGGTGGATCATTTCTTAAAAAATGAAGGTACATATTTTATTTTATTTTTTATTTATTTTTCTTTTGCATATAAGAAAATAGTAAACCAGCACACTGTTGACAGATGCTTTCAATCACAGGATTGAAAGATTAATAATATGAATATTGAATTTCTTTATATATTTTGTTCTAATACTTTAAAAGTAATGTTTTATTGTTTTCATTTTTCCAGACATCAAGTCAAATATATAAATGGATCAGATGTATGTGAAAAAATTGGTATGTTTCTTTTAAAGGCCTTATTTTCTTTAAGGTTTCCTCTATTATAGAGAAGAAAATTATGAATTCAATCTCTGGGTCAACATAGTCTGAGCGATTGTATAATAAAGAGAAATTGATGAGTTTTAGATACATTTGTGGAAATATTTGGATTAAATAATAAATATTCTGATCAATGTGATAGAAAAAAAATACAAAAAAGTAACTGAATGCTTGAGTGAGGTGGTTCTCATTCATATTGTCTTCATTTGAGAAATTTCCTTCATTTAATTCTCCAACACTTCAATATTTTATTCAATAAGGCAGTCTCCAGCCTCAATGCAGGCTTAGAAATAACTGAATGCCTGGGTGAGGTGGTTCCCATTTGTATTGGTCCTCAAATCCATGATGGTAGCCTTGATCAGGTCCTTGCTATTGTGGGGTTACTATTGGTCTGCTTCTCAATGTCACTCCAATAAGAGTTAGATGTCATGTGTTGGAGATGATATTATGAAAATTCACAGCCAATAATTTCTGGACCATGTGCTAGCCTCCTTAATTTCTGTTCACTATTTTTTTTTTAAATTTTTTATAAGTGTAATGATATTTGGCTTACTAGTCTGTGCTTGCAATCCTTTTTAAAAGTATTTGCATAATATTTAAAGCATGCTTAAACAGTCAAACTGTATACACAGTCATACTTATGTAACAAATGAATTTACAATCATATCTGGTGCATATAAGTTTGTGGATTATCTCCCCCCCCTCCCTACATAGCTTAACCAGTTTTGCCAGGAAGTCATCAGAGGGCACATAAGCAGAGATAAAAACAGGATATTTCTTATCCTCTCTCTCCCTTATCTCTTTTTTTCCTCCCAGCATGCTTTCGTGACAACACCTACATGACTTTGTTCATGGGAATGGAGATATCTTTCCCTTCGCTGACTGAACTTTATCACACACAAATACATGTATCACCAACACCTTTTATATTCCTAACTTTTAATATTTTCTTTTATATGCATACTATTTTCTATCTTTTTCCTAAGTTATATAAAAAAACATTGCCTTGTTGAAATTGTTTTCGATTTCCTTAAAGCCATCATTTACATGTGCAAAATATTGTTGCTACTGCTTTTAGTCTGAACTAATGAATTACAAATAGTGCACACAACATTTGATAAAAATCATAGAACTATTTATATCATACATAAAATTCCATTTAAATAACTCAAAGTATTGGAACAAAGCATAAGTCACATATATTATATTTTTTTCTCTTTCAAATATATTGATTTTTATTTTTGCTTTAATTGCAGAAAACTCCACTGGAATAGCATACAAGATTTCCACATTTGTTTTGTGTTCTCTCCTTTTACTAGGTATGTTCTGGTTTTCTAAATAAATATTTTAATATTTCTCAATCAATAAAAAGAGCATCCTTGTTAAAGATTGGGTGGTAGATGATTAAATCACTTAAACCAAACATATATCATAGAAGGGAAAAGTAAGTGTTTGTTTATATTTTGTAAATTGATGAATATTAATGGTTGATAACACAAAGTATTAAGATGAAACTCAGACACAAGGCCTTAAATTTCATGGGATCTTGCTGCAAAATTAACAACAGTTTAATAATTGTTATGCAATGAAATAAAAACAATTGATTTCTTGCTTTGTTCATAGTATACAATTCTCTCCCAGTATTTATTTATTCATATGGAAGAAAATCCTTCAAGTGACTGGGTATGTTGTGGTCCTTTGGAATCATCGAGATGGCTTAACCTTATTAGATCTTCCTTGTGTTTTTTCCTCCTGGTTCTGAGTTTGGATGCTTTGACCTGACACACTTTTGTGTACTTTGACACTCAGACTGTTCACCTTCTGAATGAGAAGATTTAGTAGTAGAGTGAGCCTCTTTCTGAGGTACCGACTACTTGTTAGAGCTAGAGTCGTGCCATGAGGATCCTGGACTGGAAAGCTCTAGGTAATCCTTTTGAGGGGACCAGGGAGAACTGTCAGTGGCATCTTCACTTGATGTATCGGGAGCAGGTACCACAAGTAATTCTTGTGCAGTTACAGTACTTGCTTCCTTTCCTACTGTGGCCAGATCTCTTAGGGAACCAGTATCTCCCATCTGGATAGCGTATTGGGGGTTTGTCTCTGTTAGCTTTACTTTATCCGTAAGCAAATGGTGCTTGTCTAACACTTTCGCCCCAGCCTCTCAACCTCCGACGTCTTACTCTCTAGGTTGAAGTGTCTACTCGGTCTTAACCGAACTTAAGGGAGTGACCATAGGTCCCCTGAGCATCCGTAGATCATTCGGCCGGTTCACTGGTTTAATTTTGCTTCCTGCCCACATTGTGTTTGGTTTGATCCAGAAAGCAGAAGTGATATTCATCCATTCACGGTCGACTGAAGATGTAGACACAGCTGGAGAGTCTGTGCTAAGAAATTTAGAATGAACCAAAAAAATATATATATCTGCAGAAAACTGGACAAACAACTATTCAACAATGGTTGAATTGTTAATGTCTTTTATATAGCAGAAAAAAATAGTACAGAAAAGAAACAGGTTACAGAAAAGAAAAGTAATTGACGTAAAAACTCATACACTGGATTCTAGACAGTTGTGATTAGCTTGTTGTGAAATCATCTTGGAATGATATCCGACTCTTGATTATTGTAGCTTGTTCGATGTTTCCATTTCCAGTGGTAGTAATAATAGTAGCAGTAGCAGTCTTAGATTGTTGGAGGAGTAATTCACTTCTTCGTACTTGTATCAACAAAATATGTTAGTGGGCATTTGGTTCCAATCTCTGACATCAGTTCCAATCTCTGACCTCTCTCCACCCAGCTCGACTGCACTCGATGGCAGCTGAGCCAAACACTCTTCATTCTGTGCACGTTTATATAGATAAACCTGGCTGATCACAAATCGACCCTTGGTCCGCACGCGATTATCACGAGTATCACTGTCAACCCAAAACCATGTGAGTTTCAAAGTTCTCCCTAGCAGAGTAAGCCCTATTTCAAATTTTAACCGATAAAAATTATTTCAATCATCCGTATTGTCTTTGTAATGACCCAATTCCAAATGGGCAAGATCAGATTTCCATCAGTAAACAAAATTGTTCTGATCTAATTTCGCTGTTCAAATCTACTCCGATTTCAATAAAAAAAAAAATATATGTGTGTTTGTTGTGTGTGTGTTTCCCAACTCTCTTCTGTCACACTTGCTCTGGCAAGCATGACATCTCAATAACACAGTCCCAGGTTGTGAAAGCCACAATGAGAGGGAAGTGCCCTTAGAGCTTTGTCATGGAAAAGAGAAGAACCTTTGATGTGAAGTGGCATTAGTTACAGTACACAGTAACATTCTAGTAGCATATAGAGCCTCAGGGAGGAGACTTTCCCAGCAGTCTATCAAGAGCCTATGGTTAGTAGCAGGCAACTGCATTGACATCCATATTATGCTGTTGTACCTTTCACATTGGCCATTACTGTGTTATCCTACTTGTGGCTATCCCTTATTCTCGCAAGAATTGCTTGATGCAATCTGACATAAATGTAGTCCCCAGTCAGAGTGGATGTAAGCAGTAATCCGAAGACTGGAAAAAAAGAGTAGTTTTCACTGTCATATCTGGGCAGAGAATAGCAAATGGAAAACAAGAGCATTCATTGATAATTGTCAGTAGGTAGTTATTCCTTGTTTTCAATGGAAGTAGTAAAATTCAGATCAAGTCTTTCAAAAGGTTAAGTGGCTTTTAAAACCATTCCAGTTCTAGGTTTGTAGAACCTAGGTTTGCGCTCCAACACATATTTGATAGATCTTCACACATCCCCTTCACATCTTCAATTGAGGATAGGAAAGTTTCTAACTTGAACCATGTGACACAGTTCCATATGTAGTTTAAGGAGATCATCTCTACATGTGGTTGAGCCACACAGCCTTAAGAGCACATCAACCACAGCATTGTCATTGTTGGAGCAATAAGTTATGTAAAATGAGAAGCAAGAAAGCTCTATACTCCACCGCAACCAATTTCTGGTACATGATTAGTTTGACATGACAACTGATTAGATAGTGTCCACTTTCTAAGTGACTCAATAATAGTGTATGCTTCTTTTTCAACCGCCAAGTGTTGCTACTCATACCATTAGAGAATTCTTAAAAAGAATGCTATGGGTCATCCAGATTGTTTTAACAAGGTAGCTGTGTTGCAGTCTGACATGTCAGTCTCAACTACCAGGAGTGCAGAAGGGTTGATAGTTCTGACAGTGGCTTCAGCAATGTCCTTTTTAGATCTTCAAACACTCTGATGGTGTGAGGAGACAAGAGGAATTTGGAAATCATTGTTAATGGATGTACTTAGTGTGGGTAATGTGCAAACATCCCAAGTGCTTGTCAAAGAGAGGATAAATTACTTGGGATCAACAAATTAAGAAGTGGTCTTAGTCAATCTGGATCTGGCTTCATGATACCTTTACTAACAGTATATCTGAGTAATTTAATAACATTTTGCCTAAAGAAACATTTATCATAGTTTAGTGTTATATTTTTCTACTACTGCTATAAATTGCTTAAGATTCCTATCATAGTCAGGCTGGTCATGGCTGATAATACTTATAGACACTAGCACATACATACATTGTTAAATAATATAACTTGTTGGGTTTTCCATCTCAACATTGCTCCAAGAAGTTTTCAAAGATTTTTCACCAATGACTGTACACTTTTTCAGCATTCAGTGAATTTGGATCTGTGGTTAGTTTGTCTGGGCAGAGTATGTGTTCCATCATTAAAAGAGGAAATTAGTCAAATAAATTGTAATATAATAAGTAGAAGCTTTATTTGACTAATTCATCTTTAGTTCTGAAAACGTTTTATTTTATAGTAATGGGTGGTTACACACACCAGTTCATGTTAATGTAATTGTTTGAAAGACAAAATCAGCATATTGAATTTGAATTTTTTTACAACTACATATGTCACATTCATTTTATTAACCCTGTGAAAAATATGAATGAATGTTTTGTCCAATCCCAAGGCATCTTGACTCTGGTAATGTCATTGAAAGAGATGAGAATAGAAAATGTATATTCTTTATAATTACCTTATAATTAGTTGTTATAAGCATTGCCTGACAGCCTATCTATTTCTTTGTTTTGCTAATATATAAAATATTAGAATTGTATAGATTATCAGACTGAATTGCTTTTTATTGCTAGGAGGATTTGCATGTCAAGAATTAGTTTATTAAGTAATCTATGTTGTTACTTTTGTTCACCAAGAATCATTATCATTTCAGCTATTTTATATATCATTTACCTCAACCTCAAGAGAAAGAAAATTATTGAAAAAAGTGAGTTATAATTTTTTGGGGATTCACATCATTGGATCCTTTTTCTAAATTAATTCTATGTATGTGCAATAGAAAAGATTAAAGAAGTAAATCCTGATTTTTGCCTTTCACCCATTAATATGGCATAAATTTTCATCTCCTTTACTCATATAACTACAAAGGTAGAAATCCCTGCAGTGAATAGGGTATTCTGACATGTGACCAAATGGTTTAAGTTATATTAAATATTTCAATACATGCCTATATATTGTGTTTAACGAAAGAGAACTCTTGTCTCTTAACTTTAGAAAAGTTATTAACTTTGACCATCTTTAGACCAATGATAGCTTCCAGTATCAACCATTCTGTAAACAATGAGAAACATGACCAAATCTCATATCAAACATAATTCCTCAAATCATATGTCAAGTAAAAGTATGGAATGATTCCACTTGAAAATATTTTGATAAGAAATCAGTAACTTGTAAAATATCTGATTATATTTTTGAAAACTATACAAAATATTTACCTTTTAAGAGTACATCCTTTTGCATAATCAGTTTTCTTGTTGGAAATATTGACCACTTATGAATGACTAATTTTGCATACTATTTTTATTTCTCTCTCTTAGAGATGGAAAAAAGATCTCTAAAGTGAAATTTAAATTATTTTAACAAAGTAAAAGGAGAGTCCTTTGATTCTTTGGTATAGAATAATTCCATAATAAAATACAATTTAGGTGAGATTGAATTTAGCCTGTCATGTTATATAGTTCACATATAAATAAGTGAAGAGATCTTTTTGCTACTTCCATATATTCCAAGATATATCATAACAAAAACATCTGTATCTGTCTATATTTCTGAGATGAGGTATTATGTACACTATTTACATTATTTGGACTATTGTCCTCATCTTTGTTGCCATATTTATCACAACGTTTCATTGTATGTTGGAATGTCAAACTGAACCCTTTATTTCGCTCGCTGGGGTAGACTGTTCTAGTTCTACGTGCCATGTCTAATGGATGCCAGTTATCATTTATCTCCTATTAATTCTCTTCTCCAAGTTCTCTACCACCTTAACCTGGTATTGAACTCACACTCTTTCGGACCTGGATCTAACTAATGCCTTTATCCATTGTGCCATGTGTCCTTGAGGACATCTGTGTATGAATTTCTGGGTATTATAAACCTAATGTCTTCAGCAACTAGTTTTTATCAGTGCTCATATTGCAATTTTTGCTGTTATCATTGCATATTTTTTACCAGAACTCATAGTGCAATTTTCGTTGTTATTATCACTTTTCTCTGGCACTCCTTATTACTGATTCCCATATTGTATTCATTTCTATGCTTGGTTGGCTCAGGAGATTTTTGTGACCCAGCATATGTGCTGATTCCTTAAGTTTACAAATTTTCCAATGATGTTCTTTGTCTATGATTTCAACCTGATCCCACAGATGGCAGTGATCTCCCTTTGCTTTCCATATGTGGTCAGCCACGCCTGATTTTTCCACTTCCCCTTGTGTTACTGCTTTCTGATGTTCTTGAAGCCTTACCATAAGTGGGCAGCCTGTTTCCCCCTTTATATTTCTTTCCAATGAAAATGGAACACAAACTGTCACAAATTAAAACAAGAATCACTTCGCACCTAAGATGTATAGGCAGTTGTCACAACATTACACCAAGCTACCTCACATATAAGGTCTCCCTAAGATTCACATAGACAGTATTCCGCTCAGGCTGATTGTTAGTTGCCAAAACTCTGTGTGCCACCCTCTGAGTTGCTTCCTTGTACATATAATTGACCCATTGATCTGAAAGTCACCTTCATTTGTTTGAAGATCTGCCCACTTCATGGAAATAATCAAAGATGCCCCCATCCTATCCAACCAGATGGTGAGCTTGGATGGGGTGAGTTTGTTCACCAAGGTACCCATGAAGGAGGCACTCTCAGTAATCAGAGACAGATTGGCCTCTGACTCATCCCTAGAAGAACAGACCAGTATTCTAATGGATAATCTGATGGAGATGTTGACTTTCTGTATACAAACAACACATTTTGGAATGGGATCACACATATATCGGCAAGATGAGGGCTTGGCAATGGACTTACCATTATCACTAGCAATGGCAAATATATACATGGAATATTTTGAGGAAATGGCATGAGAATCTATATCTCCAAAGCCAACTCTATGATTAGGGCACGTGGATGACACCTTCATACCCTGGCCACACCAGGAAGATGTTCAGGTTCTACTGGACCATGTGAACTCAATAAGACCTTCGATACAGTTCACGATGGAGAAAGAGAGTAACAACACACTCCTATTCCTGGATGTTCTAATATCTCAAACAGAGCATGGGTTTAAGACATCCGTATACCGTAAACCGACACTCACCGGACAGTACCTTAATTTCAACTCTCACCATCCATACAGCGTAAAGAAAGGGATTGTCCATTGCTTACAACACCGAGCAAAAGTCACAAGTGGCGACCCAGAGACATTAGATAAAGAATTGCTCAGTATAAGTAGTACCCTACAATGCAACAACAACTCTGGGTACATGGCAGCAGCCGCAATAAACTGAGTTAGGCATGTAAAAGTGGAGGACAACAACACTCAAAAAACAGTCTGCCTGCCTTATGTGAAGGGGTTATCAGAGAAAATACAAAGGATCTGTTGTCCATATAACATCAGGACAACCTTCAAAAGCTGGACGACACTTCGCAGATATCTCTCCCACGTAAGACCCCCCACCCCCCGCCATAGAGAAGAACATGACAGAAGTCTGTGTGTACACCATCCCGTGCAGCTGCAGAAAGAAATATAAAGGGGAGAGAGGCCGCTGCCTTAAGGTAAGGCTTCACGAACACCAGAAAGCAGTAACATGAGGGAAAGTGGAAAAATGAGGCATGGTTGACCACATATGGATAGAAAAGGGAGATCACCGCCCTCTTTGGGATCAGGTTGAAATCATAGACAGAGAACAGTGAGTGAAATAAAGGTTTCAGTTCGACATTCCAACCACCTGAAGAAGGTCGGAGCAAAACATTATGATAAATATGGCAACAAAGACAAGGACAATAGTCCAAATAATGTAAATAGTGATCATAACATCTATAATGTATCTGATTGCATTGTATAATAGTTTTAAACATTTAATAAACTCTTCTGCAAATCAAATGTGATATACTATATCTTCTCAAAAGATTATATTAGTTTTTCAAATTCATCTTATCTTTTTTCTTAAGCACTATCTCTAAGGATTCTCCAAATAAAAGATAAATAAGAGATAAATATTTAATGAATTTTAAAGATATAAAATTCAATTTCCATTTTAAAAATATTTTTCTTTCATTTCCACAATAAATACTGATAACAAGTTTATGATATCTTGCCTATTTCAGTTTGTCCAAACAAGTTCAAATGGGAGACCTGCTTAGAGCCAGAAAAAAATGTTAAGAACCATGGACAAAGAATATTTTCAGGTAAGCTGATCATGTGTATAGGTAAAGCTGGGTATACCAGCCTTAATGGAAACATATCAACAGATGAAGAGAAATATGGGAGAAAAAAAAATATTCATCAATGTTTAACCTTCATGCCCGTAAAGCCAATGCATCAGAAGGAAAAGATATTCCTTTGACAATGCTTTTACTGTATACACTTTTGACTTCTGCAGATTTCTTTCCAGATTTTTATCAACTGGTAATTAATGCACCTTCACCAGACAATTTCACAATCCAACTGTGGGATTCATTGCTATAAAGCAACAACCCATACTTTCTCTTCAGTTTGGACTATTGATGGCTTTGGTTGATGAAGTTACCTTTCTTCCATTTTGAAGTTTTCCGGGATATAAGCTCTTTCCTTAATGGCCATTTTTGTCCATCTTCACACATTTTTCTAATTACTTTGCTTCACACTTTTCTGATTGGTTTGTTTTGTTTTACGGCATATCAACCTCAATGGGTTATTTAATACCAACATCACCTATAGATACTTTGAGCCACTGACACAATTGATGACTACTGTTTACATAGCTCAGATTTATTTTTCTATTTGCCTTGTGAAAGGAATCTTTTCCTATTCAAGTGTAATTAGCTTGAGTTCAAAGTAAATTTGCACTCCTATTTCTGTTAATATTAATGAATACTGCATAAAATTTTTCACATGTTCCAATTTTTTTCTTTTACTTTGAACAGCAATTAACTCCTGCACAATATTTCCATTTACTTTTTATGGGCTGTGTCCTTTCAGGGTGTTGGAAATCATAACTTCCCACAACTGCCGGTGTAATACTATGGACACCAACATAGAAAGAGAAGAGGTGGTTTTATCTTGATCTCAAGTGTTTCTGTTTGATAGACCAGCAAATGCTTCCTTTTGAAGTTTTGTCTTCTAAGAGGCAGGGGGAAGTAAAGGGATTTTGGGAGAACAACTGACAACAAATCTGGAAGTAGGCTATATCCTGGTGCTGGTCTATATTAAAAGTTATACTTGGTATCTCAAAGACTGCTGGTCCATCCTGGGCGAGGAAACAGCCATGTCTACCACATTGTTCTGAAGCCTCCATTTTGTATTGCCAGCTACTATGTTAGGATAAGTAAATGGGCAAGGATTGGTAGGAGGAAGAGCTGACATAGCAGAAGTTGTCATAAGTATCACCTACCTAATCATCTGGGTGATCAAGTTAGGCTTGGATAAAACATTTACATATAATATAGGAAACAGGATTTATTTCTCAACCTGATTTTCTGTTATCCTGTTACCTTGTGAGCATGCATCATGCCCTTTCTCAGCTTTCAATGAACACTGACAAGATTGAGGATTGAAATGCAATGTGCTGTAATTATTGACTGGTCTGTGGAAAGCTGGGCAAGGGTAGCATTGTATGTTTACATGTATATTCTGTTACTCTAAGTAATTTTAATTTTTGATCCATTACCACCTCTCTCTCTCTCTCTCTCTCTCATCTATTCGCATAAACTTTAGTATGTTACTCACTGTTTTTACCTGCTTTTCTTACTTTCAGTATGTCATGTGAGTATTAGATTCTCCAAGCCATTTTCCTCATTATGTTTTCCAAAATTTCAACTCTTTCTAATTGTGTATATAAGTTTCCTTGTAGTTTCATTTTTTTCTTTAAAACTTCATCTTTCCATCATAGATTTTGCCCTTGGTAATCTCTGCATTTGTTGGTAGAACCTACATCTCTGTCACTTCAAGTCACTTTTTTATCTGTGAAGAGATTGTCCAGTATTCACTACCATATAGGAAGTTAAATATGACTGTTGGTTTTGTTTTTGTTTTTTTTTGTAATGAAATTTTAGTATTTTTTAATGACTTTGTTTAGTTTCTAGAAGTCATTTTTCACTATTCCTATGCACCTTCAGATATTTGTATCATATTTTCCATCTTTGATATATTGCTTATACCTTGGACTGTCTCTTTTGTGGACAGCCATGCATTTTATTCTACATTATGCAAGAATTTTTTCAGTTTTTCTTCTGAGTTTGCCATCAACACAGTGATATCTGCTCAGTTTTTGTTGCTCAAATTATATCTGCTGATAATCCTGGTCAGTTTTTTAGTTCTCTTAGGATTGTCTAATTGTATAGGTTAAATAAATCCACTGAGAAAATGCATCATTGTCTTACTCCTTTTTCTATTTATGTATATTTTTTAACTTGTTCTCTAACTTCATGTGAGCTATTTGTTCCCTGTAAAGATGGTTTCCTTCTATTCAACAGACTTTTCTCAAAACAATTTTGATGTACAATATCTTCTCAGAAGCATATCAGATAATTTTACTTGTTTTCAAACAAACAGGCTTTAATTTTTTTGTTGGTATTTTTCTGTTGACTAGATATAGTGGTGTTCAGGGACCCGGCCTGTCATGGCCACCAGATATGGTAGCGTTCAGGGTCAAATCCTGGTCTCAGCAACAGTTATAGCAGCATGGCAGGGACCGTGGCCTGCTTGCTTTGGTCAGGATCGATCCTGGTATCAGAGAACAAGCCATCAGCCCACTCGTCGGTCATTGATGGTGTTTGGCACAGCAGCTGGTCTTTAAGTTGACCTCTTCAACTATGACCTCTCTTACCCACATTTTGATTTTGATCTTAAGAAAGTCAAGCTCAATTATCACTGTGGTATCTCAACCATGCTAAACCAAGGAGTTGAACATGCACACACAACTGGACAAAAAATTCAGGTAACTTCTTTAAGGGTGGCCAAACTTGACAACTGGATTTATCTTCAAGTACTGTGATTTGTACTTTCTAGAACAGCACAAGGTTTATCGTCAGATTCTTTTTTCAGCAACAACTGGTTTTAATTCCAAGTACTGTTGTTTGTACTTTCACAGACGGCACAAGAATTTCATCTGAGTTTTTCTTCAGCAGATAATTATTATTATTCTTATCATTAGGTTGGCAAAACAGCGTTATGTCAGAAATCTCTTAACTCCCGATTGCAACTTCAGACCACAACCTCAACTCCAACTAACCCCAACTGCAACTGCCTCTGACTGTAACTCATTTCATATGCCTCCGACTGCAACTCACTCCAATTGTCTCCGACTGACTTTGGCCTCCGTGGGCACTTGTATTTATCGGGGTCCCTTCCAACTGGTGTGGTGTGGGCAAATAGGTGGGTTTTATGGAAATCTCCCAAAATTCAACCATTCTCTTTCTTTCGTTTTCTATTTCACACTTCCAATTTTGGAAGATCCCCTCATCTTTCGGTAGGAGCCATTATATGATGTCAGCCTTCCTGACGTCATCTTCTGCTTTTAATTTTTCTCAGGGAAATTTTGGCTGACAATTTTCCCATTGACGCCTTTCAGCAGACGACCTTAACTTCTGGCCCCCGACCTGCCAGCTGTGTAACTTTTTCAACAAAATTCACACATCTGTTCCCATATTCTGGGAAAATAAGTCTTTCTGACAAAAAATAAAATCGTTTTGTTTAACCCTTTTCATCTGTATGCCATGTTAAATATTGTTACAACTTCTTGTAGAAACTCATCAGTGTTTTCAGTTGCCATTTATTGTCTCATAGCTAGGAGGTGATGTGCAAAGATGATATTTTTTTTATAAAATACTTGTCCATGTAGTACAGTCTGATATAAGATTGTAAATAGTGGCAGATAAATACTTTACAAGGCAATGCAATTTATTTGGGTATTTGTCTTAGCATTCATTGATAAAATTTTCAAATGTGATTTTCCAGTGCCAGTATTCCCTTTCAGCATCTGTGGTGTTTGGATTTATGTTTAGTCTATCTGGGCACAAAATGCGCTCCATCTTGAGAGAGATAATGTTTGATAAATTGTGATGAATTAACAGCAGCAAGAATTACCACAAAATAGCAGCTTTATTAAACATTACAGTCATACTCTTATTATTACTACTGTAACATGCCAGTTGTAAGACTACCGTTAGAGGGGAATAATCTGGGAGAGTTTATCATAACTCTAATTCGATCAAAACTAGATTATGTTAGCATCATATACAGTTCGCCAAGAAAATCCTGTTTAAAATTCCTTGATTCTACCATCCATGGATGATTAAAACTGGTTATTGGGGCTTTTAAAACCTTAGCAGTTGAATGCATATATGCAGAAGCTGATGAAACTTTTCTTAACCTTAGATGTGAAAAACTGGTGCAACACTTATAAAAAACTAAAATCTTGTTCATCTAGCACTTCCTAGAAAAATACATTCATCCCACAACACATAAACCTCTATTAGCAAAAAGGGAAAACTATAAACTATGTACTTCTAATGGAACACCTTATTAAGAAATCAAAAATACAACTGGCAACAATCCATGATAATATCATTCCTAACATTGCTCCTTGGACTATACAATCTCCAAAAATATTGGACATATACAAATTCCAAAAAACAAATATGCATCCTCTTAACTTTCAGAAAGAATTCAAAAGGATTAGATTCAAAAGTATC
Source organism: Acanthosepion pharaonis (assembly GCA_903632075.3). Classification (NCBI taxonomy): domain Eukaryota; kingdom Metazoa; phylum Mollusca; class Cephalopoda; order Sepiida; family Sepiidae; genus Acanthosepion; species Acanthosepion pharaonis. The sequence goes on from CAHIKZ030002445.1 coordinate 5,536,335, forward strand.
CCAGACACATGCTCATGGGTTCAAACATAAGAATATAACAAGATGTGCAACAATATCCCAGAATAAAATAAGCAGTAAATGCCTCTCAGATGAAACCTCTATCTTCAATGCTGAAACCTGTGCCTTAGATCTAGCATTCAGCATTATTTTAACAAATGAAAACAAAAATATGTAATCGTTTATGATTCACTATCAATTTTAACAACACTGAAAAACAAAAAACTTGACAACCCATTAATAGTCATGTTGCTAAATAAACTGTATCTGTGTCGATTGATGTTGTGATGTGTTGGATCCCAATTCACGTTGGAATAATTTGAAACGACAAAACTGACACAGCTGCTAAACCTGCTGAAAATATAGAAATTGCTCTGAACTTTAAGATTCATTATAGAAACCTGAAGAGCCAAATAAAAAGGTTTTTTAAACAAAAATGGCCAATAATATTGGAGTAACAGCACACCAAATAAATTGATGCAAACCAAGCCAATACTTGAAGAATGAAAGCCAGGATATAGAAAATCCTGAAAAGAAGAGGTAGTATTGGCCCACTTGCACATTGATCATACTTACTGAAAGAGGAAGAACAACCAATATGCCAAACTGAATACACTATAAAATATGTTTTGAATGAGTGTACAGCTCTTACTCCATCTCAGAAAACATACTTCAATATAAACAACATAAAGGAGCTCTTTGAAAGGACAAGGAAGGATGATATATAATTTCTCAAAAGAGTGAGTTTATATCAAAAAATATAAACCTAACAGTTAAAAAAAAAAACCCTGATATCTAAACCAAACGAAGTAGTTGATACCATATGATGGATAAAAAAGCTGAAACTATAAGAGTGAAAAAAAAAGAAAAAAGATAAATAAATTAATTATTAAATAAATAGTTGATGCCATATGATTGAAAGGAAAAGTTGATTTAAATTTTATGAGATATAAAAATGTCTTGGCTTTAAATGACCCATGAGTGGTTAATAAGATGTGAAACAAAACAACCAACCACTAACCATTAACTAGTTGCCATCAACTTGAAAAGACAAATATCCCATCAGAAAATAGTTGTTATAATTTAATCAGGATCTCCTTGATATGAGTAAGGAAAGCCAACAGAATACTCACTTGACTTTTCAACAGAGGTGAATGCTAACAAACACTAGCTTATATATATATAAAAATACCAAATTACTATAAATTAGAGATGGGACTTTTAATCTCAAAATTCATGGGTGAATTGAGCTTCACTTTCACATTTATTCATATAGATTCTGTAATATAGATTTTACTTAATTAGCTATTATGTTTCTCTAACTCTTCAAATGTTGAATGTATAACTAATTCTCATTTCTATTTTCTTATCTTTACACTATATTAATTTTATCTTATAAATTGTCTCCTGTTATGTCACCTATTAAATAAAAATAATTGTTTGTATGGAAAATAAGGATCTATATACATCAAATCATCCGTAGCTATTGTGATGAATGCCAAATCAAGAGTCCTCCACAGGAGCTAGCTTAAATGCCACCTGATAGGGGCGACTTTTAAGCTAGCTGCCATTTTGGATACAAAAGTAAAAATAACAGTTACTTCCCTTGAACCATGAAAGCAATTATAATGGCTAGTATAATATATTTTTAACCTTGTATAATCTGGCAACCCTGAATCTGATTTCAATGAAAATTGTTTCCTGCTCCTAACTTTTCTAGGGTTTTCATTGAAATCAGACCAGTGGGAGAAGAGGAGTTGCTTGGACACACACACACTGTACTTATATATATATATATATATATATATAGTTCCTTTGGATATTATATATTTGTTCAGCAACCTTTCTTTTATACATGTTTCATTGAATGTTTGGTTATCTTATCAGTTTTTATTAAATTTTTCTAAGGTTCTTACAGTTTTCTTTTTTTAAAAACTAAGGGTATGCAGAAAATGTGCATATTATTGATACAAAATAAAATAATCAAAATCAATGCCCAACTGTTATTAAAAAAAAAACAGAAAAAAATGTGTCTTAAAATATGTTCCACTAAATGGACATTGCAAAGTTAAGAGATGAGTGAAACAAATCAACGTATCTAATCCAAATTTAACAGTTACTGCAGTGAACACATTCAGTTTTCAAGAACCATACAGGTGAAACATGTATAAAAAAAATAAGCTGGTCATGATTAGCTTCTGATAGGATCATGACCTTTGCTTTTATCAATCAAATCCTCTTTCTATTTAATCTAGAAATTTACCATCCACTTGGAATGGGATTTGAATTGTATTTAAAATTTCTCAGTGAAATAAAATCCTATTCATGCTTTCAATTATTTCTTCTTTTTTTTTTTTTTAGTAAACAAGGAGAAATTTGAAGTCGTGGATGATTCAACCTTTGCTCGAAATATTGGCAAGGATTGGAAATATGTAGCCCGTTGCCTCAATTATACAGAACCGGAAATTCAGGAAATTGAACAAAATGAAAAACAACTCAAAGATTGTGCACATTGTATGATAAGAGATTATAGGCAGAAATTCAAACGACAAAATGATGAAGCTCTTATCAAAGCTTTGATGGAAATAAAACAATATAACCTGTTGAAACCAAAAGAAGCTAATTCTGAAGCGGAACCTAGTGAAACTGATCCACTTCATTGTTAAATATAAAAAAAATACCGACTCTTAACTCAATAGAGCATGTATCTCATCTCCTGAAGAGGAGACCGGAGAAAGAAACCCCCAAAATAAACAAGAACTGAAAGAGACTGCGTTAAAAGTTTGGAAAAGCATCACAGATGATGAAGAATGTAACAGTATGGTGATGTCAATGGGTGGCAGGCCTGATGCAGTAATTATGCAACCAATTATTTACTTTAAGACTATCTGTTCCTTTACTTTTGCTCACCTAAAAATGGGGTGATCTGATACAAAAGGTGTTATGTCCTAAGCTAACACATCTAAATGTAAATATCAGGAAATAAAAGCTGAAATTCTGAACTCTCTTGTCTCATATTCATCTTTTGATCTTAAACTCAAATGTCTTTAGCAAACAACAACAGAAAAAAAAAAAAAAAAAAGGAATTGGCCCTGCCGTCCAAATACTTTTGGAGGGGGACTGTATATGACAAAGTGGAAAAGTTTCATGTGAGTTGTTTCATCCTTTAGGACTTCATCGGATATTTCCCCTTATATATATGTGTGTGTGTGTAGCGGTAATGACAGTCTAAATCAACCCGTACATTTTTTATGAATGTGTAAGCAAACGAAAAGCAACAAGAGAAAGAACACAAAAAATAACTTTTTATGACAAGAAGAATATTTATATTTTATGTATGTCAATGATATACATGAATAATTAATAGGAGTTACTTCCCTTTGACTGGAATTAAAGTTTTTACTAATGAAATATATTTTATCTGAGTCCATAAAAAGTTGAATAAAATTGCCGCTCAAAATGTTCATTGTGAGAGAGTTAAAAGAATTCTGTAAAGCTGAAAATATGTTGATAAACTTTTAGGTTGAAGGAGTGAATGTTCCGTAATGTTTAGTTTCCGTTGCTTATAGTTGAATATTCGTAAATTAAGTTTCCGTAAGAAGATTCAATAGTGTGATTGAATAATTTTTAGTAAGTTCCAGAAGAAGTTGCTGAGTGAGTGGTCTGGTTGAATGTTTTAACTTGAATTACAGTGAAGTTATTTCATGATGAAGAACTTAAAATTCTTACTTTGTACTTCACTGCATTAATGATACAAGCATCGTGAACTACTTTAGCAAATGCTAGTCGTTCGTAAATTCTCACTGGCGAGGCTCACTCATACATTATATATTTTCTAGTCACGTGCCAGGATCCGAAAAGCATTTCTGATTTTGGGCGGAAAATGTATTTTCGTCAGGTCAGGAACTAGGTCGATGTTATTCGGACGTAGTTGAGAACGTGATTTTGATATTGACTGACCAATGAGAAGTTATGAAAATATCAAGGTTCTGTGATCCACTTTTTGTACAGAATTGCACAAAAATTGACATTGATTTAAAAAAGTGGTAGTAGAATGAAGAAAAAAAACTTTCAATATGTATGATGCTTCGCAAATTTTGTAGGCCAGTGCACATGTCTGCCTGCTCTTGTCGTAGTTTTTTTACGAGGAGTTTCAGGTTTCTACTGGGAGGAAGTATTTTGATCAAGCAAGGTCGAAGAGTGCTTATTAGCATCAATGAAAGCATATTTCAACCTGTAAATGCTGACAGTCATTCTCTTATTGTTGATCAAGATGGTAAAATATTTCGGTGCACGGGAGATAACTTGGGGGGACCGGAGTATATCGGTGTGAGAGGTTTTCTAACTGCATCTCTGTGTAAAAATACAAACTCACTGTTTTCCAAAGTTCTCGAAACGAAAATTGTTCTGTGTCGTGCGCGTTGGAGCAAATATGAGGTTAGACATGTGTTCTTTCAAGTCCTGAATGAAGTATGTAGATAGTCTTGTCGACACATCTTTTTCCATTATTTGACTGGGGAATGTAAGTGAGTTCCCAAAAGCAAGCTCAGTTGTGGTGCATTTTAAACCTTCCTTGACAACACTACGCAGTGCTAGCATTACTAGTGGTAATCTCTCAATCCACGATCGTGTGTCTTCGCTTGCTGTAAGTGCTGCTTTCAGTTGCCTGTGAAACCTTTTTAAGGATGGTAAGCCGTGGTTGTTATATGTTTGGTGCCAAACAGGTTAGTAAATTCAATGAAAAGTGTAGACTGGAATTGGGGTCCACGATCCGTGGTGATGACAGACGGGCATCCAAATGTGGCTATCCACTCACGTAGGATCGTTTGTGCGATGACATTCGCGGTGGTTGATCGCAGGGGTACCACCACTGGGCAACGGTCCACTATTGTCAACAAATATTCGTATCCGTCTACTTCCGCTAAAGGACTGACGAGGTCGATGTGAATATGTTTAAATCGACCATCCAGTGCAGAAAAGTAATCAAAAAGAGATCTGGTGTGTTGATGAACTTTTCGACTCCTGGCATTTGATACATGTCTGCGTCCAGCGTTTTATATCTGCAGACATGTTTGGCCAGACAAATCACTTAGAAATAAGTTTAGTTGACGCTTTACACACTGGATGAGACAGAGAATGAAAGTGGTTGAAAATTTGTCTGCGCATAGTAGGAGGTACATCACAAAATAAGTACGCCGCGCTGAAAGGAATTGGTCGTTTTTACTTTTTTTCTGTGTCTACGTTGTCGTGATTCAGGAGGAGTTCGATCAGTAAAGCTGCATTTCATTTCTGTTGTCGCACAGACCTCTAAATATCTTGTATCTGAATAGTAAGTTGTGCTAATCTGTTACTAAGTTTACGCATGTTGTCTGCGTCAACCACCGATGCTACCGTCTCTGGGTCGCAGCATACACAGAACTAGCTGACTGGTTATTAGCTATTTTATCAGCTATTTCAGCTAGTTTTTGTAATTCACTTTCGTCTGGGAGGGAAGCTATAATTTGGATGGTGTTCACGTGAAGCTTGTCCAACTAAAGCTGTCTTAACACTGTTAGACATTGTGTAGCTTCCTAATAGTACTCGCATTTTACGCAGCAGTTGTGACAGTTAGCTTTGTCTCGGGCTTAAGTTATTAAAGAGATCACGCAGCTTTTGTTCCTCATATTGACCAATTCTATGGAGAATAGCTTCTTTCAGGGTATCATAATGGATGGCATCTCATCCAGGAGATTGGAAACCTTAATCGCTATCTCCGCCGGTAGATCCTCTACAACGTAGGCATACCGGGAAGTTTGTGAAATTATCCTCTTGGCGTTGAATAAAGCGCTTAACTGTGCAAACCAAATTTGTACATTGACACTGTTGTAAGCTGGCAAATTCAGTTATTGCAGCCTCTCTGTGCATCATCTGCTCAGCCATACTGTTAATATCTCCTAGACGTGGAGTTGGGTACCAGTTAAGTTGGGTTTAACAATATGTAACAGAGAGAGAGAGAGAGAGAGAGAGAGAGAGAGAGAGAGATCCCACCAGGTGGGTTTATTAATCAACTGTTCTAAAGGATTGGGAAGAAGCTACTAATTAGTTGGGTAGAAGGGATTCCGGAGTAATTCCAGAAATAAGTTTTTCTTTTTACTTAGTTGTTTCTGGGATTGAATTATTAATTAACTAGGTGAATTAATTCTAGAGTAATTAATGGGCGGGTTCGTTAGGTAAAGCTTGTGATAAATGGTGAATTGGATTTTGGGTGGTCTGCTGGGACCTCAGACAAGATAAGTGCTTTTCGCCGGGCTTAAGTGGACGTTGTCTGCGGAAAACACAGCAGGGAGTTCGAATCCGATTTTAGTACCTCTTGAAAACTGGGTTCCCGCGGAGATTCGGAGATCCGGCAGAAAACACATGGTGGTCCAGGCGATTTCCATATTAAAATTCGTGGGCGGTGCCTAAAAAGAACAGATCGGATAGGATCGGAGAACGCGAGAGAAGCGGCAGAGAGAGAGAGAGAGAGAGCAGACCAGGGACCGCAGATCAGAGATCGCAGATCAGAGAACGCGAAGGAAAACGCGGCGGAAACGGCTTAGTGGGGCTTGCTGATCTGTTGGTTGCATGCGTCAAAAAGTCCGAATCGTACCAAGAGATAGAAATCGAACCCGTGCGAATCCAGATAACTTCGTCAACAAAGCTGAGAAAAGCCGACTGCTATATCGGAGGGGGCGGACGAAGAACCACGACTTATCTCCCTTAGTACAGCCGAATTTTGACCGGCATAATTGTGTCTTTCACTCTCTGTGACGTTCCGACCCAAACGAGTGAATCTCGTTAAGACAGTTTGTATTCGTGCAATTTCTTTGGTAGTGATATAAAAACAGTAGCCTTAAAATGGCTCTTTGTACAAAAACAGTAAGTATTGCTTACTTTTTCTTTGTGTCCTTGCGGTTACGACAAGAGCCTCTCTGCACAAATAGCGATTTCTTTCAGCGTAGAGCCCAGCCATTTAATTCATCCTACCTCCGGATCGTTCTGAGGGATCAAAATACTGCTGTTCTGATCAAAAATTCATAACGTGGCGAATAGTGGTGGTTCCTTCAGTTCACCGGAGGAGGACCGGGTGGTTTACTTTTCGGCCAGAACTACAGGAGAGAGCTGTAGCCGGCAGGGCTTCTACGTCAGAATTGGTGCCTTGGGCCAGGATTCCGACCCGTAAATTTACCAAGGACGCAGAGGGAGAGGAGCGGGCTCAGATATCACAGATGACCAGGGAAAAATGGTAGTCCCCGAAATTTACGATGAGGTTCCGCAGACTGATCGGAGGCACGAGACTGCCCTCGTTTAGGGGCCACCCAACGGAGCTGCAGGAATGGATACTCTCGATCCAAAAGAAACAAGTCATATATGTCTTGTCAGAACAGGAGATGGTATGGGCTATTGTGCTAGACGTGTAAATACGCTGGACACAGGGCCCGGGATTGTCCAACCAATTAGGGAGGAGACCTTAGGTCTCTAGGACTCAATTGTACGACATGTGGCGAATACGGGCACAAGGCTCGGTGGTGTACGGCGGCAGGGGACCAAAATTAGGTATCAAGCGGACTAATGCACTGTTACCACCCACCAGGAAAGCAAAGAGCCCGGGAAACGCCGCTGGGTCACCCGTGAAGGAGTAGGGGGCAGGGTGGCCCCAGTCCGAGCAAGACCTCTGAAATTTTGGACGTGTGGAGTGGTTGGTCATTTTTCAGCCGATTGTAAGCGAAGAAGATGCTGGCATTGTGGGGGCGCAGGCCACATGAAGTGAATTTACCCCCACAAGGGAAGGAATCCCCCAAGATGAACCTGTCGGGATAAAAATGAACAGAGGGGTAGAGCGGAAAGGCGCTATCATCCAAACCCCATCCCGGCCAGTGGGGCCCCCAGACGAGAAATGGGACCTCGAAGAGATTAGGAACCCCCGTTGCTGGCCACCGCCTCTCCGTGGTCCGGAGGTGGGAGGCGAATAGAAAGGAATTTGGGAATGGAAGGAAGGCCTGAGTGTACCATTTGCTAAAAGAGGGGCCAGATTTCACCTGCAATGTCTTGCTGGGAGGCAAGATGGTTAGGACCCTGGTTGATACTGGAGCATCAGTATCACTGGTTAGTTCGACAGTTAGGGAGAACGGAAAAGTTGAGGCCAGTAGATTTATCCATAAGCCAGGGCGATAGCAGCAGAATATGAATAGAGGGTATGACATGGCTGTCATTTCAATTAGCAAGGACTAGAGGTGTCATAAATGTATATGTAGCGCCTGACTTGTTGATTCTGGGGAGTGACTGGCTTAAACAGCATAAGGCCCAGATCCGTTTCGACCCAGCCACCCTGACCTTGGACGGGGTAGAGGTACTGCTAGGGGAAGACAATTATGAGCAGCTACCTGTAGTAGCTCAGGCAGATATAAAGTTACCCCCTAGAACCACTGTATCTGGGGAAGGCAAAATTATAGTAGAGGGAGCCCTGAATGACGGGTTGTATCAGGAGAAGTGACAGTATGTAGTTCACTAGTGAAAGGATCAAGGACCGTACCCCTGCTTCTGCCTAATTCGTCTAATAAAACCATCAGAATAAAGCGAGGAGAAGAGTTAGCACGGCTTGCCCCGTAAGAGAAGTCGAACAGGTGAGGATAAGAAACGAAAATAGGTCCGGGAACAAGACAGAGATTAGCGAATTGAGGGACGAGGACATAACAGTCCCTGAATGTTATAGAAGAGAATTAAGGGGTTTGCTAAGTAGAAACCGGGGGGTAATAGAAATGACAGATAAGGAGCCAGGACAGACAGAGACAGTGGAGATGAGGATAGACACCGGTGACCACCCACCTATCAAATTAAGGCCATATAGAACCCCAATTCACAAAAGGAAATTAGTAGAGGAGGCAGTGAATGAGATGATGGACTCGGGGATAATTGAGAGATCCAAATCTCCCTGGAGCTTCCCTATATTGATAGTGGAAAAGAAAGATGGAGGGCACAGGTTTGTGTGGATTTTCGCCAGCTGAACGCGATTACAAAACCACTAGCAGTGCCTCTCCCCTTGATTGATGACATTTTGACTCTCCTATGGAAATCTAAGTGTTTTTCCACCTTGGATTTGAGATCGGCCCTGAACAAGGAGGACCAAGAAAAGACCACATTCACCTGTCACATGGGTCTTTTCAATTTTAGGGTTATGCCGTTTGGGTTGGCAAATGCCCCGGGTGTGTTTAGTCAGCTCATGCCCATAGTGTTGAATGGCATGGAGACGTTTGCCATGGCATATCTAGATGATATCATGGTATTTTCAAAATCACCTGAGGAGCATTTTGAACACCTGCAGCGGGTGTTCGACCGCCTAAGGAGGCATGGCTTGAAGCTGAAGCTGTCAAAATGTCAGTTTCTAAGAGAGGAGACAAAATACCTCGGGTTCATGATAAATAAAGACGGAATAAAGACCGACCTAGGCAAGGTAGAGGTAATAAGGGCCATGTCCGCGCCGAAAACTGTAAGGGAGATTAGGGGATTTATAGGAACCATAGGATGTTATAGGAGGTTCATACCCGCATTTAGTCTGTTGGCGGGTCCTCTGATAGCCCTGACGAAGAAATACGCCAGGTTTAGGTGGACGAAGGATTGCCAGCGTGTATTTGAGGCTTTAAAGGACCAGCTGATTGTTGTGCCCTTGTTAGCGTACCCAGACTTAGGTAAGCCCATGGTGCTGTACACTGATGCTAGTGATAGGTGCATCGGAGCAGTACTCACGCAACCCTGTCCCAATAAGGATGGACCCGTGCCGGGAGTGCTTGAAGAGGTGACAATCTATTTCCTTTCTCATCGGCTTTCCGAGACCCAACAAAGATGACCGGTGATAGAGAAGGAGGCCTTCGGCATCCTGTACGCTGTGCAGAAGTTGGACTATTATCTAAGTGGGGCAGTATTTATCATTAAGACAGACCACCAGCCCCTCAAATACCTGCTAGAGGCAGAGTGGACGAACAAAAAGATCCAACAGGAGGCACTGAAGCTAAGTGGGTACAACTGTAAAATAGAGTACCAAGCCGGGAGGGATAACACCTGTTCTGATTTGCTATCGAGGATACCGAAACAGTTGGAAACGGAGTCCATCAAGTTAGAGCCAGGTGTAGACGATAAGGCCTTCCAGATTAATGTAATTAACTCACACGGGTTAGAAGGGTGACCTAATTGGGAAGATCAGGAGGCGGGTGAAACAGAGACCATTACGGATCCCCACTGGATAGATATTGTTAGACAAAGTCAAGGGGATAGTGACATAACAGCCATTAGGTCTAGGGTAAAGGCAGGAAATACCTCTAAATATGTATTGCAGGATGATGTATTGTATTACCTTTCAGGGAAAGATGAGGAGGTAAGCTTGAAGATGATGATACCCGAAAAGTTGAGGTCTGAGATCTTAGATCAGTGTCATAGAAAGATGGGACACATGGGGATTGACAAGACGTATGGGTTGATAATGAGGAACTACTATTGGCCCAAGTTGTTTAATGATGTTGTTATTATGTAAAGAAATGTGTAACGTGCCAAGTACAGAGTAGAGGAAGTAGGGCTGCCCCGGTTTTAGAGACAGATATTCCCCACTACCAGTTCCAGAAAATGAGTTTAGACATTTCAGGCCCTTATGGGCCGACTGATAGAGGGAATTGTTACATATTAAGTTTTGTGGATTGGCTGACAGGTTGGCCTGAAGCGTTTGCTATACCTGATAAGAAGGCACGAATGGTGTCAGATATAATACTTGGCGAGATATTTCCCAGGTATGGGGCTCCCGAACAGTTGGTTACGGATAACGGTTCGGAAAATGTAAATCAGGTTATGAGGGAGACGTTGGGAGAACTGAATATTCAACACATAACCACCTCCCCATACCATCCCCAGAGTAACGCTAAGGTGGAGAGATTCCATAAGACTCTTGCTGATGTGTTGGCTAAATTAGCAGAGCATAATAGGGAGAATTGGGATCTGTTTTTAACCGAAGCCTTAGCATCTGTGAGATTCTCGGTGAACGAAACGACTACGTTCTCCCCTTATTATTTGGTATAAACCGGGACGTGGTCTTACCCATAGACAACCTATTAAAGCCTAGGAGGAGATACCTAGGGAAGGACCATCATAGGATAGTTTTAGAGCAGCAGCACAAAATCTTTACACAGGTGAGGAGAAGAATTCGAAGAGCCCAGAAAAAGCGAAGTGATAGGATAAATAAGAATAGAGAAGAGGTTTCTTTCCAAATAGGTGACACGGTGTATTATAAAATACACCTGAGGGACGGTAAACTGGACCAGAGGTGGAGCCCCTATTATAGAATAGTGGAACAGACAGGCCCGGTGTCCTTTGTGATATGGGATCAACTGACAGGGAAAGTGAAAAGAGTACACGCAAATGAATAAAGTTAGCTGAGATAGAAGACTGGAAAGGGAGCGGCATAAAGATGAAACAGAAAAAACTGAGGAGGACCACACTAGTGAAACCAGAACCACTAGGAAGTGATAGTGAAGCTAGCGAGGAGGTCGAAATTAGTCCCACTACCCTTCAGAGGCTAAGGCAGGTAACTCGACCCCCAGTTGGACACCCTGAGGAAGAGAATATTAAACCTAGTGATAGCGGAGAAGACGAATCACGCAATTGGGATCCTGACGACGAGATTCCGCTAGCTCAATTACGTAATCAATGGCAGACCGAACAAGCGCCTGATAATGAGAAGGAGTTGCCATTGAGGTTGCGATTGCGAAGAGCAACGCTTTAGAGCAGACTGATTAAATAAAAAATCTGTGCAGGGGTTGTGTTAGACGAGTGACAGTCTGGGGTCGATCGTGCAGTTGTCATCGGCGTTACGCAGGCCGCGTAGAAGGGCCCCTGCGCGGACTCGGCGCTGGTGGTGGTGTTGGTTGGTCCTGGGGTGTGTCACTCCACAATGCAGCCGTCTGACAGAAAATATAAATAGATAATTACGTAAGATAGACTGTTCTCTCCCTCTTTTTCAGACATAGACGAGGGAAGGCCCTGGGCGCTGGTGATGCTGATTTTGGCTGATAATGCCTGGGAGCACAGTGAAAATACCGTGTTTAAGAAGACGAGCGAGGTGATCATGACTAGATCAAAGTGGTTAATCACGTTAGTGATAGATTTACAGTCATATGAATTGCTACTGACCCAGTTAAGGATCGAGGTAGATACGTTAGAGACAGCCAGGACACAAGTCGCCAGAGAGTATTCACAAGGTTTAAACTACCACCGGGTGTTATACTCCTTAACTCAGGAGTCCCTAATACTTGAGAGGCAATGGAAGGAGATGAGCGATTATTTAAAGGGAATTAAGTTGTTGAGAACTAGACGAAAGATGGCAGTGTTACCTATAATAGGTAAGGCATTAGTTGTGTTATTTGGCACGGTGTCTGAAGATGAGATAAGGTTGATCAAGAGGAAGCTGACGCAGGTAGAGCAGAGGCAGCAATCGATGGCCGAGGTAGTTAAGGAAAGCGTATCAATACTTAATGTTACTAGATTAGAAGTGGCTAAGAACAGAGAGAGTATTAATTGGTTAATTGCCTACCTACATGATCTTAGGCAAGAGCTGGAGAATGTAACCACAACTATAACAACTGAGTACCAGGAACTGGAGGGTTTCTTGCTAAAGCATCTCCAGTTGTTAGCTATATAGGGTGCGCCAAACCAGTCATACGTTAACAGTGCTGCTAGAACACGTGAGAGCACAGTTGGATATGCTGTCTATGGGACACCTATCCCCGAGTATAAGAACCCCAGAATGACTAAGGGCGGTACTGCTGGAAATACAGTCCAAATTCCCCATCATCTTGGTTTGCCGGTGGACCCCACTCAACAATTATGGAAGTATTATAGTGCCTTGGGATGTGTTACCCTGTTAGAAAGAAGTAAATTGCTAGTACTAGTGTCAGTTCCCCTATTAAACCGAGACAGCACTTTCGAAGTTTACCAGGTATTAAATCTGCCTCTTCCTTACCCCAAACCAACCCCAAGAGTAGAGGCAGTGGCTAGGTACAAAGTAGAGACAGAATTCCTCGCTCTAAACATAGCCAGGGTAAAATTTATGTTACTGACAAGGGAAGAAGCACAGAGGTTCGAGAATAATGCTCTGGGCACTTGTGCGTCTGCAAGTCCCATTAAGTCCTGTTAAGGTATCCATGAATTGTGTGTGATAGACTTATTTAGAAAAAATAAGAAGGGAATTAGAGACGATTGCCAGATATAAATACTGACTGGTGTAATGTTACCTGCAGCTGTTAGCATTGCAGACGGGATCTGGGCAGTGGCCACTCAGGGTGAAATGGAGCTCTCAAAGGTCTGCGAGAATGAGGTGACAACGACAATGAGAGTTATCCCCCCTTGACCATTTTAGCTTTACCCCTTGGCTGTGGTGCACACGGGCTGACCCTGTCCCTACCCCCCTACTATCAAACAGAAGAGAGGTTCGAAGGGAATGACGCGTTGTTGAAATTGGAAGGATCAAATGAAACTGGATGGGCTGAATTATGGGATCCAATTACGAAAGAGTTCCCTCAGTTTTCGTTAAGGAAAATGCCGGGGTTACTGAAACCTGTTGATAAGATTGATTTCGGGCGACTGAAGTTAGAATTAACTAGGCAAGGCTCGGACTGGAGAGAGAAAATGGTTACCATAGTAACCTAGCCAACTGTTGTGGAGATTATATTAATTATAAGTATGGTTTCTTTGAGTTGGTGGTGGTGGAAAAAGAGACAAGTGAGAATGTCGAGTGTGGAAGTCGAACTGGCAGAAAGTGGAAGTGCGGAGCGTACTGGGAACCCAATTGGTGCGCCTTACCAAGACCGGCTCGACCGAGATGCATTAGAACCTGCAGCCGATGTGGGAGAACAGCCCACATCTGCTGTGAGAGAACTGGAAACCATAAAAAGTCTAACGAGGCCTGTTGTGAAGACTTGGACCAGTCGTAAGACAAGGTTGTGAAAAAAAATAAAAGGGAATAACTAAGTAAAATATGTAGTTGAAAAAAAAAAATGAGTGTTTAATTTAAAAAAAAAAAAAAGAGTGTTTAATTTTCAAAAGGAAAAAAATCTATATAGATACAATACATATGTACATGAATGAAGAGATAAGTGAGTTGGTGAAGATATGGGAGCATCCCAAGTAGTGAACTGGATGAAAATACCAACAGTTGTGAGATCAATGAGAACATATATTCTTATCGTAGCCGAACTTATTTTTATTTTATTTTTTTTTTTTTTTTTTTGCATGTGAAAATCTGAACAATAAACCTTATTCAGTGAAAGCACGACAATGTGCTTTATAAAGACGCTCTGAAAAGAAACAGAAAAGGGCTCAGAACACTATATCACGACTTCGTATTTTCTTGTCTTTTCTTGTTCGTGATTTTATTTCTAGATTTGTTCGCAGTTGAAGTCAGACCGGATTGCCGGAGGACTATGAACTCCCGGGAAGGACAGCTGAACGACCCTGTTTCTATTGTTGTTTTATTTTGTGTGACGCCTCATGTGTCATTAAATAGTAAATGACAGATGGGCAGGGGAGGAATTGTAACAGAGAAAGAGAGCCCCCCCCACACACACACACACCAGGTGGGTTTATTAATCAACGGTTCTAAAGGATTGGGAAAAAGGTACTAATTAGTTGGGTAGAAGGGATTCCGGAGTAATTCCAGAAATAAGTTTTTCTTTTTTATTTCTGGGATTGAATTATTAATTAATTAAGTGAATTAATTCCAAAGTAATTAATGGACGGCTTCGTTAGGTAAAGCTGGTGATAAATGGTGAATTGGATTTTGGGTGGTCTGCCGGGCGAAATCCATCCAGAGCCCTCAGACGAGATAAGTGCTTTTCGCCGGGCTTAAGTGAACCTTGTCTGCGGAAAACACAGCATGGGGTCCGAATCCGATTTTAGTACCTCTTGAAAACTGGGTTCCCGCGGAGCTTCGGAGATCCGGCAGAAAACACATGGTGGTCCAGGCGATTTCCATATTAAAATTCGTGGGCGGTGCCTAAAAAGAACAGATCGGATAGGATCGGAGAACGCGAGAGAACGGCAGAGAGAAAAAGAGAGAGAGAGCAAAGCAGGGAGGAATTCGAGAGACCTCTTGAAAAGTTCAGAGAGAGAGAAAACACATGGTGGTCCAGGCGATTTCATATTAAAATTCGTGGGGACCAAAAAGAACAGATCGGATAGAGATCGGAGAATCGAGAGAACGCAGAGAGAGAAAAAGAGAGAGCGAGAGGAAACCGGCAGAGATCGCAGGGAAGGAAAACGCGGCGGAATCTGTTAGTGGGGTTGCTGATGCATGCGTCAAAAAGTCCGAATCGTACCAAGAGATAGAAATCGAACCCGTGCGAATCCAGATAACTTCGTCAACAAAGCTGAGAAAAGCCGACTGCTATATCGGAGGGGGCGGACGAAGAACCACGACTTATCTCCCTTAGTACAGCCGAATTTCGACCGGCATAATTGTGTCTTTCTTTGTCTATGACGTTCCGACACAAACGAGTGAATCTCGTTAAGACAGTTTGTATTCGTGCAATTTCTTTGGTAGTGAAATAAAAACAGTAGCCTTAAAAGGGCTCTTTGTACAAAAACAGAGAGTATTGCTTTTTTTTTTCTCTTTGTGCCCTTGCGGTTACGACAAGAGCCTCTCTGCACAAATAGCGATTTCTTTCAGCGTGGAGCCCAGCTATTTATTTCATCCTACCTCCGGATCGTTCTAAGGGATCGAAATACTGCTGTTCGGATCAAAATTTCACAACGTGGCGAATAGTGGTGGTTCCTTCAGTTCACCGGAGGAGGACCGGGTGGTTTACTTTTCGGCCAGAACTACCAGAGAGACAGGAGAGAGCTGTAGCTGGCAGGGCTTCTACGTCAGAATATGTGGTGATTTAAATTTTTAAACGTCGGTACAAACGTCAAAGTTGCCAACTTGAAATCTGAGTAATTCTTAAAATATCGGTGTTATTGTGTAGCGTGCTGATCTATCTTTAATATTCTTTCATACGTCGATAGGTAATTCCAAAGAGAAATTTTTTAAAAAATTGTGGGAGGGGGGCATTAGTATTAAACTTTGATGTGACCAAATTACAACCATCGTGTTTACCAACTTTCAAACGACGGGGTTATCAATTCTCCAACGTTGGGTGCTAATTGCCAATTTTCAAACGTTGGGATCATAAATTTGTGCAGGAAAGACAAAAAAAAATGCATCTACAATGTTTGTGCCCATTCGGTCATTGTCGAAGTTGTAGTCGAATGGCGTTTTCGCGACTGATTCTGACTTATTCTCTTATTAAATATCATTCAATATTTTGCCACGCACATTTGTATTCGGGGTCACCATTAATGTAGCGGTATTGACAACCGGTACATTTTTTACGAATGTGTCAGCAAACGAAAAGCAACAAGAGAAAGAGCACAAAAATAACTTTTTATAACAAGAAGAATATTTATATTTTATGTATGTCAATGATATACATGAATAATTAATAGGGGTTTCTTCCTTTTGACTGGAATTAAAGTCTTTACTAATGAAATATATTTTATCTGAGTCCATAAAAAGTTGAATGAACATGCCGCTCAAAATGTTCACTGTGAGAGAGTTGAAAGAATTCTTGATAGCTGAAAATATGTTGATAAACTTTTAGTTTCAGAAGAGTTGAAGGAGTGAATGTTCCGTAATGTTTAATTAGTTTCCGTTGCTTATAGTTGAATATTCGTAAATGTAATGTTTGTAATTAAGTTTCCGTAAGAAGATTCAATAGTGTGATTGAATAATTTTTAGTAAGTTCCAGAAGAAGTTGCTGAGTGAGTGGTCTAGTTGAATGTTTTAACTTGAATTACAGTGAAGTTATTTCATGATGAAGAACTTAAAATTCTTACTTTGTACTTCACTGCATTAATGATACAAGCATCGTGAACTAGTTTAGCAAATGCTAGTCGTTTGTAAATTCTCACTGGCGAGGCTCACTCGTACATTATATGTTTTCTAGTCACGTGACAGGATCCGAAAAGCATTTCTGATTTTGGGCGGAAAATGTATTTTCGTCAGGTCAGGAACTAGGTCGATGTTATTGGGACGTAGTTGAGAACGTGATTTTGATATTGACTGACCAATGAGAAGTTATGAAAATATCAAGATGCTGTGATCCACTTTTTGTACAGAATTGCACAAAAATTGACATTGATAAAAAAAAAAAAAAGTGGCAGCAGAATGCTAAATATATATACTTTAAAAATCAAGAGATCAGTTGAATCCGCTACCTAGCATTACGGAATCGTCAGGCGAATTTTATCAAATGAACTCTTAAAGCTTTATTTTTTTTTTTTAATAAAGAAACACGCGACATTGGGTTTAAGAGATAGAGGGAGGAGGATGTGAAGAAAGAAGGAGAAGAAAAAGAAGAGGGAAGAGAAGAACAGCAAGTGTATTGTAAAAGTATTGGTGGGGATTGAATTGTATTTTTTTTTTATCCAACCTCATATATGCTTAAGAGAAATTTTTAAAAATGTATGCAAGAACTCAAGATCCGGAAATGTCATAATTGCTAATTTTTCCTGTTGACAGAGGTTGCAAATATTGTTGTGGTTGTTATAAGGCTTCGCATTTATATATATATATATATATATATATATATATATATATATATATATATATATATAGGGGGTATACGTAATTAAAATACAGTTTTAAAAAATAAAAATATAGTACATATACAGGAAAAGAGAAAAAAATATCTCGAACAGAGTATGGGTTCAAGACATCCGTATACCGTAAACCGACATTCACCGGACAGTACCTCAATTTCAACGCCCCAAATCCATACAGCGTAAAGAAAGGGATTGTCCGTTGCTTACAACACCGAGCAAAAGTCATAAGTGGCGACCCAGAGACGTTAGATAAAGAATTGCTCAGTGTAAGTAGCACCCTACAACATAACAACTACCCTGGGTACATAGCAACAGTCCCAAAAAACTGGGATATGCGTGTAGAAGAGGAGGACAACACTAAAAAAACAGTCTGCCTGCCTTAAGTGAAGGGGTTATCAGAGAAAATACAAAGAAATTGCGGTTCATATAACATCAGGACTACCGTCAAAAGCTGGACGACACTTCGCAGATATCTCTCCCGAGTAAGACTCCCCCATTGAGGAGAACACGATTAAAGACTGTGTACGCTATCCTATGCAGCTGCGGAAAGAAATATAAAAGGAGACAGGCCGCCCCCTTAAGGTAAGGCTTCAAGAAAACCAGAAAGCTGTAACACGAGAGGAAGTAGAAAAATCAGGCGTGGCTGACCACATATGGAGAGAAAAGTGAGATCACCGCCCTCTGTGGGATCAGGCTGAGATCATAGACAAAGAACACCATTGGAAAATTCGTAAACTTAAGGAATCAGAACATATGCTAGGCCACAAAAATCTCCTGAGCCGACCAAGCATAGAAATGAATACAATCTGGAAACCAGTAATAAGGATTGCCAAAGAAAAGCGATGATAACACCAAAAATTGTAATATGAGCTCCGGTAAAAACATGATATGATAACAGCAAAAATTGCAATATGAGCACTGGTTAAAAATGGTTGCTGATGACATTAGGTTTATAATACTCAGAAATTCATACACAGATGTCCCCAAGGACACATGGTACACTGGATAAAGGCGTTAGTTAGATCCAGTGACAGGACCCAAAGAGTGTGAGTTCAATACCTGGTTAGAGAACTTGGAGAGGGAATTAAGCAGGATAAGATAACTGATAACTGACACGTAGAATTCGAACGTGAGCAAAATAAAGGCCGGAGAGTACAACGGCCGAAACGTTGTAATAAATATGGCGACAAAGATGAGGACAATAGTTCGAATAATGTAATGTACATATAGACTGTGCATATATGATTGTTATTTATACTGCTGCTGTGAATCTGAAGTTATAATTGTAATACAGCCCACTTTGCACAGAGCCAACAGCAATAATGGAGTCCCCCATGAAAGAAAGTTTGCCCACCTCTGGACTAATAAGAACACGGGACTAGATTTGCTATTTTCATGGCAAATGTTCAGACATGGTTGATTCCATAGTACCACTAGTTTAGAGCTTCAAATTTAAAACCTGCAATGACACATACACAAGGACGACTCATCTTCATTGACTTCATATTCCGTTTGTAAGTAAGAACTGTTACTTTGTGGAAAAAACTCACGAGATGATGCTTCCCTGATCACTACAATCTTACTTCGAGAAACAATCATTATCTATCCTACTTCTAATACCTAATACTTCCTCCCTTTACGTCCTTACACCAATCTCAATCAGTAACCCTCTACTTTGAGTGGCTCTTAGGAATTGTATCAATTGAAAAAAATAATGTTTATTCAACTCTGAACTTTATCAGCAAGTGTGTGTGTGGCCTTCAGTGTTTGCTCCAAATAGGGATTCTTCTTATCGAGTGGAGCAATTTTACACTTTTTCTTTTGTATTTTAAACGATCAGACGTTATTTTTATTTTTAGATTAATGAACCAATATGGACTCCCTTAGCAATTAAAATAATCACGTGATATTTATTTTTTATATCAATTCACTAATCAGCATCCGCAAAATCTCAATATTTCCAACATTGATTTGGAGTCTTCTGGTGCACAAAATTTGAGACCTCATAAAATCGCATAAATAAATTTATTTTTAATAATTAATAAAACAGATTATGCGGATCTATTACGCACGAACATACATACATACATACAAAAATAGAAATCACATACAACGCCAAGCATTCATTGGTTAATAAACATTAACGTTATTGGCAATTTACAAATCGCAGTAATGCGACAATTTTGTAATCGCTCTATTTTTAACTAGTCCATTTTGTGCGCTTTTGTGAGAAACGGATCACAGAAGTTTTCTTGAGTCTCCACAAATCTCGCTCTCTCTGATTGGTCGATGCCAACCAATCAGATCGTTTGCACGTGAAGAATAATTCTTCCCTTGCAGCGAGCCTACAGTCACTTATTTAAGCAAGAGTTTTCTAATCCTAATTAGTGAGATTTCAACTGCCAAACGAATCCACGACAGTTGAAACCATGCGCTAACTTTTTCACTCATACACACACCACTCACATGCTGAATATACCTTGTACACACTCACATAAACTCTTCTTACACAGCAATATCTTTCAAGAACAATCATTACAAGAAACTCTCATGAACATTCTTCCAGTGAACTTTGGGACACTAAAATAACAGTTAAAGAGAGACAACTCTTGGTTAATTCGACCTTTTCTTACTTAAATGCATGCTTTCTTTCACATCGTTGTTTGATATTGTACAACTTGTTAAATACATATTTTATGTGTAACAATGTCTTTTGGTTATCATTTTTTGCGTCAGCCCTGTTTGTTAATTTAAAGTTAAATTAATGTGGTGAAGTCCGCCACATTTGATTGGTGACCCTGACGTGATTAGGAAAAGTCCGACGTGATTAGGAAGACCCCGACGTGATTAGAAAAACTACATTTTGGTTGGTATTCATTGGTGACTATGCCGTTGTAAGAGGAGTCCATTATTCAAAGAAGACACCAATATTTCACTGCTACCTCATTTTGAAACACAAAATTTCGCCAGTGAACCTAGTAATAGAATTGTGAGAAACATCCCGAAATCAGCATATCAATTTGGCGCGCAAAATTTTTTCGTCACCACGTGCGAATATTCACGCAACTCAACATGACAGTCCCAGACAGTGACGGAGCTGCAGGGCTGGTCGACCTTCCCGTCTTCAACACAATGAACGTTCACGTTTGGTTCTCGCAACTGAGCGCAATATTTCCCTGTGCTTACAAGACCTTTCATTTGTACGGAGTCCGTCAAACACAACACTGTACATCGGATTCAGACATCCGGATCTCCTGTTTTCTCATCTTCACGTAGATTAAGCCCGGATAAATACAAACTAGCGAAGGCTGAAATTTCAGCACGTTAGACCATGGCATTGTACGAACGTCATCCAGCCCCTTCGCTTTCCAACTCCACATGGTGCCTAAGACACAGTCGGGAGCGTGGAGACCCTGTGGAGATTTTCGACGTCTTAACGCACAGACTGTGCCTGATAAATACTCTGTGCCAAACCTAGCAGGTATTGCAGTAACACTTCAAGGCGCTCAAATATTTATGAAAATTGACCTAAGGAAGGCATTTTACCAAATTCCGGTAGCTCCGGAGGACGTTCATAAAACTGCAGTAACTACACCCTTCGGCTTCTACGAGTTTTTGCGGATACCCTTCAGACTACGGAACGCTGCGCTATCTTTCCAGCGGCTAATCGATGAAGTCCTTCGCGGATTACCACATTCATTCGCCTACATCGACGAACTTCTTATAGCTAGCAAAGATATGAACGAACACATAGGTCATGTAACTCAAGTTTTCGAGCGACTCAACCACTTTGGTCTTAAAATTAACCCCGATCAATGTGTATTCGCAGTACCCAGGCTAGTCTTTCTCGGGCATGAGATAGACGGTACTGGCATTACACCCGTCGCCGATAAAAAGCAGTACAGGATTTTTCACTGCCGACAACGCTTCGACAGCTTCACAGATTCTTAGGAATAATCAATTACTACTGTCAGTTTATCCCTAAATGTTCACACATGCTGACACCCCTGATAAATCAACTCCGTAACCAGGGGAACGCAACGCCAAAATTACACTCAATGGTGAAGCTCTCACTGCATACAATGAAGCCAAGGACACCATAGCGAATTTCACCAAGCTTACTTATCTTCAAAAACACGATAAAACACACCTATCACTTACGTTTCTTCAGAAGCAATCGGAGCTATATTACATCAGCATACAGAGGAGGTAACTAAGCCACTTTCATTTTTCTCTGTAAAACTTAGTCCCCCGCAAAAAAATACAGTACTTTTTCGCGTGAGCTGTTAATTATTTATACAGCCATCAAACACTTTCGCTATCGCTTAGAGGGACGCAATTTCACCATTTTCACGGATCACAAACCCCTTATTTTTGCTTTATATGCTAAGAGCGACAAATATAACTCCCGTGATTACCGACATCTGGACTATATTTCCCAATTCATGACGGATATTCGATACATAAAGGGGAATCATAATAGTACTGTAGCAGACTCGCTGTCGCGCGTTACTATAATCAATGCATCAAACAAACAACCACCAGATTTCGATACGTTAGCCGACGAGCAACAGAGGGACGACACTCTGTCGGACCTAAAAGAAGATACATCTTTACGATTTGAGCCACGTCCTTCAGCAACAGGCATTTACTATGCGACACCAGTACAGGTCACCTCCAACCTTTGGTTCCTTCCTCCATGAGAAGGCAGATATTCGATCATTCCAGTCACTATCGCATCCTGGACGGCGGATTACAACGAAGTTAATAGGTGAACGTTTCGTATGGCCTAGAATGAGTTCCGACATTAAACGCTGGGCCCAAAGTTGTGCCAGATGCCAGCGAACTAAGGTACACGTTAACTCACCACCGGGACTATTCGCAGAACCTGATGGCCGCTTTCAGCATCTTCATGTGGACTTGATGGGTCCATTATCCGAAATTCACGACTATCAATACATCTTAACGATAACTGACAGATTTACTCGTTGGCCAGTAGTCATTCCTCTTCAGTCCACCACGGCAGAATCCGTTGCTAAGGCAATATTGCGGGAATGGATTTCCATTTTCGGCTGCCCCTCGGTTATAATGACAGACCGTGGTCCACAGTTCCAGTCGATATTATTCAAGGAATTCGTGAACTTGCTTGGAGCTACCCATATCTCGACAACTGCATATCACCCTTGTACAAATGGCCTTGTCGAGAGGTTCCACCGTCAACTTAAAGCCGCATTAACAAGTTCTGACACTGCCCAAACTTGGCTGGAGAAATTACCGTTAGTTATGCTTTCATTACGAACCCTGATGAAGGAAGATCTTCAGTGCACTCCTGCAAATCTTGTCTTTGGTACATCGCTCACTTTACCAGGTCAATTTCTGGACAGAAACACAACTATAGCGCCAACCTCTACCTTTATACAGCACCTTCAACTTAGAATGGCTGAACTATCACTCACTCCTACACGAGTACACCCTAAGGAGATTTACCTTCCCAAATCTTTACAAGACTGCGACTATATCTTCGTTAGACAAGACGCAGTAGAAAAAACCGCTAACCCCTAATTATTTTTAAAGTACTTTCGCGACAACCAAAGTATTTTACGATTCAGATATACAACGGCCAGTCGAACATCGAAACAGGTAGGAGAGTGCATTGGCCTTCTAAGTATCGCACCTACGTGACATATTAAAAAAATTTCTTTAATCTCCGGTGGGGTGATGTGCAGATCTATTACGCACGAACATACATACATACACACAAAAATAGAAATCATATACAACGCCAAGCATTCATTGGTTAATTAATCAACATTACGTTATTATAGGCAATTTACAAATCGCAGTAATGCGACAATTTTGTAATCGCTCTATTTTTAACTAGTCAATTTTGTGCACTTTTGGGAGAAACGGATCACAGAAACTTTCTTAACTCTCCCCAAATCTCGCTCTCTGATTGGTCGATGCCAACCAATCAGATCGTTTGCACGTGAAGAATAATTCTTCCCTTGCAGCGATTTGGAGCCTACAGTCACTTATTTAAGCAAGAGTTTTCTAATCCTAATTAATGAGATTTCAATTGCCAAACGAATACTATGTTTTTCCACGCCCACATTTTATTCGTCTGCGATTGACTAATAAATCAATACTACCTTTCTATAGGACAATTTAGCCATCGCAGTCGTTGCTTTGAATTTTTCGGTTTTGAACTTGCTTGCTTGTTTCGTTAGTACGAATTTAGTGATTGGTTAATTTTTAACCAATCACATTTTTTAATGCCAAAATAACTTTTCCCGCGCTTTTCCTGAGAGCCAACTTTTTCCTTAAAAGAGGCGACTTTTTCACAAGTCACAAGAAAGGTCCAGTAAAATTCGCCTGTCTACACAAACCTACGACCTTCCTCACAACATTTCAAACGCACACACAGACACAGAATTTTGTAATTAAAACTTACATTTCTCTCTGTATTTAGCCAAGTTCAATCAATCGGAACTCTGTTAATTTCTCTAACACAACACACATTTTGATCAATTGTATTCTTGTGTTATCTATTCTAACAAACAGTTCTTTGTTCTAATATTGATTCCTGAACATTTTCTCTCAAGAGGATTGTTTTCGGACAATCAATTACAAATAAAAAATACAGTAAGGGGAGCAACTTCTTTTCCTTAATCTATACATTGAAAATAATTTTATTATATGTTTGTTCTTGTATGTTATTTCAATATATATACTTGTTGATTCACATTTGGAGTTTTGTTGTTTACTTGAATCCTGTACGTTTAAAGTATAATAATATAAATAGTAGTGGTCCATCTACTCTCCGGTACCGTTACAAATCCACAGCAGTTGAAACCATGCGCCAACTTTCTCACTCACACACGCGTCACTCACATGCTGAATATACCTTGTACACACTCACATAAACTCTTCTTACACGGCAATATCTTTCACGAACAATCATTACAAGAGACTCTCATGAACATTTTTCCAGTGAACTTTGGGACACTAAAATAACTGTTATGTCGTGTATCCACTAAGTTCTTATTCCACTTCCGTTCTCGTTGGTGTACATTTATGAGCTACCTGCTCATATGCAAATTATACTAATTTGCATATCACTACATCTCCCTATAACGGAGGGGCCTTATGCATGAGTACTTCTTGTACTTCTTCTTGTGCCCTCCTGAACATCTTCCTTTATCCCTCTCCTTTCCTTGGAGATCTAGATCTATCACGTCTTTCCCTATAATCGAATTGTTCCTCTTGCATACTCTGGTCTTCCTCTTCTAACTCATCCTCTCTACTTCTTCCTGCGCAGTTTCATTCTGCATTAACTCTTCTGATACATCAATAATGGGCATCTCTGAAGGCATTTCCTCATCAGATTCTTCTCCTTGGGATCTTATTTGGTCAGCATGAGCTAGAACACTGTTCCCATTTTCTTTATTTAATATTGCAGTATTATGTCCTTTCTGCATAATAAATTCGGCTGACTCTGGTTGCATATTCCTATTTCTTTTTGTACCACATCTTTTGATTTGTGGCATATGACATAGTCAAAGGGGACCTTAATTGTCTGCCCATTAAGGCAGATGGACTTTCCGGCCTGCCTGCATATGGAATTGTTCTGTAACTTAATAGTAATCTTGGTAGGAAAGCATCGATTTCCTCCTTCTGTTGCAAGCATGCTTTTATGCCCTTCTTTACCGTCTGGACCATCCTTTCCGCTGCCCCATTACTTTGAGGGTGGTAGGGAGGGGTCTTGTAAGGTCTGCATCCTATTTTTCTTAGCCATTCATGCAAATCAGCATCCACAAATTCTGGTGCGTTATCAGTCACCAATGTTCTCGGTGTCCCATTCCTCGAAAATATTACTCTTAATATTTGTTTTACGGTGGTACTTTTTTTATCAGGTACTCTCACCACTTCAGGCCAACCTGAATATGCGTCTACTAATATTAATAATAGTCCTATCCCATTGACATAGGCATGGTCCATGTGTACTCTGCTCCATGGTTCTACTTCTCGGGGCCATACATGTATTTTCTTTTGCTTAAAATTCCTGAGTTCTGTGCATTTTTTGCATCTTTTACGTAGTCTTCTACGTCTCTTGAGTACCCCGGCCACCAGGCTTCCAATTTTAATCTTCTTTGCGTAGCTGCCACTCCACAATGTACGTCATCGTGTACACTTTTTATAACCTGTCTCCTCTGTGTTTCTGGGGGAACTACCAAGTCTCCATTACATATTATCCCGTTTTCTATAGTCATTTTATGTCTGATTTCTTTGAATGGTCTTTCAGCCATTGAACAATTTCCCCAGCGATTCTGTTTTATCCTTGACATTATTCTATTTAACACTGGGTCATTTGTAGTTTCAGTAGCCATTTTATCTACAGATATTACATCGGTTTCTACAAGGTGCAAGAATGTGTCTTCAAATTCCTCGTCGTTTTTGTCCTCCTCTCTATAAAACCTCAATCTAGATAAGGCATCAACGTGCGGTATCGTATTCCCTTTAACATATTCAATGTCAAAGTCGAACGCCATCAGTCTAATCGCCCAACGTAATATTCTGGACGTTGTAACTTTCGGTAGCTCTTTTCTTGGGTTGAAAATAAATTCCAGTGGTCTATGATCACTTTTCAACAAGAATTTTTTCCCCATCAAAAACTGTCTTGCTCTATGCGTTGTCCACACTATGGCTAGTGCCTCCCTTTCTATATTCGAATAATTGTGTTCAGTTGTTGTTAATCTCCTTGATAAATACATTATGGGATGCCCATCTTGTGACAAAATACCAGATATGGACTGCTCACTAGCGTCAGTAGTTAGAGTTATGTCCTTCTTAGGGTCAAAATTTGTACTATTGGCTTTTTTTTGCCAGAATCTGTTTTAAGTTTTCAAAGGCTTTCTGTTGGTGTTCTAACCAAATGAATTCCATATTTTTTTTTTCTTAACTTAGCAAATGGCTCTGTCAACTCATTATATTTTGGTACATATTTTCTATAAAAATTTACCAAACCTAAGAAGGACTCAATTTTTTATTTTTTGATGTAGCAACTTTTAGAATTTTCTCTATTAGTACTTTATCTGGAGAGATCCCTTTGTGACGTGGTTGTCTCAGGGTTGATCCGTTGGTCACGGCACCACATGTGACGTGGTTGTCTCAGGGTTGATCCGTTGGTCACGGCACCACATGTGACGTTTACACACCTGGCCCAGGGTCGAATCCCCTTGGTTACGGCGCCAACTGTGACGTCGCTCCTCCTGGTCGCTCCTCCTGGTTCCGTGCCGCTCCAACCCCTTGGTTGGATGATCACCAGCCTCGCCTTTCCCAACTCGCTTCCAATACCTGGTCACTAAAGCAACTGTACCGATCTCCGGTCTGTCTACCCACGCTGTGTTTAGATCTTAGACAGACGGGACCAGCAGGGATTGGGGCCGATACAAGTTGAGTCCGACGGGGTGGCAAAACACAATCAAAAGAGAAAATAAACTCACGAGACAAAAGATTGCTGATGAAAAAAAAGGGTAACAACCTTTTTATATCTTAATGTCCGTTACATAAAAACAAAATTGTTCTCAATTCCCCGACCCGCTCTGTGGACTATGGCACAAGTTTTTCTATCACACAACCTAAAGATTTCGAATTGCCTACTCTTTAGAATTGTGTATGTCGGAGTGTGGTTTGGTTCGACACTGGGGCTAATTTCTATCGATCATTCCCAGTTGATTCTTCTCTTCGACTTGAGTTGTATTTCTTCTTCTTCGTCGACTTAGGCTGGAAGTTCTCTTTGTCTTCGACTTGGGCTGGAAGGATCTCTTGCCGCAACTCAGCCGCAACTCTCTGTCGTCCGAGGTGATCTCTTCTCGCTGCCGTCCGGGGCTGAACTGCCTTTTGTCGATTGGGGCCCTGCTTTTATTGACGCCGCAGCAAACCGGGGTGGGTCTGTCGGCGTCAGGGGTTTCTCGATAATTCAAAAGTCGCATTATTTTTGACTTCCCATTATCGCTATTGTTTTCACCCCCTACTTCCTCACAGTGCCTTTGGTGGGAGGTGCACACCCATCTCTCTTAGTCTCTCGTATGTCAGGTGACCGTTTTCGACCAATGGTTCCTGATCGGGCATTTCTTTTCTTCTTTTTCTGCAGATCACGTGACCGTTTCCGACCAATTGTTATTGATCGAGCATCCTTTCTCCTCCTTTCGGGCGTGGTTACATCGTTCTTGTTTTAAAAAACAAAATCCAATTTTGCCCTTTCTGCACGTACGAAAAAATGACAATCTTGGCTTTTCTCTCACCTGGGCTCTGTCAAACAGCCCGCCGCTAATTAGATGTGACTTCAGGGAAGAATATTGGCGCTATCTGTGAACTGAGACAATCGTCCCCTTCACCTCCCGTCTTTGTCAGACCCGACAGTCAGAAAATCTTAATTATCTACATTGAAAATGTTCCACTTTATTATCGTAGGTTTCCAATTCTTAATAGGTCAGGATCTGTATATAGTTCCACCGGTCACTCCCCTCAACCCAAAAACACTTTTTCTCTGATTAAGATTTCGTTCGCATTGTTCTTAAAATTTCCCTTTACTCCAAATTGATAATGAGTCTTTCTACGCAAAAGTAGGTCAGATGTTTTGACCGATATCTGGTTTTCATCAAGCGGCCCGTTTTGATATCATGTCTTTTCCCTTTCTTTCTTCTTATTATTTCTAATTCTATTCTTCCAATTGTCTTTAAAAAGATTCGGCCACACGCAGGCCAAGATATCTTTCTGACTCCTATCTCCATTGACGGGGTCATGCATCATCCAACTCTCTTTCTTTCTTTTTTTTTTTCTTTTTTCTCTTTTCTTTTTCTCTTCTTTCCTCTTCTTCCCTTAGGATCGTCTAAGTACAATCTTAGTGAATTATTTTCAACTCAATTATTTTCCGTTTTAAAAAAAATCAACAACCTGTTTAGTAAACCGAGTAAGAAAAAATTAAATCATATTTCTATGAATATTTCTAATAATGCAAGGTGCCACACCTTCCTTTGATATTGAGTAACCCAAAAATGATATTTCATTACTGTTGGTTACACACTTTTTTGTATTTATTGTCATACCAGCGTCTCTCAGTCGGTTCAGTATATTTTCAGTTTTTTTCTTTAAATCATCTTCATTTAAATCTCCAACACATATATCGTCTTGATAACAGATGGTATTTTCAACATTTCCTATTACTTTTTCAATAGCTTTTGAAAAATTGCACTTGCCGTTTTTATGTCATACGGCATTCTTTTCCACCTTAACAGGCCTATAGGTGTGTTTATGGTTGTCACTTCTTTAAAATTTTCATTTATCGGTATTGGTGGTAAGCTGATTTTAGGTCTATCTTCGAAAATACTTTCATTCCAGCAAGCTTATGTAAAGCTACTTCCACATTTGGAATAGGGTACGAGTCAGCACAAACTTTATGGTTCACCCCTATTTTATAATCTCCACAAATTCTCAGGTCACCATCTTTTTTTTTTTCAATACCACGATGGGTGATGCCCATTTACTTCCTCCTGGAGGGGCAGGTTCTAATAAGTCTTCCTTTATTAGCTTTCAATTTAGCTATTACCAATGGTAATAAATGCACTGGTATTTTTCTCGCTTCGTAGTAGGAGGAAACATCTTTTAATTTCAGGCTAGCTTCATAGTTTTTTCATTTTCCTGTTTTTTTTCTATTTCTATCTCATTAATCAACTTCGTTGAATTTATTTTAACACGTCATTCCCCAGTAGTCCATGCGTTTTTTCGGCAATTTGTAACTATAATGGGTACTATTTCATATTTTTCTTTTAATTCGATTGAACCTTCAAAGTAACCCATAATTGCTATAATCGAGCCATCAAACTGACGTAGTTGTACGTTGGTTTTTTAAAAAACGGTTTTCCCATTTTTTCCCACAAATTTCTGGGTACTATCGTGACGTCACTACCCGTGTCGATTTGCATTTCGACAATACAGTCGTTGATTTTCACTTTTATTTTTGTATCTCCGTTCTTAGATCCAGTATTTTGTATATTATCCTTTTTTACATTAAAAATCTGTCTATTTTCATCCTCTACTCTTTTCCACATTTTTCGTTTTACATACTTCTTTTGAAGTGATTTTTTTTTAAACACTTTGAACACGTCTTTCCAAAGGCTGGGCATTTTTTCTTTTTCATTTCTTGAATTTTTCCACAGTACGCACAATTTTTTTTTTTTTTTGTTTGTACCGTATATGTTTCAGCCATTGTTTCTTCGTAGGATTTATTTTTTATTTTGGTTGTAGGTATGTATTAATTCCTGCTGTTGTATAAATTCTATACACATATTCAAAGGCATGTTTGTAAGTTGTAACTGTTCCATTAACTTATATCTATGTGCCGAATTATGCATACCTTCAATTAATCTTAGTTGGATTAATTCTTCTTCCGTTGTCTGCTCGCCTGTTCCTAGTTTTCGAATTCACAGTATTTACTCGCACTTCTTAACCGGTGTAAATATTTTACTATCGGTTCATCCACTTCCTGCTTCATTGCCATAAACTTGGTCCTTTCTGCAATCACCAGTCTTTTCTTTTGGCCTCATGTTTCCCTTTAATAACCTGACTTATTTCTTCGAAAGTCATTTCTTCTAGTTCTCGAGGGTAAACCATTGTAGCAACCTTCATAATCGCTTCACAACCAGCGGTAGCCATGAACAAGTCGGTGATTTCATTTCCCCTCCTCTGTTTTTTTGTTGTCTTTCAACTTTTTACATCTAGCATTAGCAGCAAAAGCAACGAATCCACGTGTCTACGTACTCTGGGTCTTCAAGGACCAAAGAGTATCCTATCGGCGACGCCATTGTTATGTCGTGTATCCACTAAGTTCTTATTCCACTTCCGTTCTCGTTGGTGTCCATTTATGAGCTACCTGCTCATATGCAAATTATACTAATTTGCATATCACTACAATAACAGTTAAAGAGAGTCAATTCAACCTTTTCTTGCTTAAATGCAGGCTTTCTTTCACACCGTTGTTTGATATTGTACATCTTGTTAAATACATATTTTATGTGTAACAATGTCTTTTGGTTATCCTTTTTTGCGTTAGCCCTGTTTCTTAATCTAAAGTTATACTAATGTGGTGAAGTCCGCCACAAGATAATATTCTACTGTATGAAAAACGAATTAAGAAAAATAGAATGTTACTTAATACGGTAATCAAGTCAAACGGTTTATAAAAAATATGTATGAAAATTGATGTATAAAGAAGATCGGCTTTGATGCTGTCAAACTAACAAAACTGCATTGCAAACGGGCACGGATTGATTGGATAGCGATTCTTGAGTGTTTAAACAAATGGGGGGGGGTAAAAAGCATACGCATCATAAGGTCTCGGGTTTTGATATGCTTGGAGTCAACTCTTTGCTAACCCCTAAAAACTTAGTAGAATTCTCTTTATGAAAACATACTTTTTAAACGTGTGATATTTCATTCAAATGTCTCTTCTAAACGTGTGAGAGCTTATTTTATATTTGAGAACGCCGAGTACGAAACCATCAATATTTTGTCGAAAAGGCCTAGAAAACCAGCTTCACCTGAGGGTAAGTCAACCTTTTCTCATTCTCCTTGATTTTCAATCTTTGAACCTTCGACATTTTGAATTGTGAACTTTTCGAAGTGAGTAAATTTATTTTTGTTGCTAAGAAATTAATCTATATAAACTGTTGCTCGAAACGAAAATTGTTAAAATTTCTTTGTTAATAAGGGAAACATTTTTTACATGAACTGTTCTTTTATCAGAGAAAACATTTTATTTTAATACTGTATTTTGAAAGAACTGTTAACTTGCCTTGACAGTTTGAGCACAATGAAAATTTTGTGCAAGGCCTATATTGTATGTTGTACAATTTATATATTGTAAAAATATTTTATCATTTTAATAAATGTTTCTTTACCAATTTCCCTTTGACCGAGAGTCTTAAAATTACTTGTAAAAAGGAGAATAAGACATTTGAAATTCTTCTTACGAATTCATTACTCACCTCCATTGGAATTCTCCTCCTATTCCTCTTCTTTCTCTTTTCTTTTTTTTTTTTTTTTTTATGGGTATCTGGAAATACCCATTACTATTTTAGGCATTTCTCTTTTTTTAATTCTACCTTTGGCCTGAAAAAACTCATTTTGCTACAAGAAGGTAAGCTTTTTTTCTTATGAGTTTAAGAATTAAACTTCATAAAAAAATGACCGTTTTTGTTAGTTACAATAAACAACTCTACCAAAAACATGTCTTTCTTTTTTTAATTCTTTCTGTTTAAATTCTTAAACTTACTGAATTATCTTTTATGTCAAGTAGTATGTGCTTCGAATATTTTTGTGTTTCTAATAGATAGAAACTTCGATTTATTACATATGCATTTTGTAACTTCATGCTAAAAATTAATTAAAAACGTTTTAAAGTGTTTTAAAAACGCTTAGTTAAATTAAATAGTATTTTAAAAAACTGTTCCATCTTTTCTGATCTGACGACATTTTTACCCTGATTCAAATCAGTTATTTAATTTGTACCGAGAAAAAGAAAAAAAAATTAATAATAATAATAATAATAAGAAGCAATGAATATAAGATGAAAGTTATTTTATCATATCAAAGTCATTATCGATTTAGGTTTTACTTTTCAGGCTGAAAAGTGAAAATTAATTGACATTTTCTTGTAAATTGTACCCAAAATTCTACTCCCCATTCAAAAATCTATATTTCTACTAAGTAATTAAATAAAAAAAATAATTTCCGGAATCACTAAACTAATTATATACAATTCAGAACTAATTATAAACAATTCAATATTCATTTATTTATTTATTAAATTAAACCTTCTTTAGGCTCTCCGACATGTGCCAAAATCTTATATTGATTCTCTTGTCAATTTAGAAGTGGGGTGGAGTTGTTCTGTTCAATATCGATCTCTGACTTTTACAGTCATTGGACTTCATTTGGGTTAAAGTGAACTATTAAGTTAAAATGTCAATTTTGAAATTGTATAAACATTTGATCTGCATAATTTTTTTAACCTTTTAAAAAATTTTGTAAGTTATTTTTTTCGGAAGGATATGCACATTTGAAGTTAGTAATTATTTATCTCAAATGAAGAATTTTATTTTTATTTACATGTAATTTTCTGTTTTTACGTTACTCCTGTTGTTTAAAAGAAATCTTTTTTTACATTTCTCCAAATCTGTTCATCCAGTTACGCCATCCATACTGTGAAAAGTTAGAGGTATCGATTTGTTGACACTGTCTCGTGTCAACTGCTGAAAAAAAAACTATAAATCGAAACAGGATCCCCTCCTTCTCTAAATCGATTAAAAAATCGATATTTTTTCGATTCTGACAAGTGTCACAGCCTAAGAAATGTCTAAAAATGTTAATATACAATTTTTTTAAATCCCCATTTTTTACGACTGAATCATTCTCTAGTACTGATGATAATAATCACAAGCAGCGCAATATTTGAAAAGCGCCATTTCGTCTTTTCTCTTTGACTTTTGGAACGGTAGAAACACAGATTGAAAAAACTCCAACTTCGTTTCTTTCTTCATCTTTGTTTTGTTTACATTTATTAAGTATACCAGGAGGCATTAAAAAAATGATAATACTTTCCATTCTCGCAAAAAGTGCCAAGTTAATGAATATAAATTATTAAAAAAATTATCCCAAGGATACTTAGTTAAAAAAAAAATGTACTAAATGGGAAAAAAATGTACTAATGGGGAAAAAAATGAAAAAAAAAAAAACAGTATATTTTATTTTTACTAGATAGAAATTGTTAATCTTCTTAGCAAAGTATACTTTACATTTTTGGAGAGCAAAAAATAAAATCGAGTGAAAAGTTAATTTTTAAAAGATTTTTGTTTTTTTAATGAAACTAATTGAATTATTAAAAATGTTTTAAAATTATTTAAATCCTTCGAAAACTCTCAAGAAGAGAGTTATTCAACAAATAAGTTCAGTGAATTTGAATAACAAAATTCATGCTCCCGATATATTGATTGAATGAAATTATTACTCGAATCATAAAAATATTCAAAGTAAATCTGTTAATTTTTTTAATTTCTTATAAGTTTATAATTTCACAAAAGAAATGAAAAAGTTGTAACTAACTGATGGTTCTCAATTGTTGATAGATTTTTATTTTTAATTAAGTGAAAGCGGAAAGTTATGTATCAGTCACTTACGGATTCCTAAGTAAACGGACTCCCACTTTTGAAAAATGCCGTTTTCACTATAAAAGGAAAAAAGGTGAGACATAATGGAATCCGATTGATTAGACATTAAATTAATTTATTCTGTAAAAATTATATTTCAAAGAGTCTTATTTTTTTATTTTAAAATTGGGATTTAATTTTTTCGTTGACGAACTCATCCATCATTTGAAACCTTTTCCTTTTAAAAAAAGTTTTAGAAAAATCAATAAAGGTTAAAAAAAATCAGTTTAAAAACCAATTTAAGAACCAGAAAGAATTTTTTTATTTTTACGAATTTTATGTTGTTAATTTCTTATTTTTAAAATGTAAACGTCAAATTCAAATAATATTTAGCAAAAAGTGAAAGTATTTTAAAAATATTGCGCAACCATACCTTCTGAAGAAGTGATATCTGAGGTTTAAAAAAATGAATTTAAAAAATAAAAAATCTTTCTTGAAGCTTTTATTATAGTTCTAATTTCAAGCTAATAGATTTTAAATTAAATATTCCCAATAAGCAAAAATACTGTTTCATTTGAAACTGTTAAAAAATTGATTGGAACGAGTTTTTTTTTCTCATATCAGTGAAAAAAAAAAATGAAAAAAACATCGAACAGGAATCTAGCTGGGAACGTGTTTATAATATATACAATGCCAAATGCAAAAATAAGATTTCTGATTTCAGAGATAAGTCAATCAACAAGAAATTTAGCCAGTTTATTGAAGGAATGTTAGAAAATTACCAATAAATTTTATTTTAAGTTTTTAACTTTAAATAAGTGAAAGCGGAAGTTATGTATCAGTCACTTACGGATTCCTAAGTAAACGGACTCCCACTTTTACGAGACTTATTTTCTGATAAAGTTGTGTTTTTGAACATCCGTATTTACAAAAATCGACACGTTTATACATAAAAATAAAATAAATTTAAAATTCTTTTTAAAAAATATTGGGGCGGGGTTTTGAATTGTAGTGAGCTTTTCCATTTATGATTAGTCAATCAATAGTCTTCTTAAACAATATCACTTGAATGCTACAAATCAAGAAAGAATTTAAAATTTTAAAAATTGGTAAGTTATTGTAATAAAAGTTTTAAAAAAATGAAAACAATTCTTGTAAAATCATTATTTATCAAAAAAAAAAAAAAATTCTAAGACAATAATGTCCATGATATATTTTATACATAAAAGCAATTAAAAGGTTTTTTACTAAAATAATGTCTTGGTTTTATTGGGTTTTTTTATTTTACAATTCAGAGATTTTCTGTAACTGGAGGTTCGGTTTGACCCCAAAAAATTAATGATTTAATTTCATAAAATTAAATAAGTAGGATTAACATATGTAAAATAAAAAATATTTAAAAAATAATTTCACTCATTTGTGAATAAATCTTGAAAGTTTTTCAAAAAATCTGGCAATTATCTGATTTTTACAAGAATTTATAAATCAGTGTATTTTGCACTGTAAAACTGACACTAGAATTTCCCATACTAATTTATGGTTACTTGTGACAATCTACATCACACACATACATACATACTTACACAAATACAAATCATACAACGACAAACATTCATTGGATAATAAATCAACACGACTTTGTAATAGGCAATTTACAAATCGCAGTAATGTGAGAATTTTATAATCACTTTATTTTCATGCAGTCGATTTTGTGCACTTTTGGGAGAAGCTTTCTTTTGTATCCCCAAAATTCTCTTGCTGATTAGTCAATGCCAACCAATCAGATTGTCTGCACGTGAAGAACAATTCTTCTCGCACAGCGATTTGGAGCCGATGATCACCAATATAAGCAAGAAATATTCTTAGATAATCAGTGAGATTTCAGCTGCCAAACAAATCCATGACAGTTGAAACCATGCGTCAATCTTCTCACTCACACCACCACTCACATGCTGAATATTCCTTACATCCACATAATCTTTTCCTTACACAATAAAACCGTTGAAAACATTTATTATCAGAAACTATCACAAACTTTCTTTCAATGAATTTTGGATTACAAATAATAGTTAAAGAGAGACAACTCTTGTTTTACTCGATGCATGCCTTCTTTCACATCCTTGTTTGTACATCTTGTTAAATACAAATTTTATGTGTAATAATGTCTTTAGCTTATCCTTTCTTCACCTCAGTTTGATTTCCTAATCTAAGTTAAATTAATGTGAAGTCTGACACATACTTTCTGATGCAAGAAAATCAACATTTTTAACAAAATTTTCAAAGGTTCTAAAAAGGATAAAAAAATATTCAATAATCAAAAAATCCTTTGAACTTTTTTTTTTTTTTAATAATATAAAAATTTTGATAATAAAACTTTATTTTTAAGTTTGGGGCATTTTTTTCATCTTGGATGCTCATTTTTTTAGTAAAACTTTGGAGTTACCTATTCATAAGGTGCATTTGGGATTAGATAGAGGATGAATTCATAAAAAAACACATTCCCTCTGTTAAAAAATGCTATTTCCATTATAAAAGTAAAAATTGAAACCTATTTTATTGAAATATTAATCCAGACTATTGAATATTTTTGTGCTGAGGAAGAACATAACGTTGTTTTGCAACCAATACTTGTTTCTAAATGAACTATCATGGCAATCCTGAATTCTTTATTTTAGAGTAATGTTACTGACCTTGACCAAGCTTATTCTGGAGATCACCAGAAGAAATTATTTTTGAACCATTCTAAAACTGACTCCTGGCCCCCAAAATTATTGATGTCATCAGTGTTTTTGGACTCATGGGACATAATGACACAAAAATTATGTTTTATCAATTTATTTTGCTTCAATAACCTATAAAAAAATTCAAACAATAAATGTTTTTTTTCTGCTAAAAGCATTGCATTTATGAAGATATAATATTAACCCTACATTAGTCACCTTAGATTTCTGCCTCCCATGACAACTGAACCAGAACTGCACCACACCAAGTGCTACACACCCTCACTGAGTTGGAAAATAGTGAAAGGAAACAAAAGAAATAAGTTGCTAACTAGGAATTACATTACTTTAAAGATTTTTGGGTAACAAAACACCCCATGTGGCTCATGCAGGGTTAGAAAGACAATATTAACATCAACAAAAGGTGAATTAGAAAAAGAATGTAAAAGAAATTAGACAAACTTCATAAGAGCTCCTGGTCCTACCAACTCTCCCACTCCTCCAAGTTGCTTCCTTAATCCATAAGGAGAAATTCTGCCTGATCCTCTATGTTGCATAAATATAGATTTCTGGGGTATTGGAATTATCCCTCTTTGACTGAAGAATTCCTTGGATATAACAGAAACGCCATCTTGCCAGAATTCTAACAACCTGTTCTCTATATATGCTTTTGAGCTGAATAAAGCCTTAAATATGAAGGTATTCTAGTTATGACAATTTATTCAGCTCGGACTTTTCCATAAACAGATAAATTGATGTTGACTTGACTTCACCGATTGCTGAGAAAGAATATCAATACTGACAAAGAACTTTTGAGAACTTTATCGAAGAATGCAAAGACAGAGCTCCTAACAAATTACACTGTATGTCTCCACAGTCATCTATGAATATTTTGCTGATGCAGTAAGGAGGCACTGGAAATTCTAAGGAAAATTTTTATAAAACAAAAGAACGAGATATTTGCTAGATATATTCACAAACTGAGCAAAATCTGTACACTGAAATCCATCATAGTGGAATAGTAATATGAAGAATTAGTGAGGGATGCCTTCATTAATGGACTGTATTCATCAAATATATGCCAGTGTTTACTAGAAAATGTAAATCTAACTGTTTCTGAATCTTACTATCAAGCATGGACCCTGGACTTTGTGCAGTGTAACTTGGAGGCCTTTCAGCTGTTGGGTTCTGTCGTTGCAGGATCAGAATACCCAGATTTAGCTAAGGTGACACTCAATAATTATGTACCAGCTGCTGATCAAAATAATAATGATGTAATTGTTGCTGATGTAGCTCTGGTTAAAAAAAAAACAGCGTTGGTTTTGTGGTGGCAATCTTCATTCACGTACAAAAGATAGTGATTGTTCTTCATGTGGAAGAAGGGGTCACTGGGCCCAGATTTGCCAAACCAAGAATAAAAAGAAGGTCACTGCAGCAATATTGTTTCCCTCTCTCTGTTCTACTTTTCCTGCTGTTCCCCATTATTTGAATTCTTCTGCTGTAGACCTGAGAGTGAATGGAAGTAGAGTTGCTGGTTTTATTGACTCAGCAAGTTCTGAAAGTTTTATTGATAAAAAAGTTGCCCAAAGACTCAAACTCACCATTAGCTCTGTTATACAGTGTTACACTAGCACAATCTTCTTCAAAGGTATCTGTCACTGGTGAATGTAAATTGAATCTGTACTTGAACAAAAATTTCCACCCAGAGACATGTTTGAAGGTTCTTGATGATCTCTGTAGTGATGTTTTATTAGATCTGGACTTTCAGCGACAACATCCTTCTATTACGATTATATATGGAAGACATAAACAAGGACTTGAAGTTTTCAATGCAGAAAATAATTCTGTTTGCAGTTTAGCAGCAGCAGATTTGGCTGAACCGCTATTATTTGCAAACATGCAGAAAAATTCTAATCCTGTAGCTGCTAAGTCAAGGAAATTCACCCCTCCAATAAGGATTTCATTACTCAGGAAGTTCAAAGATTGCTCTCTGAGGAATCATAAAACCAAGCACTTCTCTATGGCATGCACAAATTGTAGTAAAGAATGACTTAAAGGCCCACAAGAAATGAATGTGCATAGATTATTCAAATACTGTGAATATTTACACTGAACTTGATGCATATTCATTACCTAACATTGAAACAATGGTTAACAATCTTGTGAAGTATCAAGTATTTTCTACCTTTGACATTAAGATTGCCTACTATCAAATCAGGATTAGCGACTCTGATAAACCATATACAGCCTTCAAAGCAGATGGTAAGTTATATCAATTTATGCGTGTACCTTTTGATGTTACAGTGTTGCAGTTTTTCAAAGGGCCCTTGACAAATTTACTGAGGAAGAACGACTGTCAGACACATTTCCTTATCTGGACATTACAATAGGTGAATGAGACTGAAGGGAACACAACACCAATGTTGAAAGATTTCAAGCTGCTGCAGGGAAAAGGAAATTGACCTTCAACAGATAAAAGTTTATCATATCTACTAGATTCATTAACCTCTTGGGGTACAACTTCAGAAATGGACAAATTAAATCGGATCCAGAAAGATTGAAACCACTGCTGGAGCTTTCACCACCAATTACTCATTCGGACATGCAACATATACTTGGCATGTTTGCATCCCTATGCTAAGTGGATTCCACAATTTTCAGATAAGGCACCTCCCCTCTACAAAACAAGATCATTTCTCATGAGTCCTGAGGCATTTGAGGCCTTTAAAGGCATCAAGAAACATCTTGGCAATGCTGTTTTAAACAACATTGACCATGCCACCTCATTTGTGGTAGAATGCGATGCATCAGATATAGCCATATCTGCTACACTAAACCAGGCTGGTTGTCTTGTAGCCTTCATGTCAAGAATATTGTCTGGAAGTGAATTACACTACCCACTTATGGAGAAGTAGGTGACCACAATAACTGAAGCTGTTTGGAAGGGATCCCATCTTCTGCAAGGCTGGCACTTTACAATTATTATTGACCAATGATCTATTGCCTTTATGTTGGATAGCCACAAGAGAACAAATTAAAAACAAGATTCAAGGTTGGAGACTGGAGCCTTGCCTGCTTCAGTTACTCAATTCAATACCAACCCAGCAAAAATAATGTAGACCTTGACACATTATAGAGGGCATTCTGTGGATCATTTTCTTCATGGAGTCTCAAAAATATTCATGAAGACCTGTGCCACCCAGGTGTAATGAGAATGCTTGATTTCATTTGAACAAAGAACTTGCCATTTTCTACATAGAATTTCAAAAGTATTTGTTCAACTTGCCAAACATCTGCTGAAGCCAAACCATCATTTCACAGACTAAGGAGGAAAACCCTTATCAAAGCTACCCAACCAATGAAAAGAATAAGTATCGATTTCAAGGGCTCCCTTCCATCGCATACAATTAGTAAATACATATTTACAGCAGTAGATGAATATTCCAGATTCTCTTTTGCCATCTCTTGCCTGGATATATATTCTGCAACAGTTGTGAGATGTTTGGACAACATTTTTTTCCTTTGTGGCATGCCTAATTTCATATGCTCAGACTGGGGAGCAGATTTCATGACCTGTGAGGTGAAGATTTACCTCATTGGCCATGGAGTTGCATCTAGTAAGTCTTTACCATATCATCCTACTGGAAATAGCCAGGTTGAGTGATACAATGGGATAATTTGGAAATCCCTTTACTTGGTCATGACATGTCCCAGTGAGTGGGAATTCATACTATCTGAAGCTGTTCACTCTATTAGATCACTACTCTCAACAGCAACTAATGAAACTCCTCATGGGAGATTCTTCAGATTTGCAAGGCATTCTTGTCAGGGAACATCACTTCCTACATGGTTAATGAATCCAGGTCCAGTTCTCTTACTCTGATTTGTTTGGCCTTGCAAGGCTGATCCCCTGGTTGAGGATGTTAAATTTTAGGGGCAAACCCAACATACACTTATATTAAATATCCCAATGGTAGCAAATCTGCAGTCTCCCTTAAAGATTTGGCTCCATGTCCAAATGGAGCATAATCTCTGGATGTGACAGTCTCACTTGAGGATTTTGCTCTTTGCCCAAATGGAGCATCATCTCCAGATGCAATCCTTACTGAATGGCCTCCATCACCTATGCAACAGGATACTTTTGATTGTAACCAGACTATAGGAGTGAAAGACACTGGGGAGTTTCCTCTCTTCAATAATACAATAGAGGAATCAGTCTGTCATTCTGGTAGACAGAAGCAGAACCCTCAACAATATGGACATGACTAATTTTATCTTTTTTATTATTATTACTGCTTACTCTTGTATGATTTTGCTTAGCAGGGGAGAATGTTGTATAAATATAAATTTTGACTGTAGAATCTCGCCAGGATTCCAACAGTCTGTTTTCTATGTATGCTTTTGAGCTGAATAAAACCTTAAATATGAAGGTATTGCAGTTATGACACTCTATATCAACAATTCAGTTTTTATTATTGTAACAATTCTTGACCTGTTTTTGCTTCACCAATGGTACTTGTTGTTTTGCTTGGTCTCTTGTGTTACCATGTGCATGTTTATAACACTTCTGCTTTTTAACAAAATCAGGTTTATGGAGTTTCCAAGAAAGATAAGGCCCAGATGAAGGATACGAATTAATGAGATTATTTTCACTCTTTTCAGAATTTCACAATCAAAATGTACTTTTATCATCTATTGTTCTTGTAAGTATAAATATATATTAATTGAACATTATCATTCTATAGTTAAGATAGTTGTGATAATTTAGGGTTCCCACTCCTGGTAGATCAGGCAGCAGTTACAATAAAATTGTTGAGAGCCTTCTTGTTATCTTTGAGGATATTACAATAGCATTTGAATAATATAAAGAATTTCATTTCAAATTGCAATCTTCCATTGCCCACAAGAATTTGTATATTGTGGTGATTTTGTATTGATTTTTTTCTTAGGATTGATTTTCTTTGTGACAATGAATTTCAATATTTTTAATTATTTATATCAATCAAATTTGTCATGGCTGATGGGCGATATGCTTGCATGTATGACATAATAGCTATCATTTCTGTTGAAAATTATTGGTCCATCTGGTTTTATTTTCTTACGATTATGTGCATTATTCCAAATAATTTTATTTCTTAATTGATATATTTGTTGAATCCATTGTTAATAGGAGATGTTGGATGTTTTCTAATTATTTTAGAAATAATATGTGGGATGATAAAATTAGTATAGCTACCTACACAGAAAATGTAATACCTAAGGTTCAAAATTAATATTTAAAAATTAAAAATCTTTCTTGAATCTTTTATTTTAATTCTAATTTCAAGCCAATAGATTGAATTTAATATTTCCAATAAACAAAATACTTTGCTGTATTTCAAAACTAATTTAAATTGACAGGAAGGAGTTTTTTTTTGTTTTTTGCTGAAATAGCTGATTAGTGTCATTTTTAGCCATTTTTCATCACAATTTATTAATAAATCTAGCAAAAATAAAACATTTTTCTGAAACTTTATTTAAGAAGTATTAGTTAATTTAAATTTCAATTAATCTGATTTGAAACAAATTTTGCTTGTTTTAAGTTCAAAATATTGCAGAAATGCATTTTTTAAAAATGGTGGTAGCTGTTTATTTAATGTGCTGACATGTTGACAGCTAAAATGACAGATGGAAGTTTATTTTAAATTTTTCTGTAGTGGCTATATTTGTGAAAAATAATTAAGGAATATAATGTGAGTGCCTTTTTTTTATATAATTTTTAAGTACTCCGTATTCTTAAAAATTTAGAAAAATATTCCCCATAATCTAATGTTTTATTGAATTTTTGATTGCTATAACTATCACTCTTATTTTTGTTAATGTTGTGTATGAACATCTGTATCTACAAAAATCAGCATGTTTATACACATACAAAAATTCAAAATTCTTTTAAAAATATTGGTGTTTGATGATTTGTCATTTATGATTAGTAAATACAGTTTTTACTTTAAAATATATCCCCTAACAGGGACAAAGTAAGGCAGAAATTTAGATTTGAAATTATAAATTATTCAAAGATTTAAAAAAAAGAATGAAAACAATTCTTGTAAAAATTCATTATTCACCAAAATTTTTTTTTAAGACAATAGTGTTCATAATATATCATGTTCATAAAAGCAATTAAAAGCTTTTCTAATTAAATAATTGTTGTGTAGGAACCTACCACCCCTCTTGAAGATGAACTCGTCTACAAACAAGGACGTTAAATAGTGGCATGTCAAAAGACAGTGTAGGAGAAGTTCTGGGCTGAGTTAGTTATAGACTACTCAGGCGATTTCTGTACCAACTTACCAACCGAATAAACCCCATTTTATTGTTACATGTTATTTGGCGTTTGTCTTTATTAACCCCAAATTAACATCATAACAATAATTTTATTGCATTTTCTATTTGATGATTCAGAGCAGATTTTTGGTAACTGGTGTTTTTGTTTTACAAAGAACATTGATAATTTAAATTCTTCAAGGAGTTCTGCTTTTAACTAATACAAACATTAATTGGGACAAAATTTAACTTCTCAAAATTTTATAAAATATAAAGTTTTACTTAGCTAAGAAAAGCATAATACTGGCAATAGGGTTTCATTTTAGACAGTAGTAAAGAAGCGTGTTTATAAGTGTGTTGCAATATTATGTCAATAGTAAAAATGTTTTGCATCTAATAAAACTAAAATACTGTTATTAAGTTTGGTGAAACATAACACTGTATTTTTTAGGGAGACATGTTAAAATAATATTATTGAAATATTTGGATAATTAGTATGTAGTGACTGGCTGCTCATATTCAAGTATGCCTGTTTACTTGGGCAGTTAGTCAATCTCTGTTGCAGATGTCTGTACAGGTACATTCGTGTTTGTTCAACATCCACAGAGCCCACCTGTGGCTTATACTGCAATTATGCTAAGTGAACCTTAGTTACAGTCTCTGGGAGAGAGCACATTATCTGGTATGATCAACAGTTTCAATAAGGCCAGTATGCTCTACCCAATTTCATTCAGAAGGCTTAGATCAATCCATGGTATGGTTTTCAGACACTTTCTAAAGGTGCTACACACTGGGTTCACCTCCTCAGGTCATCATTTTCTTCATAAATTGACTATGATGAGATTCAAACCTGGGTCTTATGGTAGAAAAGTGAATGTTCTAACCATTCAGCCATGTGTCCACATATAATTGGTATATTGGTGGGGAATTTTAGTTATTTTTTTTTCTTCATAAAACAAGGCAATAAAGTCATTAAGATCTAAGAGGTTTGAGGAGAGAATATGAGAAAAAGAAAACACTATTAAGAAGAGAGAACAATAAAAGAACAGAAATTAAGACAGAAGATAATGATTGATAATGAGTTTAAATTTTTGAAGATCAAAGTTGACTGGAAAGCAAGAAGTCAGAAAAGAGTTCTACATATAAGAAGCGCAAGAGAGGAAACTGTTAGAATAGATCTTATGCTTACATCAAGTCATTTCAACTGGAAATTAAGAGACTTTACCATCAGTCTAGTCATACACTGAAATTTATAAAGTCTAATTATGAAAGAGGAAAACTC
The DNA here is from genome assembly GCA_903632075.3 of Acanthosepion pharaonis. NCBI lineage: Eukaryota > Metazoa > Mollusca > Cephalopoda > Sepiida > Sepiidae > Acanthosepion > Acanthosepion pharaonis. Next base: position 5,580,539 of record CAHIKZ030002445.1, read on the forward strand.
ATTAAAACAATTACAATGAAAATATTTATAGAAAAGATGGTGAGAAAGTGACTACTATACCAGATCAGTACCAATAACATTGCAGATTTTTCTCTGGATTTTATCTAGAATATCTAAATACATAGCAGAAGCACCAGACCAAATGTGACAGCAATATTCAATGCATGGACAAATGGTAGACTTAGAAATGTGTAAAATAGATTCTGATGAGAAAAATTGTCTAGCACAAAACAGTGAAAATGCAACAATTAGCAATTGTGTCAATATAATCATTTATGTCAGTGTAAAATGTTATCTTGAGAAATTGCAAGGTTAGCATCAGCCATGCTGAAGGAAGACAAAAAAGATGATTAAAAGAGAGAAGTTTTTTTTTTTGAGGTGTTAAAATTAACAAGGCATTTCTTGCCCCAGTTAACAACAGAATGTAGATCATTTTTGAGCTCAGCTGCCAATTTCACCTCATCAAACCAATCACTTACCATTAAGAAAGGAGTAATTAGATATGTCATCAGCATAGATACCAAGTTGAGAACTAATGACATCAAGAAGGTCATTAATGAAAATTAGGAATAACATTGGTCTAAGGAAAGATTCCTGGGGACATCTGCATTAATACAATAACATCTAGAAATACTATAATCTTTCAACTTGTGAAGAAGACCACCATGCCAAATCCTATCAAATGTCTTTGATATATCCAAAGCAACAGCCTAAGCTCCACCATTCTTACCTAAAACTTGACAGACTTTTCAGTAGTGACCATTAATACATCAGCAGTTGATCTAAAGAAGCAAAAGGCATATTGTTTATCTGAAAGAAACAATTCAGAGTTGATTAGAGCCTCAAGTATTTTGCCAAAAAGAGGTAAAAGACTAATAGGCTGATAGTTATAAGGATTAGACAATTTTCCTGAATTCTTAAAGACTAGAACTATAGAAGAGACATTCCAACAAGCAGAAAAGCAAGAGGCCGCAAGATTCTACAGACTTTGGTGAAACATAACACTGTATTTTTTAGGGAGACATGTTAAAATAATATTATTGAAATATTTGGATAATTAGTATGTAGTGACTGGCTGCTCATATTCAAGTATGCCTGTTTACTTGGGCAGTTAGTCAATCTCTGTTGCAGATGTCTGTACAGGTACATTCGTGTTTGTTCAACATCCACAGAGCCCACCAGTGGCTTATACTGCAATTATGCTAAGTGAACAGGAGCCATTTTAGAAGTACATTTCTTAAGGGTTAATGCAGAGATACCGTCAAGTCCATATGCTTTGTGGGGATCAAGTTTAGCGATGTTAACAGAAACCATGGATGGTGTTATATGTATATCAGACAATAGAGACTCAGATCTAAGTGAAAAGTCAGGCAAAGATACTTCAGATGAGTCGAGCAGAATTGGGCAAGAACTTACAAGCAAAACATTCTGTTGTATCTGCAGATGCTAACACCTCAAATTGAGTGAAGACAGAAGGGATAAAAGACTTACTCTTATTTAACACACTGTTACAGATCCTCCAACAGTAAAAAAAAAAAAAAAACGAACTATAAGGACACATTTAGAAATGAATTTATGAGTTTATATAAATAAGTACAGTAATAATCACTGGTGATGATTCCTATATCAACAGTATTAGAAGTGATAATTTTATTCACTTGCTTTTTAAAAAAATTTTCAGTTTTTCTATCAGCAAAAAATATTTTGCTATTTTTTGTTGTAATCATTTTGTTTAATTCCTTCAGCTTTGAGTAGTTCATTTGAGTGAAGGTACGATTTAATGTTTTTATTTTCATAATTGTAAATTTTTTGCTTTATTTTTGTTTTTCCTGGGATCAAATTTTGCATGTGGGTGATAGTTGAGCAATTCTTTTTGCTCATTGTTGAGCTAGTAGTCAGGAGAGTTGTAAAAAATAGAATTCATAGGAGCTTAGCATAAATATTATGTTGGTTGTAATTTTCTTTCCTTTGTTTTCTTGCTTAGTTTGTCACTTCCATTTCTGTTTCATATCTTCCTTATTCTTTTCTTTTGCTTTCTCCTGGGGGTGGGGGAATCATGTCTGCTTTCTTTCTCATTTTTGTTATTAATTTCTTCTTTAATTATGAAGCAATCCTGTCACATTTCTTCAGCAGAATTCAGTGGGTAGGTTTACATATATCAGAAAGATATTATATATATAATCAATTTACCCAAAGCAAAGAGATAATGCCACTAAGGCAGAAGGAGTTACTGGTAGTGAAAGAGGGAAGAAGAAGACAGGTGAGGAGGAAGGACAATAAATGAACAGCTTTCAGGAAGGCAGAAGATTGCATTTCAATTTTTGAAGATTGCAGGTGGCAGGGAAGCAGGAAACTGGAACTGAGTTTCACAGGTGAGAAATGTGAGAAAAAAAAAAGTATTAGAATAGAACTTGCATTTAGCTAATTCAACACTAAAATGATGAGACCTAGTTACCAATCTAGTAGTAAACAGTCAAGGTACCAAGGATAAGAACAACTACCATGAACATATTTATAGAAAAGACAAAGGAAAAGCCTTATCATGCTGGTAGGAAAGTGACTGAAGTTGAGATGTCAGGTGAGGACCATTAACATAACATTGTCTGGCAACTATCCTCTTTGGTGACTGTAACACAATGCTTTTTCAAGCCTCAACCACCATGATTTGAACTTTATTTTGTGATAATATTGCACCAATCCCAGTCAGACTAAAAATGAGTTAAACAATCAATTACAGTTATTAACAACAATGGAAATAGCTGTAAGAAACTAAACTCTGAAATTTCAATATTTTTAAGCAGTTAGTGAATTTTTTAATCCAATATACTACAAGTTCAATTTCTAATAGGAATCATATTTTTCTTTAATAAGACTTTCATTTCTAAGCCCATCAATATTAATTTCACTGTTTAAAATATCTGGATGCCTACTAAGACAGATGTAACAATTAAATATAATGTTTATAATATTAAGAAAATATGTATATATGTTTAAACCTATTCTTTTAGATTTCCAGCTTCAATGGTTTCAAAAGGATTTACTTGTAATGAAACCTATGAATACTATCATAAAACTTTTGGCTGTAAATCTTGTGGTGCTTGTGTCAAAGGAACAGGAATTAACATCACACAGGTAAATATATAAGATATAATTCTAAAAAATGAAAATTTTATTGAAATTGGTTGAACAATTTCAAAGTTTATATCTGAAATCAATATGAACTTTAAGCATGTAAACCAACAAATCTTTTTAATCATAAATTCATAAAAATATCTGTGTTATATAGAACAAAAAATTTAAATAAACATATGATGGTAAGTAATTCTAATGAAAAATTCTGAAAGAAAAATGCAGTTTCTGTATATTATTCAGTTTCCTCTCATTATTTTATATCTCAGATTAGTTTCTAAATTTTCCAACTGTTTATTATTATATGTTCATTGTAAAATGGGTGGTTATTTTTATTTAAATTTTCTTGTTCTATAGTTCAGACATTATTATAAATTTATGAATAAAAGAGTTTGTTTTCATAGTTATTGCATTATAATATCGTATATAATAAGTGTTGCTTTGTAGTTGGTTTACATATATTTATTTACTTGGAAATATAATATTATTGTTGTAAATAAAAAATAAAATAAATAGTTTAGTTCTTCTGTTAATAATTCTCAAGAAAAAGAATAATGCATAAATCCAGTTTCAAATGTTTAGGTTTTATTAAAATTCTAAAAATAGCTTTTTAAAACAATAAAAATTGCTGAGAGAGTATATCTGTGTCAAGAGAAAATCTGTCAATTTGACATGCCATTTGGACAGGACACTGATATTAGAGAAAGAAAAAATACTTCAGAGATGGAATGAATATATTGAAGAACTCATCCATGACAAAAGAGAACAATCAGCAATATGCAGAAATATCAATGGATCAGAAATATTAAAATCTGAAGTGGAATCTGCACTGGCCAAATTGAATAGAAACAAAGCAGCAGGTCCAGATGGAATTGTAATAGAGATACTGGTAGCCTTAGATAATTTTGGCATTGACAAGATTACAGACAAATGAAGTCTACAACAGTGCTGATATACTGGATGACTGAAGTAGATCTATTTTCATAGCACTGCATAAGAAGCCAGATGCAAAATAAGTAAACTCCATCAGACAATCAACCTAATATAATCAAACTTACCATCCAAATTCTAGAATAAAATATGGCATGCAAGATAATCAGACCAGAAATAGAATGAGACACTGGAAGAAAGAATGTCATATTTATGTTCAGAATGATATCTGTTATGGGGACCTACCGTCGTGGACAAAATAAACTCGTCTTATGACTATATTATGCTTCGTAAGAGGACTGTAGACAGTTGATGAGTTGACTACTGTACTTAGCCGTCAGATGGATGTGCAACACTTCTGTATTCGTTCTTTTTGTTAATAATACGTTTTCACTGAATTGCTGAGTTCGAGTTTTCTTTCGGACCTCTTCCAGGTCCACAACACTGGTGACAAGGATTTAAAGAACTCCACGGGAGAACTATAAAAAAAAAAAAAATTTGGTTTAACAGTGTCCACAACACTGGTGACGAGGATTCAAAGAACTCCACAAGAGAGCCATAAAAGAAGCAAAATTTGCTTACCAGTGTCTACAACACTGGCGACTAGAATTTAATGAACTTCATGTGAAATCATAGAGAAAAAAAAAAAAGAAAAAAATTGGTAAATTGATTTATTCTTCTTACTAACCAAAAGTGATTTCTTTTTTTTTTTTTTCTCACAGAGAAAAAGTTAATGTTCCTTGTTCTGGCATTATCTTAACAAGAAAGGAAAATATTTTGTTTCCAGCACCGAAGTATAAAATTTATGTTTTGCAGTTGTCCAAAACTCTACTGTGTACATGAATAACACATTTAAAAAGTGATTTGTTTTTTTTCTTCTTTTCTCCTCCAAGCAATACAAAGGCTTGGTACAAGTAAACTTATGTAGAAGCGTAATATTGAAAAGTAAAACATGGAAGAGTTTAAAGCTACTATGTTAGAACTGGTTAGACTCCAGTTTGAACAACAACGAAGAAACGAAGAAAAACAATTAGAATTACAACGAAGAAACGACGAAAAACAATTAGAATTACAGCAAAAACACGAAGAACAACAATGAAGAAGAGATGAAAAATAATTAGAATTACAGCAAAAATACGAAGAACAACAGTGAAAACATGAAGAGCAATTAAAATTACAGCAACAAATGATAGAACAACAGAAAATGTTTGAAGAATTGCTTCTACAAACAGGGTCGAATAAGGGTCAAAATGCCGAGAGCGAAACTACTTTTTCACAAAACGTGATTTGGAGTGCAATTGACAATTTCACTTATTTGACAGACGAAGATAAAACCTTCACTTCATATTTCAGAAGGTATGAGGATCTATTCGAAATAGATTGTGGAAAATGTACAGACGCTAAAAAGCTACGCCTACTGCTCCGGGAATTAGGGACTACTGAACATAGCAAATTCGTGGACTACATATTACCTTGAAAAACTAGTGATTTAACTTTCATTGAAGCTGTAAATCTTCTTACAGAATTATTCAGCCCAAAAACGTCGTTATTTCACAAAAGGTGGAAATGCTTAAACCTAACCAAGAAAGACAGCGAAGACTACTTGACGTTTGCATCAGTAGTTAACAAACATTGTGACGATTTTAAATTAACCGAACTTACCGCAGACAATTTAAAATGTCTAATATTCGTACAAGGACTTGTATCGTCGAAAGATGCAGAAATTAGAAGGAGAGTCCTAACCAGGTTAGAAGGAGAACCAAATTTAACCTTAAAAAATATAGCCGAAGACTGCCAAAAATATATAAGTGTAAAAAATGATTCTAGAGACATTGAAGAGTCAGGCGTTGCACACATAAGAAAAATACATTGGAAACCACATTTTTCCTCCCCTTCAAAAACAAGTCAAACCAAAAAAGATTTATTTTCACTCTCCTATGAACAAAAGTCAACTCAATCAAAAACCGAAAAATTTACCGCCTAGTCCATGTTACCGTTGTGGAGCACTTTATTGGTTTAAAGATTGCCAATATCGGTTTAAAACCTGCCCAACTTGTAATAAAGTTGGGCACAAGAGTTCACATTGCAGAACGAATAAAGGAGGAGAAAGCCGGATTAGAACCACAAAAACAGACGAACTGGATGTCAAAACTATAAGAAAATATGTGAAGGTAGAAATACTGAATACAAAAGTCAGTTTACAGTTAGACTCCGGGTCTGATTTATCAATAATCAACCTACATACTTGGAAAAGATTAAATAAACCAACTATGCTAAAAAAATGACAAAATAGCTAGGTCGGTGACATTAAAAAAAAAATTAAGTTTGAAGGTGAAATTATCACAAACGTTACTTTGAACGGAACAACCAAAAAATTTAAAATGTTTGTGTTAAAAAACACAGACAATCTATTTGGCACAGATTGGATGCAGGAGTTCAATCTATGGGATTTGCCAAGTAATACTTTTTGTCAGAAAATAGAAAATCTGACGACCAAGTCAGATAAACTAAAAACAGAATTAAAAGAAACCTTCCCCGAGGTCTTTTCGGCTGGCCTTGGTAGATGCAAAAAGATGTCAGTAAAATTTGAGTTAAAAGAGAACACGCAACCAATATTTAAGAAAAAAAAGGAATGTGCCTTTTGCCTCATTAGAGGAAATAGACAAGGAATTAGACAGACTTGTAGAGACTAGCATTTCCAAACCTGGAAGAAGTTTTTATGAAACTTAATGGTGGAAAGTTCTTTTCAAAAATCGATCTCAGCGCAGCTTATCTCTAGATACCTGTTGATGAAGAATGCTCAAAATTACTATGTATAAATACACATAGAGGTTTATACAAGTTTAAAAGGTTTGTATTTGGAGTCAAAGTCACACTAGACATTTTTCAGCAGGTTATGGACACCATGCTGGGTGGACTTGATTTTTCAACGGCTTACCTAGACAACATACTAATAAACAGTAAAAGCTTGGAACAACACCAGGAATACATCCACAAAGTATTTTCATGAATACAAGACTATGGCTTCAAAATAAAGGAAAGCAAATGTGACTTCTTCATGAAAGAAATTAAATATTTGGGTCACATCATAGACAAAGATGGTAGGAGACTGGACCCAGAAAGGGCCATTGCAATTAAGGACATGCCAGTTCCTGAAAACGTCACAGAGCTACAGAGCTTTTTTGGGTTAGCAAACTACTATCAAGCGTTTATCCCAAACATGCATAACCTCCGTGCTCCACTGAATGAGCTTTTAAGGAAAGATAAGGTTTGGGAATGGACATCCGAATGCCAGGAGGCATTTGAGAAAACTATCAAAATTCTAACATCGGATTTATTCCTAATGCACTATGACCCGAACCTTGAGATCGTAGTTGCTAGTGACGCAAGCTTGCATGGAATATGAGCATGTATCCTTCATAAAATGCTAGATGGAATGCAAAAACCCATCGCTCATGCATCAAGGACCCTGCTCCCAGTGGAAAAAAACTATTCCCAAATAGAGAAAGAGGCATTAGCAATCATTTACGCAGCCACAAAATTTCACCGTTACATACACGGAAGATTTGTCACACTACAGACAGACCATAAACTGCTACTTAGTATTTTCGGGTTAAAAATGTGTATTTGTGTTTTATAGATGATGCAAAGGAGTTTGATAAAGTATGTCACAAAAAACTTTTCAAAATGCTTAGTAACTATGACATATTTGGGAAGGATATTAGAATAATGAAGAACCCATACTGGCAGAAAACCACCTGCAAACAGATAGAAAATGAGTTGATATACAAAAATAGAAAGGGGTGTAAAACTATTGAATAAACAGATTAGCGCTCTGTTGTATTCCAAGCTGTATTGCAATCTTTCTGGTTAGAACAACTGGTACATGTAGCAAGCTGGAATGTTCTATTCAGTCACTTAGGATGTCACCGCAATCCAGGAAACTCACTTTGTTTGAAATGTTGATGCTTGTGTGCTGTCTAATGACTATTCAGCATATGGGGACTCACAGGCCAGAGAGGTTTCTTTGCTGGTTAAGCTTACTCTGGATGCAGGGGTGAACCTTGTCCATGTTGGTGCTGGGGGCCAGTTGATTGTGGCTGATATTGCAGTGAAAAGTGGCTTGTTTCAGATTGTTGCAGTTTATGCACCCAATAACCAGATGGAGTGTGTCTTGATTTTGGCAGTTGGGGCTATTCCTGGTAGATCCAATGCACTTAGTCTTAATGGGGGACTGGAATGCTATCCTGGACCCCATGTTAGACAGGGGGTGTGGAGCTAGCAGGAGGTCGGACGGTTGTAGCTTGGTTAAATCTGATTGGTGAGTTTGGTCTTGTCAATAGATACTGGGTCGATCACCCAGAGGGGGGGGAATGTGGATGTGGGTTCTTAAATGGTTGTCTATCCAGCTGGATAGCTACCTGAATAGAATGTTAGTCAGAAGGGCTGATATAGATCTACCAGATTGTCCCACATTCCACTGGTTAGGCTATTTGAACCACAGACTCATCTGTGACCAGGTGGCATTAGATCATAGGCCTAGAATGGCTGGATACTGGAAGTTCAATCTGTCTTTACTGGACAAATAGGACTTCCAGGAACAGCTAATTACCATAGTGAAGTGGGAACTAGTGTGGTTGGTTATTGGGAATAGGTGGTGAGAGAGGCTTAAGGATAGGATTAGGTCCTTCACCACCAAGTTTAGCAAATGGCTCACACTAGACAAGGCTAACAAGGTGAAGGCTCTTAAAGATAGTCTTTCCTGAGTGGAGACTGGAAGGAATCCCCTAGAGATAGCTCTAGTTAGGGAGGCCCTGTAGCATTTGGCTAGCAAGTGCAACATGGGTCAGGTAATTAGACATAAGTTAAGCAAGATGTCTTCCGAAGCTGCAAATATAGGTGCAGAATTGGGCAAGGAAGAGATCTGCCAATGTTCCAGACACTACATTTGAGAGGTTAAAACCCCAGAGGAGCATACTCTGAGGTCGACTGACAACATGTGTGAGGCATTTCGGTGAAATTTTCAGCCAGATTACCAGATTGGTCTTGAGCACCAGCGGCAGATTACTTCAGTAACTTTGAGTTTTCATTTACCTGGTGACTGGTTCAGAATAGGCTATCTCTCAATGACAAGGCCTTCATATGGGGCTTAGTGGATTTGTCAGACTGTCAAGCCTCTCCTTCACTGGCTAAGGGACACAGCTTTGCATGTCTTCTACCTTTGTCCTCTATGGCACCATGTCAGCGAGTTGATGGCTCGTATCACTCCCTAAAAGCTTGTGCTCATTGATTATGCATACATATGTGACAATGTGTCGCTGCTGTATTCTGGGGTGAAATGGATGGTGTTTCTATCGCTGCTGGCCACAGCCTGAATGGTGATTTGGACAACACAATTGGAGGAAGTCTTGCAAGGTGACCGTTATTCTCATCAGGATCTAATCTGATTTTTTGAGCATCAGCTCAAGATGAAGATTAGATCTGATAGAAAGTGATTGGTTTTGACAGATTTCAGCAAGAGGTGGGTGACTGAAGCAAACTTGGTTTGTGTGAACAGGGCTAGCCTTGATATTCTTTTTTAGGTTCACCTAAGTCACATTAGGGTGGTCTCCTGTGGAACCCTCCCCTGGTTAGTATAGACATGTCCTACCAGGATTCATTATTGCAGCTGCAATCTTAACAATGTAAGATATACAGATGACAGAGTGTTGATAACGGACATGGAAAGCAAATTACAAAACCTCCTACAGAAGGTAGTTAAGGAAAACAAGAAGAAAGGACTAAACATCAATTGCAAGAATACTGAATGCCTAGTTGTTAGCAAAAGGAAGAGCCCAACAAAATTGGAGATACCAAAATCAAACAAGTACAACAATTTAACTATCATGGAAGTGTTTTAACAGAGGACAGAAAGTGTGACACTGAAATCCAAAGGTACACTAGATTAGTCAAAGATGCATACTAATAAGCAGACCATTAAGAAACAGTAACATTTTGTTAGAAACAAAGAAAAGAGTACTGAACTGTTATGTATATGGCAGTGAATTCTGGACAATCTCCTCATGGATGAAGAAGAGACTTGAAGCAAAAGAGATAGTAACAAATAGGACACTTGTACTTAACTTCAGGAAAGGATAGTTAAATAATGAGGATAGAGAGCTTGGAAAATTTGATACTCCCAGGACAGATTGAAGCCAAGAGGAACAGAGAAGGTTGCAACACATAACCTACTTAGTAAGCTTGAGTAAATGGATGAAGGAATAAAGTTTAGGAGAGATATAAATTATAAAATTTATTAAGAGTTACAAAGTTCAGGAAATTGTGAAGAACAATGATTGCCTATTGGTCTTAGTATCTATGTATGTTAAGGTTTGCCTGTATACACATGTATTTGAATGAATGTGTGTGTGTGTCATAACTGTAATTTAGAAAAATAGAACATCCATTTTTTGCTGTATGGATTTTATTTGCATTTGTATAATTAATAAAAGGATATATGTGTCTATGGATATTGTATAGTTTTCTTTTACTTTTTTGTCCTGTTTTGTTTCTATAGAAAATTAACCGAACACATCATGGCATGATGTCATGCTACTCTTGCTACGAATGTAAACCTGGGACATATCAGAATGAGAGCTATGTCATCAAAAGCTGCAAACCCTGTAACACTTGTACAAATCAAAGAATTTTGAGAAACTGTTCTACAACAGAGAATACAATCTGTGGAAACTACTTGCCTGGGTAAGCAAATTTAGTTTTGGTTTTCATTTTTTCTCTTTTTTTGATTTGATAGGAAGAGATTGATTCCATTTTTTTTTATTCTTTGAAAATAATAAAAATGAGTTATCAAACTACATAGATATATAAATTAAATTAGGATGAGTCAGTCTGTTCCCAGAATATACATTGGAAGTTTTTATTATTCTCTGAAGAACCAATTTCTAAGTATTTGTATCAAATTAATTTTTCATTTGCAAAGATGTTTTCTTCATTATCTTTTCATTTTATTTATTTCTAAATGGAGCTATAGAGAGAGAGAAAAAATACTTATGAAAAACTTTTTGAATTGTAGTTATTGACTCTTCTCCTACACCCCAAGGAAAGAAGTAAAAAAAAATGGTATGTTGCATAGAGAACTCTGACATTAGCACACATGACTTTTTATTTTTAGCAAGGAATTGATAATGAAATTTTAAGTTAAAACTTTATATACTCAGTAAATGTGCCAAACAGGAAAATTACCTGGTCCCCCAAAAAGTTCATATTCTGTGCACAGTTTGCCAAAAAAATAATAAATCCTAGATAATTACTGTTTCACATATGGTAATTTTTCTTATCCTTCCTGACTATTGTGACCAATCAAAAAATTTACCTCCCCAATAAAAGCTTGTTGGAATATATTTAAAATGATGTCTTGTAGAAAAACTGACTTTTTTTGGTTTCATCTTCCCACCGTTAAACTGCATCAAAATTTTTTATGAAACCAACAATTTCGGTTTTGTTTTTATATCACTACTGAGTGACCATATCCAAAGAAACACTATTGAAAAAACTTTCAAATGTTAATAAAATTAAATTTGATCAACATTTATACCATTGTAAGAGAAAAAGATTGAACAAAATTGTTAAAAACATTTAATTGACTAGTTTTAGGAAATAAATGTGAAATTTATTTGTTTACAAAAGAAATGAAGAAGAAATAAAAAAAAATACATGATGTCTGAAACTTTTTGCAGTAAAATTAAGTTAACAACAAAATAGCAAATAAAAATAAAAAAAATAGTTGTCAATTTCATCTTAATGTTAAATTTTATGAAGTCTGATTTTTTGTAAGTGTTTTCTAATAAGCAATCACGAAATAAAGTTGTTGTAATCAAGAAAAATAAATGAAGATTTTTTTTTTATAAATAAATTTGTTTTTTTATCTAGGATATGCACCTAAATTAGATATTAAAAATAATTAAAATAGTCCTTAATTTCATGTTTTAAGATGTGTATATTTCCAGATATGTGAGTCTCTGTTTTCTACGAATAAAAATGTTTTTATCTAGCAAATACACGTAAAATTAGATATTAAAAAAATAAAGTTTTAATCTCAGTTTTAAAATGTGCATATTTTCAAAACTGCAAGTCATTTTTTTTAAACCCAAAGTAAAAATTATTCTTTTTTAGCCAGTAGTGGTTGGTGGGTGTTTGTTCTACCTATAAAATTCTTAAACGAAGAAAATTAATTCATTTTATTTTTACAAATATCTTTACTTTATGGTTTTATCTGACAAATAATACACTTAAATAAGATTAATGATTAAAATAGTTTTTAATTTCAGTTTTAAAATGTGTATCTAAAAAAGAACAGGTGCTACTTTCAGATTTGGAAATCTACACATTCCGAAAATGAAATTAAAAGCTTTTAATTATTTTTAATATTTACTTTTAGGTGTATTCACTAGATAAAAACATAAATTTATTTAGGGGAAAATATCTCATTGATTTTCCTTGTTTAGAAAAAATTTATTTGCAAAACCCCAATAATAGTTGACTGGCGTAACAGAAAAGAATTGCCATATTTTTTTTTTCTTTTTGCTTACTTCATAATTTTTAAAGGAAATCACTTCTTTGGGTCAGAGAAGAAATGAACATCTTCCTGGTTGTAGTTTAAGTTGTCTCCTAATTCAGTGTACAATTTCAAGAATATTGATAAAGATTGGTCACTTTGATTTTGCAAAACAATGTAACGTGTAAAATTTAGTCTTGAAAAAAATCATTTCGCATTTTCAGCTGGTGAAAGCAATACCATTTTAACTTGCTGTAAAAAAATAATTTAATGACTAAAAGCACATACAAATTACATATTTAGAAAGATTATACTATTTTCTTTCTAGCCATATGAATATTTTTAAGACTGGACCAGATATTGCGAATTGAACGTATTAAGTATTATCAATCTCAAATGAAATAAGATATCAACTAGAATTGCTCTCATTACAAAAGAAAATGAATGGTTTCCTTAAATTAAAAACTAAAAAACCGAACTGAAAACCATGGTATCAAGGAAAACAAAACTGGAAACAAACAATTTAGATTTAAAATATGATCATCTTGCTGTTAATATAGGGGAAGTTATGGATACCAGACTAGTTTTGACTTTTGAATAATCTTTTACCAATCTCAGTTTAGATCAGATATTAGGGATGCAATGTTGTGGTCTCCTTAGACTTCAACTCATCCTGGTAATTTTCTCCTTTAATAAACATGTCTTTTTTGTCGTTTTTGTTGTTGATAAGGGTTTAATTTTGTTGATATCTACTTCTGCAGTTGATGAAAACATTCCATATTCATTGTGTTCAATGACAAACATAATGAGTAGTAACTGATTTCCAACCAGTATGAGGTGAATTACTTTTGACAGCTGTAAAAAAATTTTTTCCAATCATTAAAGGTGTGATGCAATACTTTGAAACTGAAGTTTGTAAAATGTTAAATTGCTACTTACCACATGAAATATCCTAAGTTTTATTAGCAAGCATTATATTCCTTTTTTTTTAGTTGTGTTTTAGTATGAAGTTGTTAGAATGACAAAGTGTTCATCTATGAAAATATGGCTTGATTCAATGTTTATTAAACACTTCATTGAGACATAATATTGAAATATGCTTTGTTATTTTCATTGCTGGTCAGTCATTGCAAGTATCCTGATTTGTATGATATGTTCTTGCAATATCATGTTTGCAATGTTATTTGCTTTATGTTGTATTCTTAAGCTTTGATCTTTGAACACCTAAAAATAAGAAAGAGTTAGAATCTTTTTTGGGTTTGACTAATTTCTATAATAAGTATGTACCTCAATATGGTGACATGGTTGAACCTTTTGCAAATTTGAGAAAGAAGAATAATGAATTTCAGTGGACTGAAGGACAGGAGGTGGCCTTCAAAAAGTTAAAGGAAGCAGTCAGAAGCAAACCAGTAAAGTTATTTGACCCAACAAAAGAACTCACACTAACTACTGGTACTAACAAAAGTGCCATAGCAGCGATTTTATCACAATAAGGACATTTTATTATGTATTTGTTTAGAAAGTTGACTACAGCAGAGACAAATTACTCTAACATTGAAAAAGAAGTGGTAGCTATTGTCTGGGGTACTGAAAAGGTGTTCAATTTGTTATTGGGCAAAAAATTTCTACTAAAATTGGACCACAAGCCCTTAGAGTTCAATTTCAATCTGATGAAAGAGTTATGTTAAAAGTCACATCAACCAGGATTTTGAAGTGGGCAATTAAGCTTATAACATTCAATTTCCACATTATATATAGTAAAGGAAATGCCATTCTTCATGTAGACGCATTGTCAAGATTGAGTTTTAATACTCAGAATGTTGAAATAAAAGACACTTGTGAGGACAGAATTTTGCACTGGGTAGAGACAGATGTGTTATCCTTCAGGCAGCTCAACTTTGAAACTGAGCAATATCCTGTTTTAAAAAAAATTCTGAATAGAATACAGAATAATATATGGAGCAATTGCTCTATGGTGGAAAAGCCTTTTAAGGAAACAAGGTACAGATTGACAATTGAAAGAGGAGGCATATATAATGGAGATATTATTGTACCACTGAAGTTGTTAAGGAGATAAGTCATTAAAACAGTACACAACAAAATACATGGTGGTGTAGTGAACACACAACTAAGGTTGAAACTACAAGCCTGGTGGCCAGGGTACATGCAAGACGTGGAAGATTGTCAGAAAATGCCCTAAGTGTGCAAAGATAAAGAAATTTAGGCAAACCAAAATTTATTCATGGCCAAAAGAGAAGGAACCATGGATAAGAATACACATGGATCATGTATACATTAAAGATGTAGGCCTATTCTTCATACTAGTAGACTCCTATTCATATTGGCCTAAAGTGGTTAATGTTCGTAACAGAATGCACCAGAGTTTGCTGAAGAAAGCTTGTATACATGGATAACATAAATTGAATGTAGACCATACAAGACATCCCATAACATCCTCAGTCAAATGGAATTGTGAAGAGGATGATCCATACAGTAAAAATTGGATTGAAAGTATTCTCTGCAAGGAATTGCAACCTAGAGTTATTTAACAAGGTTACTTTTGATTTATAGGACCATCCCACATGCAGCCAGAAAATAAAGCCCCTTACCATTAATAGGAAGGCAAATTAGAGCACTAATCATGTCCTTCTCAACAAATGAGAATGTATGGTAGAAAAAGAATAAGGATTTGAATCCTGGGAAAGCAGAATTTGTAGTGCAAAAAGGATATAATACAGTGGTATTAACAAAAATGGACAGAGTGTCTTAGCTCATGAAGACCAGTTCAGATTGCAAAGAAAGCCAGAGGATATTGAAATGTAGAACCTGTTGCAGAAGAGAGGGATCAGGATTATCACCAAGAATTGGAGAGTGAAGGGAAAGAGAGAATGTGTCTAGTGACAATAGGGAATGTGAGGAAGATTCAAATGAGGAATTCCAGTAAGACCGAGATCTTCCATAAAGAAGAATCTAGGCAATTATTATGAGACAAGCAGTACACTTCCTGGAGTGGTTCATAGAATTAGCAGAGCTACCAAGGGTGTAAAACCTCTAAGGTTCCAGGAGATAAGCTGATATACAAATTAGATGCTATATAAGTGGGAAGAGTTCTACACTCAGAAAGTAATCTTCTCTTGGCTACAATGCTTACTTGCGAGAACTATACACAACACAACAAAATGAACAAAAGTTGTAAAGAATAATTAGTAAAGCTTAGTAAACTCAGGAAGAAACAATGTTAGATTTGCTCAAATAGGGATATTTCACCAATATCAAGAATTAAGGTTGACAAAATTGAGAGATGTCAAAATTGAAACAGAGATAAGAAAAGAATGTCATGTGATTCATTTCCAATTTAGAAGAATACATTATACTATATATAAGGAGATTTGTATATATCTTTAAGTAGTTTGAGATAATTGCAACCACATGCTAGAATATAGAAATTAAAAAAATATAACTAAGATTTCAATATGAACAAGCTGATGTTTCCTCAGTGCTCTTTCACTGGAAATGTATGTGGTATTATGAGTAAAAATCTGTATGTGCTTCATGGAGGAGAGTATTTGGAAAACATGAAAAAGAGTCAACAATACTCATGAATTTTGAAAGAAAATGAACAGACATTCTGTATCTTGTCTCTTAGGATAGCACATTAAAAAGAAAAATTGCTTTCATTCTTTAACCAAGTCACAATCATCTGGGGGCAAAAGAAAAAAGTAGTGAAATAGAATATATAGACACACAGTTAATCTTAAAGATCATTCGTACTGTTGTGATTTTCTTTTTCTTTGGTGCTTTGGACATGTATCTATGTCCACTAAAACAATAGATTACTGAGAGTGAAATAAACTGATAAGACAATATTGAAGAGAAAGGACAATAAAAGAATGGCTCAAAAAGACAGAAGATAATGATTGACATTGCATTTATATTTCTAGTAGATGCTTTTCCGGCCCATCCAAGAATATTAGCTTCACATTCTTTTCCATTTTATGCAAGTTGGAACAGAATTATTTGATCTTTCTGAACTTTAATAACATTGGGGTTCATTCGTCTAACAGGTGCTGATTTATCCTTCACTATGTTGGCAGTAGCTCCAAAATCTTCATCTTTTGTTTCACTGTCTTGATGTTCATCTCTAGGAAAATCACCATTGTTCTCAGTGTGACACCTTAAGGGTTGAAGGGATAGCTCGATAACTATACCAAGAGATGAGGCAAGATTTATTAAATTCAGAGGGTTTGTTTGTCAAAAAGGATAAAAGCAGAAAGGAAGGCCAGAAACGTCTGATTTTTCATAGAAAAAAACAAACCATATGGACAAAGTTGACAACTGAATACAAAATGGAGACATTATTGTTTTTAAAATCCAGGTTAAAGAATTTTCTGCAGGCCATAACCTAGTGGAAAAAAATTGGTTGTGAGATAATATTTAGAGTGTTTGGAAAACAAAGGCAGAGTTAGAGAATTGTTCTTTTTCTTTACCACTTGTCAAAAGAAGAGAAGGTGTGAATGACTGCATTGGTGAAATTTCTTGAGGTAAAAGCTGAAATGAAGGCACTATTGTTTTAAAATACAGGTTATGGAATTATCTGCTGGCCAAGACCTGGTAAGAAAAAGTCGGTCAAGAGATAAAAATTTAATGTTTTCTGGAACCAGGGGCAAACCTAGAGAATTGTTTTTTCATATCACTTGTCAAAAAAAAAAAAAAAAAAAAGGAAGGGAAGTTGTAAATCGCTGAAGAGATGAGATTTCTTTGGATAAGAGCTGAAGTGCCACAAGAATGTAGCACTTCAGCTCTTATCCATAGAGAAACAGCTGATGAATGCCCGATTGAGGCAAGGGGAACAGCTGATGAATGCCCAATTGGAGCAAGGGGAACAGCTGATGAATGCCCAATTGGAGCAAGGGGAACAGCTGATGAATGCCCAATTGGAGCAAGGGGAACAGCTGATGAATGCCCAATTGGAGCAAGGGGAACAGCTGATGAATGCCCGATTGGGGAAACGGGAACAGCTGATGAATGCCGGATTGGGGCAAGGGGAACAGCTGATGAATGCCCGATTGGGGAAACGGGAACAGCTGATGAATGCCGGATTGGGGCAAGGGGAACAGCTGATGAATGCCCAATTGGAGCAAGGGGAACAGCTGATGAATGCCCAATTGGAGCAAGGGGAACAGCTGATGAATGCCCGATTGGGGAAACGGGAACAGCTGATGAATGCCGGATTGGGGCAAGGGGAACAGCTGATGAATGCCCAATTGGAGCAAGGGGAACAGCTGATGAATGCCCGATTGGGGAAACGGGAACAGCTGATGAATGCCGGATTGGGGCAAGGGGAAAAGCTGATGAATGCCCGATTTAGTCAAGGGGAACAGCTGATGAATGCCCGATTGGGGCAAGGGGAAAAGCTGATGAATGCCCGATTTTGTTAAGGGGAACAGCTGATGAATGCCCGATTGGGGAAACGGGAACAGCTGATGAATGCCCGATTGAGGCAAGGGGAACAGCTGATGAATGCCTGATTTGGGCAAGGGGAAGAGCTGATGAATGCCCGATTGGGGAAACGGGAACAGCTGATGAATGCCCGATTGGGGCAAGGGGAAAAGCTGATGAATGCCTGATTTGGGCAAGGGGAAGAGCTGATGAATGCCCGATTGGGGAAACGGGAACAGCTGATGAATGCCCGATTGGGGCAAGGGGAAAAGCTGATGAATGCCTGATTGGGGAAACAGGAACAGCTGATGAATGTCCGATTGGGGCAGGGGGAAAAGCTGATGAATGCATGATTTAGCAAGGGGAACAGCTGATGAATGCCTGATTGGGGAATTGGGGAACAGCTGATGAATGCCCGATTGGGGAAACGGGAACAGCTGATGAATACACGATTTTGTTAGGGGAACAGCTGATGAATGCCCGATTCGGGAAACAGGAACAGCTGATGAATGCCCGATTGGGGCAAGGGGAAAAGCTGATGAATGCATGATTTGGGCAAGGGGAACAGCTGATGAATGCCCGATTGGGGCAAGGCGAAAAGCTGATGAATTCCCGATTTTGTTAAGGGGAACAGCTGATGAATGCCCGATTGGGGCAAAGGGAAAAGCTGATGAATGCCCGATTGGGGAAACAGGAACAGCTGATGAATGCCAGATTAAGGAAAGGGGAACAGCTGATGAATGCCCGATTAGGGAAAGGGGAAAAGCTGATGAATGCCCGAATTATCAAGGGGAACAGCTGATGAATGCCCGATTGGGGAAACGGGAACAGCTGATGAATGCCAGATTGGGGCAAGGGGAAAAGCTGATGAATGCCCGATTGGGGAAAGGGGAAAAGCTGATGAATGCCCGAATTATCAAGGTGAACAGCTGATGGATGCCCGATTTGGGTAAGGGGAACAGCTGATGAATGCCCGATTGGGGCAAGGGGAACACCTGATGAATTTCCCGATTAGGGCAAGGGGAACAGCTGATGAATGCCCGATTTGGGCAAGGGGAACAGCTGATGAATGCCCGATTGGGGAAACGAGAAAAGCTGATGAATGCCAGATTTTGTTAAGGGGAATAGCTGATGAATGCCAGATTGGGGAAACAGGAACAGCTGATGAATGCCCGATTTGGGCAAGGGAAACAGCTGATGAATGCCGGATTTCGGCAAGGGGAACAGCTGATGAATGCCCGATTGGGGAAAGGGAAAAAGCTGATGAATGCCCGATTTGGGCATGGAGGACAGCTGATGAATGCCCGATTGGGGAAACGGGAACAGCTGATGAATGCCCGATTGAGGCAAGGGGAAAAGCTGATGAATGCCCGATTGGGGAAACAGGAACAGCTGATGAATGCCCGATTGGGGCAAGGGGAAAAGCTGATGAATGCATGATTTGGGCAAGGGGAACAGCTGATGAATGCCCGATTGGGGAAACGGGAACAGTTGATGAAAGCCAGATTGGGGAAACGGGAACAGCTGATGAATGCCCGATTGGGGCAAGGGGTAAAGCTGATGAATACCCGATTTTGTTAAGGGGAACAGCTGATGAATGCCCGATTGGGGAAAGGGGAACAGCTGATGATTGGGGAAAGGGGAACAGCTGATGAATGCCCGATTGGGGAAACGGGGAACAGTCGATGAATGCCAGATTGGGGAAAGGGGAACAGCTGATGAATGCCCGATTGGGGAAACGGGAACAGCTGATGAATGCCCGATTGGGGAAAGGGGAAAAGCTGATGAATGCCCGATTTGGGCAAGGGGAACAGCTGATGAATGCCCGATTTGGGCAAGGGGAACAGCTGATGAATGCCCGATTGGGGAAAGGGGAAAAGCTGATGAATGCATGATTTAGGCAAGGGGAACAGCTGATGAATGCCCGATTGGGGAAACGGGAACAGCTGATGAATGCCAGATTGGGGAAACGGGAAAAGCTGATGAATGCCCGATTTGGGCAAGGGGAACAGCTGATGAATGCCCGATTGGGGCAAGGTGAAAAGCTGATGAATGCCCGATTTGGGCAAGGAGAACAGCTGATGAAAGCCCGATTTGGGCAAGGGGAACAGCTGATGAATTTCCCGATTAGGGCAAGGGGAACAGCTGATGAATGCCCGATTGGGGCAAGGGGAACAGCTGATGAATGCCCGATTTGGGCAAGGGGAACAGCTGATGAATGCCCGATTGGGGCAAGGAGAAAAGCTGATGAATGCCAGATTTTGTTAAGGGGAACAGCTGATGAACGCCAGATTGGGGAAACAGGAACAGCTGATGAATGCCCGATTTGGGCAAGGGGAACAGCTGATGAATGCCGGATTTCGGCAAGGGGAACAGCTGATGAATGCCCGATTGGGGAAAGGGAAAAAGCTGATGAATGCCGGATTTGGGCATGGAGGACAGCTGATGAATGCCGGATTGAATGGGCAAAGGGGAACAGCTGATGAATGCCCGATTGGGGAAAGGGGAACAGCTGATGAATGCCGGATGAATGGGGCAAGGGAGGACAGCTGATGAATGCCCGATTTCAAGGGAACAGCTGATGAATGCCCGATTGGGGAAACGGGAACAGCTGATGAATGCCAGATTGGGGAAAGGGGAAAAGCTGATGAATGCCCGATTGGGGAAAGGGGAAAAGCTGATGAATGCCCGAATTATCAAGGGAACAGCTGATGAATGCCTGATTAAGGGGGCTGATGAAAGGGGAACAGCTGATGAATGCCCGATTAGGGAAAGGGGAAAAGCTGATGAATGCCCGATTTGGGCAAGGGGAACAGCTGATGAATGCCCGATTGGGGAAACGAGAAAAGGATGAAAGAGGGGAACAGCTGATGAATGCCAGATTGGGGAAACAGGAACAGGGAAAGGGGAACAGCTGATGAATGCCTGATTTGGGGAAAATGGGCATGGAAAAGCTGATGAATGCGGGAGCTGATGAATGCCTGATTGAGGCAAGGGAAAAGCTGATGAAGGGGAACAGCTGATGAATGCCCGATTGGGGCAAGGGATTGAATGCCTGATTGGGGAAACAGGAACAGCTGATGAATGCCCGATTTGGGCAAGGGGAACAGCTGATGAATGCCCGATTGCGGCAAGGGGAAAAGCTGATGAATGCCATGATTGGGGCAAAGGGAACAGCTGATGAATGCCCGATTGGGGAAAGGGGAAAAGCTGATGAATGCGATTTGGGGAAAGGGGAACAGCTGATGAATGCCCGATTGGGGAAAGGGGAACAGCTGATGAATGCCCGATTGGGGCAAGGGGAAAAGCTGATGAATGCCCGATTTTGTTGAAGGGGAACAGCTGATGAATGCCCGATTGGGGAAAGGGGAAAAGCTGATGAATGCCAATTTGGGCAAGGGAAAGCTGATGAATGCCCGATTGGGGGAAACAGGAACAGCTGATGAATGCCAGATTGGGGAAAGGGGAACTGATGAAGCTGATGAATGCTGATGAAGATTGGGGATGAAAGGGGAACAGCTGATGAATGCCCGATTGGGGAAACAAGGGGAACAGCTGATGAATGCCAGATTGGGGCAATGAATGGGGAAAAGCTGATGAATGCCCGATTGGGGAAAGGGGATGAAAGCCTGATGAATGCAGATTGGGGAAAAATTGAATGCCTGATTTGGGGGGGAACAGCTGATGAATGCCCGATGGGGGGGGCAAGGGGAACAGGGGAAAGGGGAACAGCTGATGAATGCCCAATTGGAATGGAAAGGGGAACAGCTGATGAATGCCCGATTGGGGCAAGGGGAACAGCTGATGAATGGGATTGGGGAAAGGGAAAAGCTGATGAATGCCCGAAGGAACAGCTGATGAATGCCCGAAGGGAAAGCTGATGAATGCCTGATTGGGGCTGATGAATGCCCGATTGGGGGAAAGGGGAAAAGCTGATGAATGCCTGATTGGGGGCAAGGGGAACAGCTGATGAATGCCCGATTGGGGCGGGAAAGCTGATGAATGCCCGATTGGGGCAAGGGAAAAGCTGATGAATGCCTGATTTGGGCATGGGGGAACAGCTGATGAATGCCCGATTGGGGAAACGGGGAACAGCTGATGAATGCCCGATTGGGGGGGAACAGCTGATGAATGCCCGATTGGGGAAACAGCTGATGAATGCCGATTGGGGCAAGGGGCAGCTGGGGAATGCCTGATTGGGGAAGGGAACAGAATGAATGCCCGATTGGGGGGGAACAGCTGATGAATGCCCGATTGGGGAAAGGGAAAAGCTGATGAATGCCCGATTGGGGGAAAGGGAAAAGCTGATGAATGCCCGATTTGGAAGGGGGGAACAGCTGATGAATGCCCTGATGAATGCCTGGGAAAGGGGAACAGCTGATGAATGCCCGATTGGGGCAAGGGGAAAGCTGATGAATGGATTGGGGCAAGGGGAACAGCTGATGAATGCATGATTGGGGCAAGGGGAACAGCTGATGAATGCCCGATTGGGAAAAGGGGAAAAGCTGATGAATGCCCGATTTCAGCAAGGGGAGCTGATGAATGCCCGAAGCTGATGAATGCCCGATTGGGGCAAGGGGAAAACTGATGAATGAACAGCTGATGAATGCCCGATTGGGAAAGGGGAAAAGCTGATGAATGCCCGATTTGGGCAAGGGGGAACAGCTGATGAATGCCCGATTGGGGTAAGGGAAAAGCTGATGAATGCCAGATTGGGGCAAGGGAACAGCTGATGAATGCCCGATTGGGGAAAGGGAACAGCTGATGAATGCCGGATTGGGGAAAGGGGCAATCAAGGGGAACAGCTGATGAATGCCCGATTGGGGAGGGGAACAGCTGATGAATGCCTGATTTGGGCATGGGGAAACAGCTGATGAATGCCTGATTGGGGAAACGGGAACAGCTGATGAATGCCCGATTGGGGCAAGGGAACAGCTGATGAATGCCCGATTGGGGCAAGGGGAAAAGCTGATGAATGCCCGATTTGGGGAAACGGGAACAGCTGATGAATGAATTGGGGAAACAGGAACTGATGAATGCCTGATTGGGGAAAGGGGAACAGCTGATGAATGCCTGATTGGGGCAAGGGGGAACAGCTGATGAATGCCCGATTGGGGGGGGAAAAGCTGATGAAATTGGGGGGGAACAGCTGATGAAATGGGGCCTGATGAATGCCAGATTGGGGAAAGGGGAACAGCTGATGAATGCCTGATTGGGGAAACGGGGAACAGCTGATGAATGCCCGATTTGGGGAAAGCTGGGAACAGGCTGATGAATGCCAGATTGGGGAAAGGGAACAGCTGATGAATGCCTGATTGGGGAAACGGGGGAAAAGCTGATGAATGCCCCAAGGGGAAATGATGAATGCCCGATTGGGGAAAGGGGAACAGCTGATGAATGCCCGATTGGGGAAAAGGGAACAGCTGATGAATGCCCGATTGGGGAAAGGGGAAAAGCTGATGAATGCCGATTGGGGAAAGGGAACAGCTGATGAATGCCCAGCTGATGAATGCCCGATTGGGGCAAGGGGAAAAATGAACGGGGCAAGGGGAACAGCTGATGAATGCCCGATTGGGGAAAGGGCAATGCCTGGGAAAAGCTGATGAAATGAAGGGGGAACAGCTGATGAATTTGCTGATGAATGCCGGATTTGGGCAAGGGGAAAAGCTGATGAACGAGCTGATGAATGCCCGATTTGAACAGCTGATGAAACGATTTGGGCAAGGGAACAGCTGATGAAATTGGGGAAGGGCCTGATGAATGCCCGATTGGGGAAAGGGAAAAGGATGAATGCCTGATTGGGGGAACAGCTGATGAATGCCCGATTGGGGGCACTGATGGGGAAATTGGGGGGGAAAAGCTGATGAATGCTGATTGGGGCAAGGGATTTGATGAATGCCTGATTGGGGAAAGGGAAAAGCTGATGAAAAAGCTGGATGGGAACAGCTGATGAATGCCCGATTGGGGAAACAGGAACAGCTGATGAATGCCCGATTGGGGAAAGGGGAAAAGCTGATGAATGCCCGATTGGGCAAAGGGAAAAGCTGATGAATGCCCGATTTGGCAAGGGGAACATGGAGGGCAACAGCTGATGAATGCCCTGATTTGGGCAAGGGAACAGCTGATGAATGCCCGATTGGGGAAAGGGGAAATGAGCCTGATGAATGCTGATGAATGCCCGATTGGGCAAGGCAAGAATGGAAAAGGAACAGCTGATGAATGCCCGATTGGGGAAGGGGGAACAGCTGATGAATGCCCGATTGGGGAAAAGCTGATGAATGCCCGATTGGGGCAAGGGGAAAAGCTGATGAATGCATGATTTGGGATTGGGGCAAGGGAAAAGCTGATGAATGCCCGATTGGGGAAACGAACAGCTGATGAACGAGCTGATGAATGCCCGATTGGGGAAAAGGGAACAGCTGATGAATGCCCGATTGGGGAAAGGGGAAAAGCTGATGAATGCCAGAATTATCAGCTGATGGGGATGAATGCCTGATTTGGAAAGGGGAACAGCTGATGAATGCCCGATTGGGGAAAGGGGAACAGCTGATGAATGGAAAGGGGATTGGGGAAAGGAAAAGCTGATGAATGCCCGATTGGGGGGAAAGCTGATGGAAAGCTGATGAATGCCTGATTGGGGAAACGGGAATTATGAATGGGATTGGGGAAAGGGAACAGCTGATGGATGCCCGATTTGGGTAAGGGGAACAGCTGATGAATGCCCGATTAAAAACAGGAACAGCTGATGAATGCTGATGATTGGGGAAAGGGGAAAAGCTGATGAATGCCCGAATTATGGGGGAAAAGGATGAACAGCTGATGAATGCTGATGAATGCCCGATTGGGTAACCGATTGGGGGGAACAGCTGATGAATGCCCGATTGGGGCAAGGGGAACAGCAGCTGATGAATGCCCGATTGGGGAAAGGGGAACAGCGATTGCCCGATTGGGGCAAGGGGAAAAGCTGATGAATGGGGAACAGCTGATGAATGCCCGATTGGGAAAAGCTGATGAATGCCCGAAAACGGGAACAGGAACGATTGGGGAAAAGGGGCTGATGAATGCCCGATTGGGGCAAGGGGAAAAGCTGATGAATGCCCGAATTGGGGAAAGGTGAACATGATGAATGCCTGATTGGGGAAAGGGGGGATTGGGGAAACGGGAAAGCTGATGAATGCCCGATTCGGGGGGAAAAGCTGATGAATGCATGATTTGGGCAAGGGGAACAGCTGATGAATGCCCGATTTGGGGCAACGGGAACAGCTGATGAATGCCCTGATGAATGATGATTGGACTGATGAAACGGGAACAGCTGATGAATGCCTGATTGGGGAAACGGGAAAAGCTGATGAATGCCAGATTGGGGCAAGGGGAACAGCTGATGAATGCCTGATTGGGGCAAGGGGAACAGCTGATGAATGCCCGATTGGGGAAACGGGAACAGCTGATGAATGCCCGATTGGGGATTGATGAATGCCCGGGGGAAAGGGGAAAAGCTGATGAATGCCCGATTGGGGAAAAGCTGATGAATGGAAACGGGAACAGCTGATGAATGCCCGATTGGGGAAAGGGAAAAGCTGATGAATGCCGATTGGGGAAAGGAGAACAGCTGATGAATGCCAGATTGGGGATGAATGCCTGATGAATGCCCGATTGGGAAACGGGAACAGCTGATGAATGCCCTGATTGCTGGATGGGAAAGGGGAACAGCTGATGAATGCCCGATTGGGGAACAGCTGATGAATGCCCGATTGAGGCGATTGGGGAAACGGGAAAAGCTGATGAATGCCCGATTGGGGAAACGGGAACAGCTGTTGATGATGAATGCCAGATTGGGGAACGGGAACAGCTGATGAATGCCAGATTGGGCAAGGGGAACAGCTGATGAATGCCCTGATTGGGGCAAGGGAAAAGCTGATGAATGCCCGATGGGCAAGGGGGCTGAAACAGGAACAGCTGATGAATGCCCGATTGGGGCTGATGAAAGGGGAAAAGCTGATGAATGCATGATTTGGGCAAGGGGAACAGCTGATGAATGCGCGATTGCCCGATTTGGGGGAACAGCTGATGAACGATTGGGGAAACGGGTTGATGAATGCCTGATTGGGGAAAACGGGAACAGATTGGGGATGAATGCCCAACGGGATTGATGAATGGATTGGGGAAAAGGGATGACGGGGGCAAGGAAAGCTGATGAATGCCAGAATTGAATCACGGGGAACAGCTGATGAATGCCCGATTGGGGAAAGGGGGGGATGAATGCCCGATTGGGGCAAGGGGAAAAGATGATGCCAGAATTATTGGGGGGGAACAGATGATGAATGCCAGATTGGGGAAAGGGGAAAAGCTGATGAATGCCCGATTGGGGAAAGGGGAAAAGCTGATGAATGCCCGAATTATCAAGGGGAACAGCTGATGGATGCCCGATTTGCGTAACGGGAACAGCTGATGAATGCCCGATTGGGGCAAACAGGAACAGCTGATGAATGCCCGATTGGGGCAAGGGGAAAAGGTGATGAATGCATGATTTGGGCAAGGGGAACAGCTGATGAATGCCCGATTGGGAAAACGGGAACAGTTGATGAATGCCAGATTGGGGAAACGGGAACAGCTGATGAATGCCCGATTGAGGCAAGTGGAAAAGCTGATGAATGCATGATTTGGGCAAGGGGAACAACTGATGAATGCCCGATTGGGGAAACGGGAACAGTTGATGAATGCCTGATTGGGGAAACGGGAACAGCTGATGAATGCCCGATTGGGGAAAGGGAAAAGCTGATGAATGCCAGAATTATCACGGGGAACAGCTGATGAATGCCCGATTGGGGAAACGGGAACAGCTGATGAATGCCAGATTGGGGCAAGGGGAAAAGCTGATGAATGCCCGATTGGGGAAAGGGGAAAAGCTGATGAATGCCCGAATTATCAAGGTGAACAGCTGATGGATGCCCGATTTGGGTAACGGGAACAGCTGATGAATGCCCGATTTGGGCAAACAGGAACAGCTGATGAATGCCCGATTGGGGAAAGGGGAAAAGCTGATGAATGCCCGAATTATCAAGGTGAACAGCTGATGGATGCCCGATTTGGGTAACGGGAACAGCTGATGAATGCCCGATTGGGGCAAGGGGAACAGCTGATGAATGCCCGATTGGGGCAAACAGGAACAGCTGATGAATGCCCGATTGGGGCAAGGGGAAAAGCTGATGAATGCATGATTTGGGCAAGGGGAACAGCTGATGAATGCCCGATTGGGGAAACGGGAACAGTTGATGAATGCCTGATTGGGGAAACGGGAACAGCTGATGAATGCCCGATTGGGGAAAGAGGAAAAGCTGATGAATGCCCAAATTATCAAGGTGAACAGCTGATGGATGCCCGATTGGGGAAACGGGAACAGCTGATGAATGCCCAATTGGGGAAACGGGAACAGCTGATGAATGCCCGATTCGGGCAAGGGGAAAAGCTGATGAATGCCCGATTTTGTTAAGGTGAACAGCTGATGAATGCCCGATTGGGGAAACGGGAACAGCTGATGAATGCCAGATTGGGGTAAGGGGAACAGCTGATGAATACCCGATTGGGGAAACGAGAAAAGCTGATGAATGCCAGATTTTGTTAAGGGGAACAGCTGATGAATGCCAGATTGGGGAAACAGGAACAGCTAATGAATGCCCGATTTGGGCAAGGGGAACAGCTGATGAATGCCGGATTTCGGCAAGGGGAACAGCTGATGAATGCCCGATTGGGGAAAGGGAAAAAGCTGATGAATGCCCGATTTGGGCATGGAGGACAGCTGATGAATGCCCGATTCTGGAAACGGGAACATCTGATGAATGCCCGATTGGGGAAACGGGAACAGCTGATGAATGCCCGATTGAGGCAAGTGGAAAAGCTGATGAATGCCCGATTGGGGAAACAGGAACAGCTGATGAATGCCCGATTGGGGCAAGGGGAAAAGCTGATGAATGCATGATTTGGGCAAGGGGAACAGCTGATGAATGCCCGATTGGGGCAAGGCGAAAAGCTGATGAATGCCCGATTTTGTTAAGGGAACAGCTGATAAATGCCCGATTGGGGAAAGGGGAACAGCTGATGAATGCCCGATTGGGGCAAAGGGAAAAGCTGATGAATGCCCGATTGGGGAAACAGGAACAGCTGATGAATGCCAGATTAAGGAAAGGGGAACAGCTGATGAATGCCCGATTGGGGAAACAGGAACAGCTGATGAATGCCAGATTGGGGCAAGGGGAAAAGCTGATGAATGCCCGAATTATCAAGGTGAACAGCTGATGGATGCCCGATTGGGGAAACGGGAACAGCTGATGAATGCCCAATTGGGGAAACGGGAACAGCTGATGAATGCCCGATTCGGGCAAGGGGAAAAGCTGATGAATGCCCGATTTTGTTAAGGTGAACAGCTGATGAATGCCAGATTGGGGTAAGGGGAACAGCTGATGAATGCCCGATTGAGGCAAGTGGAAAAGCTGATGAATGCCCGATTGGGGAAACAGGAACAGCTGATGAATGCCCGATTGGGGCAAGGGGAAAAGCTGATGAATGCATGATTTGGGCAAGGGGAACAGCTGATGAATGCCCGATTGGGGAAACGGGAACAGTTGATGAATGCCTGATTGGGGAAACGGGAACAGCTGATGAATGCCCGATTGGGGAAAGGGGAAAAGCTGATGAATGCCAGAATTATCACGGGGAACAGCTGATGAATGCCCGATTGGGGAAACGGGAACAGCTGATGAATGCCCGATTGGGGAAACGGGAACAGTTGATGAATGCCTGATTGGGGAAACGGGAACAGCTGATGAATGCCCGATTGGGGAAAGGGGAAAAGCTGATGAATGCCAGAATTATCACGGGGAACAGCTGATGAATGCCCGATTGGGGAAACGGGAACAGCTGATGAATGCCAGATTGGGGCAAGGGGAAAAGCTGATGAATGCCCGATTGGGGAAAGGGGAAAAGCTGATGAATGCCCGAATTATCAAGGTGAACAGCTGATGGATGCCCGATTTGGGTAACGGGAACAGCTGATGAATGCCCGATTGGGGCAAACAGGAACAGCTGATGAATGCCCGATTGGGGCAAGGGGAAAAGCTGATGAATGCATGATTTGGGCAAGGGGAACAGCTGATGAATGCCCGATTGGGACAAGGTGAAAAGCTGATGAATGCCCGATTTGGGCAACGGGAACAGCTGATGAATGCCCGATTTGGGCAACGGGAACAGCTGATGAATGCCCGATTTGGGCAACGGGAACAGCTGATGAATGCCCGATTGTGGCAAGGGGAACAGCTGATGAAGGCCCGATTTGGGCAACGGGAACAGCTGATGAATGCCCGATTGTGGCAAGGGGAACAGCTGATGAATGCCCGATTTGGGCAAGGGGAACAGCTGATGAATGCCCGATTGGGGAAACGGGAACAGCTGATGAATGCCCGATTGGGGAAACGGGAACAGCTGATGAATGCCCGATTTGGGTAACGGGAACAGCTGATGAATTTCCCGATTAGGGCAAGGGGAGAAGCTGATGAATGCCCGATTGGGGCAAGGGGAAAAGCTGATGAATGCCCGATTTTGTTAAGGGGAACAGCTGATGAATGCCCGATTGGGGAAACGGGAACAGCTGATGAATGCCCGATTGGGGAAAGGGGAACAGCTGATGAATGCCCGATTGGGGAAACGGGAACAGTCGATGAATGCCAGATTGGGGAAAGGGGAACAGCTGATGAATGCCAGATTGGGGAAACGGGAACAGTCGATGAATGCCAGATTGGGGAAAGGGGAACAGCTGATGAATGCCAGATTGGGGAAACGGGAACAGTCGATGAATGCCAGATTGGGGAAAGGGGAACAGCTGATGAATGCCAGATTGGGGCAAGGAGAAAAGCTGATGAATGCCCGATTTGGGCAAGGAGAACAGCTGATGAATGCCCGATTGGGGCAAGGTGAAAAGCTGATGAATGCCCGATTTGGGCAAGGAGAACAGCTGATGAATGCCCGATTGGGGCAAGGGGAACAGCTGATGAATGCCCGATTGGGGAAACGGGAACAGCTGATGAATGCCTGATTGAAAATTTTGGATGTTAATTAAAATTAGTAACTGAGATATATACCTGCTTGCCCATGCAGTCTAGAGATTGGTGACTATAGAATTGAAGGGCCTAAGCGGAATCTCAAGGGAGTTAGAGGAATTGCCTACACTCCTTGGGCAGTATTGATATGAGGTATGAATATGAGATGGAGTTGCGGTGGATTGATATTCTGCTACAACTACTCCTCAGAGGAGGGGCCTCTGCAAATTTGGCATGCATTTTTTTTTTAAGCATTTCACCCCAAGAAAGTAAGGAGTGCCACTAGTATGTAAGGGGTTACAGGGAATTTAATTAAAGGAAAAGACTAGATATAGGTGGGGGGTGAGGAAAGGATAAAAAGAAGAAAAGGAAGGATAAAAAAATGGAGATCAAGGCAATAGAAGATGTCGATTAACATTACATTTAAATTTTTGAAGATTATAGCTATCAGAGAAGCAAATAAGAGGAAGGGAGTTCCACTGTCAGGAGGTGTGAGAGAAGAAGCTGTTGGAGTAGGAGAGGCAGGTACATTTAACTGTTTCAACAATAAAAGTGTGGGACCAAGATGCCAACCTAGTAGCATGCTTAAATTCATGCAGTCATGATACCAGTGAAAATAACTCATCAGAGCAGATGTCATAAAAATATTTATAGAAAAGAGAAAGTGACAGGAGTTGAGACCTCAAGTCAGGACCCATCACATTGTATATCCCAGAATCAAACAAAGAAATCTTTGTGGAGATAAGAGGAATCACCGAAATCTCAACCTACATCAGATCCCATGCTGGTTTTGGACAGAGATCCATATAAACAGAGAATTGAAACAATAGAAAAGAGAAGATGCCAGGCAAGGGATGACTACTTCACAGAACTCACATAACTTCCTGCCACTGAAGAAAACCTCTGACTTTGAGTTATGTTCCAGAAGCTCTGTCACAAAATATGAGAAGAGAAAAAGGTTAAATAATTTTGCATGACAATTATATTCCTGGATGAAAAACATATATTCCTACCTAAAGAACTGATATTATAGTACCAACACTGTACAAGAAACGTTATATAAAACATTTTCTTTATTACATTTTATCCTATGACTTGTGGCTTTATTTTGTCCATACCAAACTAATTCAATGATTCCTGTCAACAATTTATCCTCACCAGCCTTGTGATCTAAATCAATCTATTAGTCGGACTATTGTCCTCATCTTTGTCGTCATATTTGTCACAACGTTTCGGCCGTTGTACGCTCCGGCCTTCTTCAGGTGGTTGGAATTTCGAACTGAACCCTTTATTTTGATCACTGGGGTAGACTGTTCTAGTTCCACGTGCCATGTTTGATGGATGTCAGTTATCAGTTATCTCCTGCTAATTTTCCCTCTGAAAGTTCTCCACTGCCTTAACCAGGCACAGTGGATAAAGGCATTGGTTAGATCCAGTGACAAACCCAAAGAAGGTGAGTTCAATTCCTGGTGAGTACAAATAGGGCACAAGGCCAATAATGGGGAGAGGGGAGGGCTGGTCTTCATCTGTCTTAGAGTAAAACTTAGCTAGCCACAGCCACTGACCCTGACATGTTATAATAACCCTTCCACCAAAATGCCACATTTTTATTTATCATTCTTACTAGAACCACCATAATACCTCAAAGAGTCTATGAAGTCCTAACTAGTCCCCATATGTACAATTTTGCCTGGTGGTGGGGTGGGGGTACAAAAACAACTTTTAAAAATTTATAAACCCCAATGAATATTTACAATGGTAAACAAAATTTATTTACAAAAAAACTAAACAAAACAATATTAGTAATAACCCCCCACCTCCCCAACAATCACCAAATATGGCAGAGACATCCGTTAACCAGAAAAAATAATGACTTGAATAATGAAAAAATCACTCAGATGACCTAACACTCACGGAGACACACACTCACCCAAACACAATAACAAATATGAAAAATCACACCTGAAAAGTCTTGCATCTACCAGACAACTGACATCTCTGGTCACCTAACAGGGAATTAAACAAAGAAAGTGGGGGCAAAAAATAAAAGGGGCCAATGAGTATACATACCCTAGCCCTCTCCTTTAACTGCAATCTCAGTCTTCTCCCTCACCTCTGACCACTTCATTTCCAAAAGGAGATTGGGACTGAACCAGATGCTGAGCATCTTGACCAGCCTGTCTGTCCAGAGGAAAATCCGGGAAAAGAAACATCCCTCCAAGAACTCAACTGCAAGCCAACAGACTTATCACAGTTGATCCTGGCCCCTGTCCCTGTCTTATACCCTCTGCTTTCCTTGCTGACTTTGTCAATTTCGGCTCTGCTTGACACAAAAAGCAAAACATTGTCAGCATGGTAGCACCAGGTAGGGAAATTGTTTTCAACTTGCGAAGACAAAAACGCACAGCAAAGGTGAAAACAGACACCCTTGATGAATGGAGCAAGACAATATGAAAGTTTCAATCTTACTCCATTCACTTCCACTAGTGCACTGGAGGTCACATATAGAAGTTGGATACAGGTGCAAAAGTATGGCCCGAAACTGGCAGCCAAAAGAACAGCCTCCAGCAACCGATAGTCAACCCTATCAAAAGCCTTGGACTGATCTAAATTGATCAGCATGGCATCGATTTGCTCAATAATCAAGTGTACCAAATGAAGTTTGTCCTGAATAGTCCTTCCCTTCACAGCACAAGTCTGCTTGAGATCAATCAGACTAGGGAGGACAGCCTGTAAATGGCTGGCTAAGATCTTGGCTAAAATCTTCAACTCTGTTTAACATTGTCAAAGGCCAATAATTTTCTATCACATCTCCACCAGTTTTGTTCTTGTGTAGCAACTTAATCACACCCCTGGTGAGGCATTGAGTTATAGACCCCTGCTTCATCCAGTTGTTGTAAATCAGTGCCCACAAGGGGACAAAGATGGGTGACTGCCTCAAGTATATTTTGTAAGGAAGGCTATATAATGCCAGAGTTTTGTCCAGGCCAACCTGCTTCAGTGCATCCCAAATCTAATGGAACCCTTGCACCCAGCCGCTTCAACTGCCTACAGGCAAGGAAAGTCAACTGAGGGCTCGACCTGGCTCCCTGATAAACAGCTCCTGAAAGTAATCTCAGAAAGCCTCACATAGTAGTCACAGTCTGCTTGTTCAGCAATGTGATGCTTGTGATATGTTGACTGGATGCCATTCAAGCTTCCTCTGCATGCAATTCAGCAGCCATGTTCGTTTTTCGGAAGACATTCTTTTTAACCTAGCCCTAACTACTAGAGCTTAATCCTTCTTGATAAGCAAGGAGGCCAGCTCTGCCCTAGCTAAGGCTATATCCCCACTATCATTGGATTTGATCGTCCGATCTACTTTCCTTACATATACCTTTTGTGCCGCTAATCCTGCTAGATTGAGCCAGCAACTAAAATCAGCAGCAAAAGATCTAAGTTTATATTTTAAATGACCTCACCATTTATTCCCAACCACAGCCTCCATCAATTCTCACTATAACATTAGTAGTAACTTGTCCCGGAAGTCTTGCTCACCAAATAATGATGTGTTCAAGTTCCGGAAACCAGCCATCTTAACCTTAGACTTCTCTAAGTTTACACAAACCCGGACAAGCCTATGATCTGAGTAAACTATATCATGGAAACTTGGACATCCTAAAAACCCTACATCGACTCTCTTAACTTGGACTTGGTCAATGTAGCTACAATGTACCACTGAATCCAAGCTGCTGGTCAATCCAAGTCCATACTACCTGATCTAGGTGCTCATTTCAATTCTTATTGACAAAATCAAACCCCTTGATAAACCCCTGAGATGAACTAACATTCAAGTTGTTAGTATCCGATCTTTCCCCTATGTGATCTATATCGGGATCAAAGACAGCATTCCAATCACCTACTAGAACTACTGAAGGTGATATCATCAAAAATGGCTCAATTTGCCAAAACAAATCAGGCTTCTACTCATGGTCATTGGACACATAAACCACAATGAGATGAAGAGCCTTATCCTTTATGGCAATATCCAGCAAGCAAAGCCTGCCTGCTGGATTTGCGAAGACAAGTGCATATGACGCATCCACAGACTTGCTCACCAGCCAGGAAACACCTCTCAAGTATCCATCAAAACATGCTGAATAGAGGATAAACCCTCTAGACAGAATGTTTGCGAGTTGAAAACGAGACTTCTGTAAACAGCATACATCCACCCTGTTGCCGTAACTTTTGGCTATTTCAGTCTGGGCCAGGGAAATATGACAGACATCCTCCCCTAAGTTATATGGTAGTCTTTTTTGCTTTTTCCTCTTTTCCATCACCTCTGCTGATGGACTTCTCAGATGTTTTGAAGGAGGAGGCATTTCAGGATGTTTTTTGGGAGGAGACGAACTGGGAGTAGGACCTGGGGTGTGAGATAAACTTTGCCTGAAGGGGTTGGGATCTCTACTGAGCCAGATAATTTTACACAGGGACAGATGCGTGGATGATGGTTTTATGACATTTTTTTAAACAGGCTCGGTTCCTTTGTAGAAGTCTTCCTATTGACTTCAAGTTTGGCCTTCAGTTTTTTTGAATCCAAGATCATACCTTTTTCAGCATCACCCTTAACACTGATAGAAGGGAGTGGGTCTTTTTGTGCCTTTTGTCCCAGGAATTTCATGGAACTGAGGTTCCATTGACTGGCACTTCCCTCTGGCCTTACCAGCAACCAGCCATTCCTCCTCTCCTTTCTCCACAACTGCACTAACATTGGTAAAGACTCTTTGGGAAATGGGAGCTTAGAGCTTAATCCAACCAGGGGTTTAACCACACCCGGTCCCGGAAGCTGGCATGCCTATCACAGGAACTTAATCACGAGGTGGAACTTAAAGAGACACCCATTATGTCACCATACTGCAAAAAGAATGCAGCCAGATGCTCCCCAATAACATGTGAAGGAACATTGAATATTGTCACTCTGGTCCTATGCCTGCCTTTGAATTCAGTTCGAAAAATTAGATTTTTTGTTATTAGATCTCATCATGAAACTTTAACACACTCTTCAGGCATGGGCATCAATAACAATTCTGTAGGTCTTAACTCCCAGGAACTCCAGTGATTTTATCACTGTGTCTTTTGTGGAGCAACAAATTTTGCATGAGCACTTGTCCACCACAAAGACTGACACTATTCCTTTCTTATTCTTCTTTAGTTCTTGGTGGTCTTCCAAGAGCCCACCTTCTACCAGAAGGTGAGCATAACTCTTGGCATGCTCCAAAAACTCTGGTCTATTGATAATGAATTTCGGGTGGGGGGACTTCCAGCAACAGGGCAATTCACTGGCCTCTGCATTGTCACTTATTTTGACTGAATCTTGGCTCTTAGTATTTTGGCCATTATTGGTTTCCATACTTTTAATAGTTAACACATCTTGGTCATTATTAGCTTCCATATTGTTGTTCTTGGGACACCCTTTAATACTGGGTACTTCTCAATATTATTTTTGTTGGGTGGATCCGTTTTTAAGGAAAACAAATGTTTCTTGACTGACTGCTTTGAGTTGGCCATTTAAAGTTCTGAAAGAACAGCTAAGTCAGGCAGAGTGATGATTTTTCTTGTGATAGAAAAAAAGGTAGGAGTGAGAGGCAAAAAAGAGAAAGAAATTAAATAAAACAAAAACAGTTATGTGGTAAGACTCAAATCAGACCAAAAAAAATGCAAATGGCTACTGAAGTTGAAAATAAAATGAGAAAAAAGATTGCCTATTAAATATTGGCCAATTCAAAAAGTCAAATGATTTCTTTTAAAAAGTTCCTTCAAATAAATGAAATAAAATAAAATACAAATGAACTATACAAAAGAAAAAAGGAGTAAAACAAAAGCAATTATCTGGTAAGACTTGTGTCCTACCAGAAAAAAAAATGCAAATGGCGACCGAAGTCAAAAAGAAATACGAAAAGGCTAAAAAAACTCAAATGATTGAAACAAACAAATGAAAATAACTTAAAAAAAGTGTTCCAAAAATCCAAAGTTTTTTATCTAGAAGGAATGTCCAAAACAAAAATTATTTTTAAACAGGAACAAAAAATGGTCTTCTACAAGTCAGGAAAGGTAACTCCAACACAACTTGTAAATGGCAAGTAAAGTTCAAGTTAAAGTGCCAACAGAGAAACCACAGCAATTTAAATAGTATCTCATGGCCCAATCCACCCTGGGAAGGAGGGGACACAAGTTTATGCTCCTGCTGCTGCCACTGCTGATAGGTTTGGGAAGCAGGAGATAACTGGCTATATCAGTTACAATAAACAATTGTTAACAATGAATATTGAATTTCTTTATATATTTTGTTCTAATACTTTAAAAGTAATGTTTTATTGTTTTCATTTTTCCAGACATCAAGTCAAATGTATAAATGGATCAGATGTATGTGAAAAAATTGGTATGTTTCTTTTAAAAGCTTTATTTTCTTTAAGGTTTCCTCTATTATAGAGAAGAAAATTATGAATTCAATCTCTGGGTCAACATAAAGGCTGAGCGATTGTATAATAAAGAGAAATTGAAGAGTTTTAGATACATTTGTGGAAATATTTGGATTAAATAATAAATATTCTGATCAATTTGATAGAAAAAAAAATACAAAAAAGTAACTGCATGCTTGAGTCAGGTGGTTCTCATTCATATTGTCTTCATTTGAGAAATTTCTTTCATTTAATTCTCCAACACTTCCACATTTTATTCAATAAGGTGGTCTACAGCCTCAATGCAGGATTAGAAATGACTGAATGCTTGAGTGAGGTGGTTCTCATTCATGTTGGCTTTATTTGAAAAATTTCCTTCATTTAATTCTCCAACACTTCAATATTTTATTCAATAAGGCAGTCTCCAGCCTGAATCCAGGCTTAGAAATAACTGAATGCCTGGGTGAGGTGGTTCCCATTTGTATTGGTCCTCAAATCCATGATGGTAGCTTTGATCAGGTCCTTGCTATTGGGCTCAGAGCTTGATGTCATGTGTTGGAGATGATATTATCATAAAAATTTGCAGCCAGCAACTCCTGGCAGAGTCTTTAATTTGATTTTTTTTCACTATTTTTTATAAGAGTTATGAGGTTTGTTTCAAAAACCTTTCCTTGCAATCATTTTTTAAAAATATTTAAAGCATGTTTAGACAGTTAATCTTTATACACAGTCGTACTTAACAAATGAATTTACAATCATATATGGTGCATATGATAAGCTTGTAGGTTATTTCCCACATACCTTTGCCAGTTTTGCCAAGAGGTCATTAGGGGGCACTGTCAAACAGATATAAAATCAGGATACTTTGTGTCCTCTCTCTCTCATCTCTCTGTTCCTCCCAGCATGCCTTAGTGACAACACCACCAGGACCTTGTTCCTGGGCATGGGGATATCTTTCTCTTCAGTGAATGAACTTTCACACACACATCACCAACACAATTCCTAACTTTTAAAATCTTCTCTCTTTTGCATGCATACTGTGTATTTTCTCACTTTTTCTTATGTTATATCAAAACAAAATTGATTAAATTGTCTTCCATTTCCTTAAACCTGTCATTTACATGTGCAAAATATTGTTATCACTGCTTTTAGTCTAAACTAATGAATTAGAAATAGTGCATGCAACATTTAGTGACCACAACATGATTTCTACATGCACAATCTGCAACAAGCTAGATACTTCTGCCATTTGATTAAATATTAATTTTAACAACTCTGCTGTAAGACTATTTTGAAAAATTCCATTTTGTGATTTTGGGAATCTCATGTTATATTGTTATGGAGTTTCAATCCTTGTGGATGATACTACATGTGTTTCTTTACCTTGTCTATATCAGCAAAAATGCTAGTTGTCAGTTGTTGTGTATATTTGTATTTACAAGAACATTTGCTCAATTAAATTTTTAACAGCAGTTACAAATTTTTGCCAGACACAACTTGGATGTATCACTCATATTTACAATGACTTCCATGTCTGTTCTAGTACAAAGTTATACTACAAAAATGAAAGAACTGAAACTCTAAGTTCCTCACACTTTAACTGTATTTTCATTTATACTCTTGGCATTCTGCTGATTAAGTGATAGGAAATGACATCACAGTAGTAGTGAGATTACATAAAACTTCTCACCTTTTTAAACACATAATGAAATAACCTCATCAAAATCAGCAAAGATCAGGAAATGACTCTAACAGATCAATGTATATAACAATACCAATGTCTCATTTCAGAAATTCAGACAAAAATTTGTATTTAAAATGATTACACAATATTATTTGATAAATCATTCACTTAAAAAAAGGTTAACCTATTTTCCTATTATTTCTTCACCCTAAGCAAAGTGATAATGGCACTGGAACACAGGTGCTTACAGGAATGAAAGTGAAAGAAAATGAGAAGACTGAGAATAGGGAAGATTGAGGAAAGGACATCAAAAAGGAACAGGGTTCAAGAAGACAGAAGATGACGACTGACGTTGCATTTAAATTTTTGAAGATTGCAGTTATCAGAAAAGCAAGATATCAGAAGGGCATTCCACAGGTGGGAAGTGCGAGAAAAGAAAGTATTAGAGTAAAGATAGGGGTTGCATTTAGCTAGTACAACAGTAAAACAGTGAGATCTAGTTGCCAATCCAGTAGCATGCCTAAATTCATGTAGTCAGGGCACCAGGGGAAAAATTTGCTATGAAAATATTTGTAGAAAAGTCAGAGGGAAGCCACATCATAATAGTGAGAAAGTGACTGAAGTCAAGATGCCTGGTCAGAATCAATTACATTACAGAACCTTCTTTGAATTTTGTTAAGAATCTCAAGATGTACGGCAGGAGCACCAGACCAGATATGGCAATAGTATGTTACTTTTCTTTTAAAAACTTTGTTATGGAAATATTTGTTTCATATATAAAATTTTGTTTAAACAAGTCAAAGTATTAAAACAAAGGATAAATCCTATATTTCATTATTTTTCTTTTGCAAATATATTTTTTAAAAATACAGATTTTTTTATATAAGTATTTATTTTTTTGCTTTACTTACAGGAAACAGTAACGGAAAAGATTACATGATTACAATGATAATTTTTATTATTGCCTTTATTATAGGTATGTTATTGTTTTCTAAAATATTTTAATAGTTCTCAATAAATAGAGCATACTTGTTAGAAAATTGGTAGTTTCCTAGATAGATGATTGCAGATGCTATTAAGATCACTTAAATTAAACATGTATTATATAAGGGAAAAGTAAGTGTTTATTTATATATTGTAAATTGATGAATATTAATCGTTGATAAACAAAGTACTAAGATTAAACTCAGACACAAGGTCTTAAATTACTTGAGGTCTTGTGGAAAAATTAACAATTGTTATGCAATGAAATTAGAAACAACTGGTTTCTTGATTTGTTCATAGTATACAATACATGATAGCACAACTGATGAATTTAGGGAATATGTTGAGAATTGCATTTATGATGGGTGTTGAAAGACCTCTCCCAAAATGATATCCTTCCATATGTCAAGTGCTATTGGGACAAGAGTCCTTTAAGAATGAGCAAATGATGACTCATCATAAAAGATGATCATTGTTTTCTTTCTACATTTTGGTTCCAAAGCCAAATACACTAACATAAACTCACTTATGAAAAGTGACATCAAATATGAAAATAATAGAATGAATGTTTTTTATATATATACTAGCAGTAGAGCCTGGGGATGTAACAGTAAGAGATAGATCAAGTATCGACCATCATAAAGACTGAAAAATAAAATTGACAAAGATTATTCTTTAAGGTTGACGGACACGCATGTCTTAATTAGTTTTGTTTTTTTTTTACGAATTGGTCAAACCCAAACTCAAAAACATTGTTTTCAATCGTTATGAGTCTATCGATTGAATAGAATTTTATTATAAACAATTGTCTTGTAAATGGAATTTTTGAAGCATTCTGAATGTCAAAATAAAGAAAAATGTGTGCAAGACAATAAGAAACACTACCTGCCAAAAAAAAAAGTGAAGTTTTGTTGAAATCGGTTGAAAAATGTAGGAAATCCGATCCCATATATAAATGGACACACACACACACATACACAAACAATCTGGGTTTTATAATAAGTATAACTCAATATGAGTTGTCCCCCTTTCATTCTTGCGACAGCGATGCCTCTTAATCGTGTTTTCAAATTGATTTCATGCAAAAACAATTGTGTTTTTCCAATTTTTGGCACTGTCAGAACTACCGCAAGGTAATTTTACGTAGTCCTGTGAAGTTTTGTTGAAATCAGTTGAAAAATGTAGGAAATCCGATCCAATGTATAAACAAACAGAGACACACACACAACCTGGGTTTTATAATAAGTATGATATACGTATGTATATACTTCTACTTCAGGCCTTCTCATTTTCACTACCAACATTACCCAACATGACAAGAAATGATCAAAAACGTAAACCTAAACCAGCTCTAAAAAAAAGCCACCTAAACCCTTTAACATTTCCTTTTCTAACATCCATGGCATTCAAACCAACTTCTGCAGTGTGGAATCATTCCTCATTGAGAAGTCTCCTAATATACTGGCTCTCTGTGAGACCAACCTCAACTTGTTTATCCCCTCCTTTGACCTCTGGATCCCCAGTTACCTTCCTCTCCTGAGAAAAGATTCCCAAACCCACATGCACAGCCTAGGAGTTTACGCCAGGGACCATCTCCCATTGGCTATGGAGTTCTCTCTCAAATCTCTGGACCATTCATACATGTGTCTCCATCCATCTGTCCTCAATGCTGTAAGCTACCTCTTCTTTCTATATTGCTCTCCAAGACTGGTGTACTCGAAAGCATTTCCAACAATATAGACAAGGCTATCTGTCTTCATCCGTTTGCTCATATATTTGTGTTTGGTAACATTAACGCTCACCATGCCAAGTAGCTTAAAAACTCTATAACTGACCTTGCTGGCATATGAACCCTTAACTTCTTAATTACTCAATCCCTCACACAAGTGATTGACTTTCCCACCCGTTTCCCCAATAACCATGACAGTAAGGTTTCCCTTCTTGATCTCTGTTTCACCTCCATCCCTGAGTTTTGTCATGCCATGCAGTTCTGCCCTCTTGGCAACTCTGTAGTGTCTGTCAACATCTTCTACTTCATCCCTAGCAAAGAACCTCCTACCAACAGAACATTTTTCTGTTATCAACAAGTTGACTGGGACTTGTTCCGTGATTTAATCTCCCTGTCCAAGAATGCGATTCTGAGGTCTCCTCCTGGGTAAAAGCTGGAATTGAGGCTTTCATCCCTGCAAGGAAATATAAGGTTAAATCACATTCATTCCCTTGGTTCTATGCTGCTTGCTCAGCTGCCATTGCCCACAGGAATTACTTCTTCCGCTTGTACTGTAGCGACATGTCAGATTGCAACAGACGTCTCTTTATATTAGCCCGTAATGAGTGCAAGCATGTCCTCAATGAAACAAAGTCACTGTTTGCTGATAGAATGAAACAAAAGATTGCATCTTAGGGTCCTCAACAAAATCCAGAGATGGATATGCAATGTGGTTGGCCCTGATCGGGCATCTCACAGTTGCTCTCTCACAGATGTGCCATCACCTCCTTCTGTCTTTTCTACAAATACTTTCATGGTAACTGCTCCAACAAGCTATTTTTGCCAGTTCCTAATCTGCATGAATTTAAACGTGCCACTAGGTCAGCATCTCAGTCCCACCCTTTCACTGTCAAAACGGTTAAATGTAGCCGTCTCTTCTACTCCATTAGCTTCAAGTCTCGTACTTCCTGTCTGTGGAACTCCCCTCCTTTTATTTGCTTCCCTGATAGCTATAATCTCCAACTACTCAAATGCAATGTCAATCAACATCTCCAAATGCCTTGATCTATTCCCCATCCTTCTCTTCATCCTTTCCTCTTTCACCCACTCTCTGTAACCACTTCATGTTAGTGGCACTCCCGCCTTTCTTGGGGTGAAAAGCTTTAAAAAAAAAATATATATATATATATATATATATAGGTAATAATGTTTGTATATAGTCCAAATGAATCCTATGAATACAATATAAAATGTTAAAACTGTTTCACACATGGAGCTTAATGTTTTAATTAAAATATTTCATACAATAAGAATTAAGATTACATATAGGTGATGATCATTATCACAATTTACAAGGATTTTCAAAACAGTCAAGGATGATAAATTATTGAAATAAAAATGGCCAGACAGAAAAAAGAAAGAAAGAAAAATAGAAAACTAAAAGAGAGAAGAAAGGATAAGACAAGAAAGGAAAAGAACAAATAAAAAAATGAGTAGTGTAAGTCTGGATATGAGGTGTGGTCAGAGAAGAAAAATAGAGAAAAATGAGAGAAAATGACCTATTTATTTTAGACACAGTAGCAATTTGAAGATAGTTTAGACTTAAAGAAAACCTTAAATCAATTAACAAAATTAATATTATATTCAATAATAAGAGATAAAAGCATTTATATGAAAAAGAGATGATTCAGAATTTAAAGATATATTAAAATAAACAATATATCAGAAAAAATAATTTAAAAAATTATTAATAAGTAATACATAAAAAATATATAAACTCCTTAAATATTATACTAAAATAAGTTTTCAAATTCCACTTCATCATACCAAATAATACAATATATATCAGTAAATACACTTCAATACCAAATATCAATATTATATATTAATATATATACACCATATATTGATATATTTAATAAAAATATAATGATAATAAATATCTAAATGCTTCATAAATAATCTTACCAATTAATTAATGTAAGTATATAAAATTGAGCCTATATACACATCATAATTATGTATTATTACATAACAATAAATCATCATAAGAGTTATATTCTAGTATATCATTATGTAATTTGGGGCAGAAGGTGAACTGGAACTTTACGAGAATGAAAATGTACTGGACTGAACACTCACCTCATAATCCTTTAAAAGTTCAATCTCAGGTTCTTCTAATTTCATGCAATTTATTCACTTTGATGTGTTTTTCTTAATACAACTACTTCCAGGAGACCATGATCTTTTATGCACTCCACTACTATGATTTGTATTACTTTGAATCAAGTCTTTCTCTCAAACATCATCTCAAAGTATCCAAGTGTTTTAATGATTGATCTGTCAAATTGTTTCAATTGCAGATTGGTCCTTCTTAATTTCATTCTTCCTATTTTCTCTCAAACATTCTTGGGTATTAACATTACATTCTTACCTGTTTCTACTTGCATTAATACAGTTATTTCATTTATCTTTACTCATCCTCTAGTCTTATCTCAAACTTTTACTTCATAAATTTCAGTATTTCTTGTCAGCAGATCTATCTTCTCCATCTGTTCTACTATTTTTTTTATATTTGCATACTGACTGGAAATGTTTTTTCTTCTTGCACTTTTGGAAACACATCTTTCCAAAAGCCAGGCACTTATAATTGTTCATGTTCTTTGTTGCAAAAACCACATTTCCCCATGTTAGTTTTAGGGGTATTAAATCTCTGAATTAACTCTAGCAGCTGTAAAAATCCAAAACTCATTTCAATATTCATGCATTGGACTTGAAGTTGCTCCAAAATTTTGTGCTACTGGAGATGTCATTTAGTCTTTCAGTTAGCCTTAGCTGTATTAATTTCTCTTCTACACATAAGTCCTGTACCCAACTTTTCAAATTCACAGTACCTTGATGCTTCTATTAGTCTGTGAACAAACTGTCTAATGATTTCATCTGGGTTTTG
Source organism: Acanthosepion pharaonis (assembly GCA_903632075.3). Classification (NCBI taxonomy): domain Eukaryota; kingdom Metazoa; phylum Mollusca; class Cephalopoda; order Sepiida; family Sepiidae; genus Acanthosepion; species Acanthosepion pharaonis. The sequence goes on from CAHIKZ030002445.1 coordinate 5,624,443, forward strand.
CCTGATTTCAAGGAACTTCATCCTCTCAGCTATGATCATTTTTTTCAGATGTACATTTGCAATGTTGGTAATTTCTTCAAATACTAAGTCTTCTAACATTTTCAGATAGACCATTATGGAGACCTTCTTTATGGCCCCACAACCCACTGATGTTAGAAATAAATCCATTTCCTCCTCCACTATATTTGCTGTCACTCAATTTCTTGACTCTCACCAATGCCACAAAACAATTAGGTACCTTCAAACAAAAGTGATACCTAAGATTTAAAATGCATTTTAAAAATGAAAAATCAAGCTAAATCAATTTTAATATTTTCAATTAGCAAAATACTTTGCTATATTTCAAAAGTAATTTAAATTGATTGGGAAGAGTTCTTTCTTTTTTTAATTGCTAAAAATCACTGATTTTAGCCATCTGTGAGCACAATGTAATTCTCTTTATTAAAAAATCATTCAAAAATAAAATATGCCTTTCTGAAATTTTATTTGAGGAATATTAACTGATTTAAAGTTTAAAAAATCTGATTTGAAACAATTATTACTTACTTTTAGTTTTAAAATATCACAGAAACGCATTTTTTAATGTGGAGGTAGGTGTTTATTTAAGGTATTTAAAACTTTATGGACAGCCGAACAGCGTTATTGACAACTGGAGATTTAACTGATTTTTTTCTACAATAGACACATCTGTAAAAATTACTTGACAAATATGACATGAGTACTATTTTTATATAATTTCTAACTACCCAATAATCTTAAAAATTTAGGAAAATATTCTCCATAATCTAATGTTTTATTGAATTTTAGGTACTTTAGCTTTAAATTTATCATAGCTCCCCATATTGTTGTGTATGGATGTCCAAATTTACAAAACCTGGCACATGTATGCACACACAAAAAATTCAAAATTATTTTTAAAATACTGGGGTTATTAGTACATAGGTGGTATTTTTATCAAGTAGAAACTCTAACTCATACAAATGAATACAGAATTATATAAGATTTAAAAACTTATAAATTATTGTAATTAAATTATGAAAAAAATGCAAACAATTCTTGTAAAAATTCATTATTCATTAAATATTTTTACTTTAGACAATAGTGTCCATAATATACCTTATTCATAAAAGCAATTAAAAGCTTTTCTAATTAAATAATGATTTAGTTTTATTGCATTATTTTTTTATGATTCAGAGCAGATTTTCTGTATTGATGATTTAAATTCTCCAAGGAGTTTTGCTTATAACTAATATAAACATTTAGCTGTACAAAGATGAATTTCTCCAAAATCCATCAAATTAAATATTTAACTAACAGATGTAAAAAAAAAATGTTTTTACCAAGATTTTCTAAAAAAGAAACCTTTCTCAAATAATTTATTCATTTTGTTGTAACACTATTTTGGTTGCTGGTAATTAATAATAAGGGCTTTTGAATATCAAACAAAAACAATATACTGATAAATAAACCACCATGAAAAGGGTTAATGGATATGAAGAACGATAGACTGATAAATTAATTTCCAGAGAATCAAAAATTCTAAAACAAACCAAATGGGCAGCTAAGAACAATACTTAATTGTATGATGGGCAAGGTGTTGACAATTGGTTGATAATGCCCACAGCATGTCTGTGGAATCAAGATGAGGAGAATCGGATAAATTTTAAATGCTAGTTAGAGGAAAAATGGTTACTTAAGGAATGTTTCTAATACAAACCGAAGGACATGAGAACCAGGTGTCCAGTGCCTGATTTCAGATGGGAAGGAAATATAAAACTGACTTGGCGAATCTTTTCTACAGAGGTGTCAGGATTGCAAACAATAACTACCTGACTTAATTTTTTTTAATAAAAACACACAGCAATATCTTGGCATTTAGCCAAATGATTGTCACCATAATGTAAGTTGCAAGATTTTCCCTGGGAAAATGTCTCTGGATCAAGAGGGAGAAGGCCAATTGTTTATTCAACTTTCAGTCCAGTAAAAAAGTCAACACTGGTATCAATTCACTTATGAGGTGATAGCATTTGGAACAAAAATTCTTTTTTTAAATTAGTCTTTGTTGAATGTGTTATAGACAAGTGTATGGTTGCAAGAAAGAAATACGACAACAGTAGAAATAGATTTACGTGGTTTATTTCAACAGGAACGTAAAGGTTTAGGACAGCTACCTTGGTGTGGTAAAGTTCATAAGCCGGCTTTCGGATCTAGGTCGATCTCATAGTAGTTCACACATGTTGACGGTGGTTGACGCTCTCCTGCTGACAGCTGCTAAATGTGACCAGTCTCCTTTGTGGCCACCTGTTGACTGCCCGCTGAACTTCCCTGTGACCCCTTTTATAGCGTTTTTTTATGGCTTAACAGGGCTCGAGAAACGAAGGAGTATAATTAGGAGGAAGCATTTTTATTGGACGAAAAATAGAGAACTTTAAATATTATTTTATTTTTCGACCGGAACACGTGTGTCCGAAACATTTGTGAAGAAAGATAATGGTCATTTTGTGACGGGACTTTGTCCCGTTCACATCCGGTTCTCGCTCTTGAGTATTTGCCTGTAAATCAGCCGAGATATGTCATTTTATTTTATAACAAGGCTCCCCAGATCTCGGTCTGATTTACAGTGAGCGTTATTCGTGTATATTTGGGTGATTAAGTCATGATAAAGTCTCTGAAGCGTGTAGGAAGTTGTCCTCGTGTTCTTCTTGTTGGCATTTGTTTTGGTATTGGGTTATTTGCTGAATTATATGTCCCCGAGGTATGTGGAGGAGAATGATCCTGGTGACTGTTACATGGTGGAGGCAGAGGGATTGTATTAGAAAGATGTGTTGGGCGTGGAGCCAGTCGTTGGATATGTGCACGGTGAATCCAGATTGTATCACCATCATCGTTTTGCACCTGACACATCATATTGTTCGTTTTTATAATTGTGTAATTTCCTATCCAGGGCAGATGAGCGGATTGGGCAACAGTTGAGTGTGGCCGGTGCAGTAAAACCTTGCCGCTTACTTGTATTGGGTCCTTGTATGTGAGGCGATTTCAGTTAGTCTCAAGTTTGTGGTCAGCTTCATCGTTGGCCAGGGTGACGTGGTGGTGAACCTGCTTTAGCAGGGCATTAATTTCATTCCATACGCTCCAGGATCGTCGCTTGTGATTTCTTTTTCTGTAGTGTAGGTAGGCCGATGTTGGGGTGACGGCCGGTAATGGCATAGTGCGGGAGACACTGGTGGCGCTGTTGGTCGTGGCATTCATGGACGAAACGACAGATTCTAGAACGTCTGTCCATTCACAGTTTCTGTCTTTGCATAACATATAAAGTGCGTTCAACATCGTGCGATGTTGTCTCTCGATATTTCCTGAGCTTTGCGGGCGCCAAGGACAGTGAAGTTCTTGCGTGATTGACATCTGGTTACAGAATTGTCGATAGACTTCTCCAATGAAGTGTGTGCCTCGATCAGAGGATACTATGCGTGGAATCTCTCTGTGTCGAAGGAAGAAATGGTACAATCCGCGGGCGGCGTCGATAGCACGGTCTCTCGCGCATGGTATGGCTGTAAAATGTCGGCTGAAGCTATCCAAGATGGTT